>CM020053.1:12612252-13142313 GCA_009769605.1 Bucorvus abyssinicus
TTGGAAGCAATAATACAACCGAGGCATCACAGAAGGTCACTGACTGCATACACCTTGATGTGTGGTGAGAACCCCAACAGTTCTCCAGAATGGATTTGTCCCTTCCTCTAGATGGTGCCGCTGGAGAAGCTGGTATGGTAAAAAGCAAATTCTATACAATCCTGGCAAAACCATAACGCTTTTGTCCTGGGTATGGCGAGGATAGGGTTAATTTCCACAGCCAGGATAGCCGGACTGAACCAGCCAATGGGATACTCGACAGCACTGATGAACACAGTTTCAAACAGCTTGGCGTGGCGCAGCGTGGCAGCGGTAAGCAGTGCGTTGTATATCCCTCTGTTATTGTTATTGTTTTCTCTCTCTTGGTGGTGTTCAGGTAAACTCCCCCTAGCCACACAGCTTTACTTTTACCTTTTTTCTCCTCTTTCCTCCTCCCTGGGGATAGGAAGTGTGAGCAAGCGTCTTCGTGGTGCTTAGTGGCCAGCGGGGTTCAAACCACAACCTCTTTCTAAAGCAGTATACAGTTTGTATGGGTTACTTTAAGTATTGAAATAAAAATTCGTGTGTCGTAGCTGGGAAATTTTTTTTTAATTGGATGTACGTCTTCACACTCCTTCCCCAAGTGAGAAATCTCAATGAAAGTCCTGATAGGGTTTTGATTTGCTGAAGCCCAAGAGATAGATAAGCAGTCTTTCTCAGGGTGTCCTGTTACTCTGATCAGCCAGAACAGGACTGGCCATTCCATGAGCAAAAGCAGGTTTCGAGACTTAACTCCCAGGCTGGATTTGGAGCTTCCTTTCTATTGTGGCTGAGCTAGTTTGCCTTTATTAAATGTTAAACTAATACAGGTGCTACTAAAAATTCTTTGGGTGTTTGAGACATTTTAAAGTTTATTGGCACTTACGTTTGTATGTTGGAGTTTAAAGTCAAACGTTCCTTACAACTGCCGTAAGCTTTCTTTTGGGATACAGACACTTGGTGGATTTTGGCGGTACTCACCGGAAGGGCTTGGTGCATGTGCGAGAGATGCGTGCTTCTCCGTATCTGCCTGCTAAGACAAAATCGGGGCGGGGAACCATCGAAAGAGTCACAAATGTTCCTTGCGTGGACAGCTTCGTGTATGTGAGGAACTGCTGTTTGGTATGAACCTTCAGGAGCTGCTCGGTGAAGTATCTCTGTATGATTTCCTTCTGCTGCTTTGTGGCATATGTCTCTGGGTGCGTATTTCTGTGGCTTCTTGTAAAGCACGTGTGTGCGCTCCATACGGCAGCAGAATCACTCTAATGACAGCAAAAGTGCTGGCAGCCCCTGGGAGGCTCTGCCACAGGCACGTTCAGCCCCCAAGTCTGCATTTCAGGTGAACATACCTGCACCGGGATGAGGGTGCAGAAGCAAGGCTTGGTTCATGGCAGTGCCAGGGCTCACAGAGGTAGGTGGCAAAAGCAGTAGCACCCTTAAAGAAGCTCCTCTTAAGGAGTGCCAGTGGCTTTCCCAAGGGAGAGACCTGAATGGCTGAACAAATCCTTCTCTGCTTTGAGGACACTCCTGCAGACGACAGTCAGGCAAGCTGCTCCTAACCGGTTAAGTCAACATGGGGTTTGTTTGTGAGCAGTGGGACTCTGAAATGAGCCAGCTGGCAAGAATGGGATCACAGGTATCACTAATGTTTTTGTGAGGATAGCCTGGATGCAAATAAATCTAATAATTTATTAAAGGTTATTATTAAAGGTGATACAATTTATTAAAAGATGAATTGCAAATGTTTTGTTCAATTTAGCACACGATAACTTAGCAATCACCACTTTGTACTCTGGCTTGGCAAGGTGAGCTTCTACCTCACCTTATCTGACTTTTCATGAATGCTAAACTGTCTCCAAAAATTAATACTGGTATGCTGTAAGTATGTTAGCTTCTTAATTATTGTTGTAACCAAGCTTTACCTGCGCTATCAAACACACTTGCAAGGACGCTACCACTTGCTTCCTTCCCCAGGCTGTGGCATTGTATGTTTACAATGTATGTTTTTTTACATTGTATGTTTACAATGCCACAGCAGAGGCAAGTCGCAGGTGCGGATGCTCTCCTGTATCTTAACAGGACTGCATCCTGCATCTGCCACAACAAATAGAGACGAGTCTTAAATGATGCTCTAACAAACAACTCAACACACTCAAAGGCAAGTAGAACTGTAAGTAGCTAGCAGAAAGAGTGAAATGCAGAGCGCACGTCAGAGGCGTCATGAGATGACAAATGCTCTTTGGGACTGAGTACGAGGACGTGTGTCACAGAAATGCAATGACTGCGCTTTGTTGTGGATTCTGTTTCCAGCAGCAAAATATGTTTAAATATCCCAGGAATTTAGCCTGATTTGTAACTGAGATAAAGTACAAAGATCACAACAAATGCATGCTAGTTACTAAAAAATTTATTTTATTACTATTGCCTTCTGAATTGTGGTTAGAAACCGAATTCTTCAGCTGCAATTGCAGTGAGCGGTAGAGATGAGATATCTGGTGTGAAATAATGCACTGTGCTAAAGGCTGCAGCATAGACCTCACACTGTTGGTTGGATCGCAGCGAAAGACAATACTCCCATCTCAGATGTACATATAAATCCTACTGGGGAGGAATTCTACGGGTCTAACTTCACCCTGTGAAAATTCAACAGCCCCACTTCTCTCTGTGGCGTGGATGCCCTGCTGGCAGACACGAGTGCTTGGATGGAAAATCGGATCCTCCCTGAATTAACAAAAAATCTTTCAGGGAGAAATTAAGCAACAGTCTCAGGAATACTTTTCTTTTTTTTCTTCTCTCTGGAGGGAGGCTGCAGGTGTCACCTTGACTTTCCTCAGCCGCTGCAGTGCTGAGCTGAGGTAATTTGCGGCAGGTCAAGACCAGTAAGTATCTCTGTTTCTCTGCTCTTCTCTCTGCTGGCTACAGAGCTGGGAGAACAGCTTGGTTACACCTGTTTCTCGATCAGGGCTTATGGTAAAATTCTGGTCCAGCCCGTTATGAAGACAAGTAACACTTGACCTCCTTTGGAGGTGGGTAGGAAAAAAGGAAAGACAAGTCACTTTGCCACTGCTAAGCCACAAGCAAGGCTTTTGGAGCCATGGTATGAATAAAGCAAGAAGCCACTGGTTTCTTCCATGGTGATTCCGTGCCCGCTCCCCTTGCAACGTGCTATCGCTTGCATTTACCGTACTTCTGCTTTCGGAGTGGTGTCTTGATGACCTGATCAGTGCTGGAATGCTTAATTTTCAAATTAATGGCTGGTCCATGGGTGTTCCTGTTGTCTGGCTCTGTCAACAACCAGAATATGTGACAGCTATTGTTGCAGCTCTGACTTTTTTTTTTTAGTAGGCCACTGTGATTTATACTTCTGCCTGACTAAGGCATTGGATTTTCAAATAATCACATCAGAGGCATCTCAGTTAGCCAAATACATTTCATTGACTGTGTTTGGTTATCTGAGACTCGGTCTACAGTGACAAATTTGCCACAGAAGTTGCTCTTGGGTAACTAACTGGAAAGCATCGTGTGCAGGCTTTCCGTGCCTTCCGCTCCCTTCGCATACTGGAAGGCAAATTTTAGGAAAGGTGAAAAGAGTGATGAGAACTCTTAGGAAATTATTAATACAGGTTTGGGGGGTTTTTGGGTTGGTTTGTGTTTTGGTTTTTTGTTTTGCCAAACACAGTATTCTTTCAAGAGATATTTTTGCTCACAGCACGCTATTTGGTAGTTGCTGGCTGTATTTCCGCTTCAGAACTGGGTGACTAAAGATGGGGAGTGTTCAATTTACTGAAAAAGCTTCTAATTTTCTGATGAACTGGAAACGTGCACATGCATTACGTGCACATACGCACGCGTGTGCGTGGAAAGCTGCATTTCTCAACTAGCTGTAATGAATGCAGCGCTTGTCTGTTTTGTTGTGTGGAATCCTTCTCAGCGATATCGGTATTCTCCCTGTTCTATAAAGAAATCTGTAGCCCTAAGGAGGATGTATGAAGAAATACAGGCTTAAGTTTCTAGGGTACTGGTCAAAATGCTGCTTCTAATTCAGTTTCTGACTTTTATGGCAAGCTGATTCTTGAAGTCTGACTTTGTGTCATCCAGTGGCGCTGCTTATTGATGAGAAAGACGACTTAAAATAAGAGAGGAAAGGTCAACATTAGTTGAAAAGTAATATTTGAGATCCTGATGTATTTTTTCATATGATTTCTGAATCCAGTGGCTGCCAAATGTTTTAAAGTGTTTTTCATTGATTCATAAAGAAGCACGTTCCACTCTGAAGCACTGACCAAGTCGGATCTCAGGAACTTCAAATCAGAGACTTCTGCTTGGGAGGAAGTGTTTTCTGCAGTTGGAATGAGTGTGGCTACTACGGACCTTTCCCTAGGGCTTGGCTTTGTCAACTACAGAGTGCTGTAACCCCTCTGCAACCTGCTGTTCCCACTGTTATTCATGATGAATAAGAAGAAGGTGTCTCAATGAGAACTAGGTTTGCTACTGCGAGTCTTGCATGATAATTATAGAATTAAACTCTCTCTAGAATGCATATACTCAAATAAGTTATTCTGCCTTTGGGGTGAATAATTGCTCGGTTTAAATGCTATATATGCATTTGTGTGTGTGTGTGTGTATACATACGGGGGTGGGGAGGAAGAATGGGCACGCAAAAGATGTAATTATTCAACAGAAGCCTTAGTCTTGCATTATAAATATGGATCATGACTTAAGGAGCCTGAGGACATAATATATTCTTATATTTGAATATCCAGTTTTAATCATAGACTTGCCTGAAAGTCCTTACAAAAGATGAGCACTGACATTTAAAGTACTTCTGACATACACATTGTCTATGTACAGATAGAGTATATTTTCTTCCCCTTGCAGTTTTGAATTTAATGGTAAAGAGAGGTTTCTGTAATACGGTGCCTGCGAAATACCAGCTGTAACTTGCCATGATGACTTAGACATCACGCTACATCTTGTAGGCAATCAAGTGATGTCTTGTAGACACTTATTCACACAGCTCACCTCAACAATTGAGTCATGTTACTGTTTAACTCAGCCTGTGGTGTTGCATTGAAGTGGAGCACCTGATCAAGCGGCTGCTTGTGGAATTAGGTGAGTGCTTGCACTTCCATTGTGAGTTCTGGGCTCTTTACTGGGGTAAGGCTTGGGCACTCCACTGTCAGAGAGACGCAATAACTCCAAACTCTCCCCCTCTAGAAAGAAAAAGGAGATTGCCTGGGGTGCGCTGGCTTGTGGTAGCTCAGCTCATGAGTAAACATCTTCTGCCTTTGGCTGCATAAAGCCCTGCCAGAGGTTAGACTCTGCAGAGCAAATGGATGCAGATGCTGATATGTGACAAGATCAACTTATGGAGCAAGAGGCCCAATAAACAAAACCGACAGTTTTATATCCAGAGACTTTGGACAGAATGGATGCGGTGAGCTAATGTACCACCTGTACGAAACAGATTTCTCTTCCTACCCTGTAAAGCAGATGCTGAAGCCATAACTAAGATTGAGACAACTTCTCCCCCACTGTGGACAGAGCCCTGCTCTCTTAGTGGGAGATTCTTCTACCCGCTTTCTTCTACAGAGTTTCTTCTGCAGATTGCAAGTCTCCCCATGTCGTGTATCGTGATAGTTAAGGACTAGTTTGGAGGCAGTTCCTTTAATGAGAATCTGTAGATCAGAAGTAAAAAAGAGCCATGTTCAGGCAAAATACAGAGCCAACAGCAAAGTGTCACTTTTTTCCCCCTGTGACAGAGCCTCTACCTATCCTAATAAATATGTTTCTGAGCCTCCTTTTGGTAAATGAAAGGTGAAGCGGTCAGTGATGCCTACTTGTTGGAGGAGTGGTGGGATATCTGAGGTGTCATCTCAGCACTTCCCCCGGCCCGTGCCTCAGTAACCATTTCATAGTTTATGAAATGGGAAGGACGGGTGTCCCGTTTGTGCACTTTGGGATGTACAGATAAGGAGTGCTTCCCAGCAGGAAAATGGTGCTGTTAGATGTTGCTTGAGGTTTGGGCAGACGCTAACTGAACCACGCATGCAAAGACCTTTTTCTCCAGACACACTGACAGCTGGGAGTATGTTTGGCAGTACAGGTACGCTCTTCATTGAGGCATAGCGAGAGTTGGTATTAACTATCAATGTGGTGATTAACAACCTGGCTCAAAGGAAGGTGAAAGATACTGCCCTGCTGAGTGAAAAAAAGGAGTAACGAGTGTTTTGGAGGGTTTCTCTTTGAGCCTTCAGAGCTGATGAAGCTAGCCCGACTGGACAGCACTCACTAGACAGGTCATAAAATGCGTTGTGTTTCCAGAGCTGGTTACAGGTCTGACTATGCCAGGATTTTTCCTGCTGTGGCCAGCCACTAGTCTGTGAGGAAGCAAGTCAGCGTGATGCTGAAAGTGCTCGTCGGCTGTTGGCTTGAGAAATTAAGAGCATTACTGTCAGGGATGTTATCCAAAACAGCATCAATAGTTTGATATGAAACCGAGCTTGCTGTTATGCTGTACTATGTTATGTTAATCCCAGTAACACTTTTTTTACGCTGCTGCTACCAGTACTGCTCTCTGTTAGGAACTAGGCTGTTTTCCGCAGGGCTGTGTGCTGTTTGTAGAGCACCATGGGCATGTCTTTGATAAGGCCTGAGCCCAGAGCAGTTCATGGGCTCTAATGTCATGGGCTTTAATGTCCAGGGATGGGTTTTGTGGAGGTAATTTCAAGCTCTCCGTGCTACAGAATCTTTCCAGGAGACCATAAAAGGAAACTGCACTTAACTGAAACAAGTGGTTTCATCTGACCTGTAAACCCCTGGTGCTTTGGAAAGGTACGGAAGCAGACCCACACAGCCGGCTCTTACCTTGTGCTCCTTTGCAGATGGGCCTGTGCCCAGCACGTTTGTGGAGCTGTATCCCCTGCGTAAGCCACATCCTTTGCAGTGCCTTGGCTTGGACTTTTTCCTAACCAGCAGCACCTGGCGCTTTGGGTTATGCTTAGAAGGTGTAGGTGACCCGGGGATCAAAGGATCCTTGCTTTCATCCTTTTCAGCCTACTATGTTAGCACTTCACTGTTACCTGTACACCCATCTTGTCACTTGGGATGCTGCACATTGGGACAAGAGATGCTTCAGGGATCTGTGAGAAGATAAAGAATAGTTTTTAATAATATTTGAATTTTCATTGAAGTAACTTTAAATAATGTTACTTCATCTTCATCTGCCTGTATTGTATGTAGATCCTCTCTTAGAGATAATCACCCAACCAGCCATCCCCTCCTACCATTGCCAGGACAGAATAGTGACCCAGGAACAGATGGAGCACGGTTAAGATGAGTGCTCCCTCTCCAGCGTCTCTGAAATGAGGGACTCTGACTAAAATCCCTGCAGATACCAGCGCAACTTTTAGTGAAGCCTGTTCTTTATTCATTGGATAAATGAGTAGAAAGTACATGAAGATCAACTTCTGCTTCTTGATGGCTACGTGTCAGCTCTCGGGCAGGTGTCTGTGAGTGAATTTTTTCCTTCATTAGTTGCTGAGGTAGTACCTAGGCTCACATGGAAACAGTGCCCCTCGAGCCAGGTGGGAAAGGGGTGGAGGGTTTAAAATTTGGACCTTGTTCTGAATTTGGCAACTGAACCCAGCTTACTGGGGACTATCTGCCAGCATTGGGCAGTGGTTTGTGTGCAGCACCCATGGCCATTTCTCACCTTGCCTAACAATGAATTTTGCAGAGCACTGTGAAAGAGGTCCTCGTGTGCTAGTTGTGACATGGTGTCCCCGGTTTGGCTGAGGCAGGGCCAAACCACGGGACGAATTGTCTCTCCAAATCAGCCCCTTCTCCCTTCCAGGAGGAAAGTGTTAAGGAGAGAGGTAAAAGGGAAAGATAAAGTGGGTGAGGGCTCAGCTAAGTCTTGGAAACTAAAACTACTTTAGTAACAACAAAAACAATATATACAACTGCCAACAACAAGGTATTAACAAATACAGACAAGGATCAAGGATGGGGTGCGGCGAGGGTTAAACCGCGGGCAAACTACCAGTGAGTGGCCACGGCAGGCAGCCTCGAGCGGGGGCCAAGTCCTGTTAGAAAACACGGGTGCTGTCTCACACCATACCTGTCACTCTGAGCTTGTACTTTGGTGGAATCTGGCACGGGGAAGAAAAAGGGAGTATGTATATACGGGGAAAACATTTTCAATTCGGGAGATTCGACCATAAAAGTGTTTAATTCTGAGTAAAAACTTAAGACATATTCTTTTCCAGTGATGTGCATAACAATGCTGAAGTCTCTCAAGACTGTTCAGTTCCTGACACACGTTTGTTTTCACGGGAAGCAGTAGGAAAATCAGAAGATGAGAACTCCGGTGCTGCAGATACGTGTGTCTTAGCCACGTGTCCTGCTTTACTACAAAACCCATTGGACTGACATACGACACAAACCAGTTCAGGTGTTCCTCCCTCACTGGCTGCGGGGCTCCCTGGCGGGGCGATATCTCTGTAAGAAGCTGCGTGCAGAGTGACAGACCTGTGCCCTGGCCGTGCGCCGCCCTGGAAACGTCCTGGCAGCGGCGGCAGCTGCTGCGGGTGCAGCCGTTTGGTCTGCCGTGAGGGCTGCGGCTGCTGCTCGAAGGAGGACGGGGCTGTTGCTGTCTGCGGCTCTGCGGGGCGATGCTGCTGCTGCTGCTGCGGCTGCTGCTGCGGCTGCTGCTCCGGCCCGGCGGCGCCTGGCGCTCCTTTCTCATTAAGCTGCTCTCAGCCAGATATCTTTGGGGAACTAATAAACATATTAGGGCTTTCTTTTTATGATGGACTGCTGTAATTTTTTGCAAGAGTATTTAATTTCATCCTAAAATCACACGTGCACCGCAGATGAAAGATTTTGCTAGTGGTTTTTGACAAAATACTGGCTCAAGAAGAGCCTAGAAAAGTGAAGCTATCATCTATTAAAAAACGGATGCATGTGACTGCGTGTCAGTTGGATATATGGCAATCTTCGGGATTGTTTTCAGTTCTCTTCTGTTCTGGGCGTCCTCTCGAAGACTAAAGGGGAGAGTGATTAAGGAGACACGGTGAAAATACCAGAAATGGTTTTGATAATTCGGTAGGTGGCAGCTTTACCTGGAGCTGGCACTGAACCAGTACCACAACACGATGTCGTATCTTGCCCAAGGTCTGCCTTTTTGAAATTACCTCCAGTTGCTTGGATTAACTTTACAGGGATTCAAATGAGTACAGTATTCTTTTACATGAACCGTTTCTAGGTGGCCTTCAAGGAATCCCTTCACCGAGTTCATTCTTATCACACACTTGATTAGTTACACTTAACTGTGAAACTATACAAGCGAACGATCCCATTTTAGAAAAGGGAAGAGAGGAAGGGGTAAATAAGAGGCAGGGAGAAGAGAGTCATAACCGAAGAACTCCACAAATCTGGCGTTTCCCGTCGCAGTGCATTTTGGTGCTTGAAGGAAAAACAAGGATTCAGACCCAAGACAGACACAACTTTGCAGTGCCTGAAGCAGGGTAGGAGTCAACGTGAGCAGGCTTCTCAGCTGCAGAGGTCCTGCCTTCAACATCATAGAATCACAGGAACATTTTGGTTGGAAGAGACCTTTAAGACCAAGTCCAACTGTTAACGCAGCACTGCCAGGTCATCACCAAGCCCTGTCCCTCGGCAGCACATCTAAATGTCTTTTAAATGCCTTCAGGGATGGTGACTCCACCACTGCCCTGGGCAGCCTGTGCCAATGCTTCACAACCCTTTCAGCTGTCAAATTTAAGACGATGTGACAATTTCCCTTACTGTACCATGTTGATGTGTCCTGAATCACACCGGGCAAAGAGAAAGGCTATTAATATTCAGTCTAATGAAAAATTTCACTGTTACTACTACTTTCATTAGTAGTTTATTTCATCCCACCAGCTCAGTAATTCTTCTATGGCAATGATATTTCCGTCTTTCAGACTTAGCCCAGGACACTTCTCTTTTAATGTCTTTCTTCCCTGTTGAACAAGCTGCGCTATCTACGGAATCCAGGCTATGCATTTCAGAATTGTTAAAAGTAGTTATTTGTATGGGTCTAGCTCAATGATTATGATGGGATAGAAGAATTCTTTTAAAAAGCAAAAATGTTTCATTTAAAAGTATTTGTTAAAATGAAACATTTTTGTGTGAAAATATTTTTAATTGAAATTGGACAAAAAGTTTTGAAGAACATGAAAATTAAATGCAACTTTTGGTTTTGAAGTGAAAACAAGGAAGACTTCCCGCTGCTTTTGATTCTGCTATTGAGCCACTCTCTTCTTCCCCCATCCTTTCCTTTGCATATTTCTACTCCAACCTGAATTATGCTTCTCCCTTATTACAAAGTGGCCATAAAGCTGACTTAGAGTATTTATTGATGTTCAATGCAACTAATTCATGTGTTTCCATCTGTTTTACACCATTTAGACAACGTGAAACGGCCAGTGTGTTGCAGTGAATCTGGTTCGTGCAACTGTATTGAATAACAAATGAGACCTCAGCTGAGGACACCAGCTAGGCTCCTTGTCTTACAAAATACCATAATGGCCACAAACCCCAACATTTTCCCAGGATATGGTAGAGAGAAAACCAAACCCCAAATGGAAATGTTTCTTTGGAGAGGAAGACGAAGCTTTCTCCTTGCCACTTCTCAAAAGGCAGTGTTTCAGTGGATGCAATCGGTGAAGCCTCTCAGAAATAAGTCTTTCACGTCTACCTAACTGACATCTGCTGCCCAGAGGATAACTGAGTGTAAGGTGGCAACAGCAGCAGGGCAAAAAGTGCTAGGGACTAGCAAAAGCTTCCTTCCACGTTGGGGGGTGCTAAAAGGGAGGGATCTCCCAGCAAACAGAAAGCAAAGCAGAAAAAGGACAATGTACCCCGCAGGTGCTTCTTTTTTTGTTTTGTTTTAGTTTCCCCCAATAGGATCTTCTACTTCCCCTATTTTGAGGACTTCCCATTGATCTTTTGCCATTCCTCAACATATATGCCAGAAGCCCAGGGCACTTGGATTGGAAAATGGACTTTTTGATATGATCAAATACTTTAATTTTATAGCATCAATTATTTTTGGAGGCTACCAGTTCGCCTGATTCACAAGGAAGGGGGTGCCCATGAAATTTACCCAGTGAGTAGTAGCACCTCGGACTTTAATTCACCTCGTGGCAGTCCAACTTCAGCCAGTGTTTCATTTTTACTACTTTTACGTAGAATAACTTGTCTCTGTTCTGATTCCTGACTGATAATGTTGAGGATGACAGTAAAATCATGTTTTAAGGGAAGGGATGGGAAAATATGGCTATGAATCTCAGAGAGTGTTTAAAGAAAGGAAAGCATTACTTCACCGTTAGAAATGAAAGAATTAAAACTGCTAAGAGCAATAATAACTAGCACAATTAGCAACATTAACAAGTTATTGTGATACAACTGGACTTTCTCGACATCAAGTGTAATTTACTTCTAAAAAATAGCATTAGGCACTATTTTTGTTGCTGCTTTATTAGCAGGAGAGAAACCAACAGCTTCAAATAGTTAATTTTGGTTAAAGATCCCATAAACATGAAACCATTTCAAATGCCCCTTTGGTATAGAAAAGAGGCTGGATCAGATGTTGATAGCCAGAAATGCAATTCTCCTCGTCTGGAGGACACGGGAATAGAAGTCAAGCGGTTCTGAGCATTGATCTGAGCCCTTGCAAGGACTTGACTGAACTTCCGAATAGATTTTACAATAGGCACTGAGTCATTTGTTTGGACTAATACGTGTCTCTTTATTTTCTCTAACCAGAAGACCTGATCTTGAATTCTGCGTTGCTCAGTATAGGCCTGGCCTTATGGTTCCCATGACGTCACTGTTGCCTTTGTGACTGATTTCTGAAAGCTGTTCAGGTGTATAATGTTGTCTCCAAAGAAACTCTTCATTTTTCCTGGGATGATGTCACACAGAAAAGTTGGAGTCAGTTTTCAGCTCCTTCCTTTCAGGTCTTATTTAGAAATACCTGGAGGAGATGGGGTGGCTCACAGCGGATGCTGCATGTGTGTATCGAAAGATCCGCTTTCCTGTACAGTGAGGTCTCCTTTGGACTCCTACTTAAACAATTTATCTCCATGACGATCCACTGATCATCCACTCCTTGAGTTGTAAAAACTGTGACACTGAGAATCAGAAAGGTTCATGGACTGCTAGAAGCTGTACCTTTGGTGTAGTCTCATGCATTCCAACAGAGACTTCATTTCCTTAAATGGCACCTCGTTTAAATAGCAGCAACCTCGTCATCTCCGTTGCCAGACTGTTTTATATCTGCTCTTTATACAGTGGGTGTCTGCATCTACGAACTAGACTGTACAGAGAGTATTTGTCCCAAAGAGTATTTGTCCTTTGTAGGAGGTGCTGTGCTGCCCTGAACAGATACAACCCCATGGTATCCCTGCAGGGGAGGATGAGCAGTTACTACCGTTTTACAGACGAGGCTCGGACTTGGCTATGATGCCGCATAAAGATGTGAAGTGCCATGGTGTTAATTGTGCCGTGCTCGTGAGAGTAAGAATAGCTCGTGCTGGAAAGCACCGCAAAGGCTCTCTGCAGGCTGTGAGTAGATGGTGTGTAACGAAGGCTGGGTAAGCTACGTGTGTCGGTCTGGGCCAGCTCCCGTCACTACTACAGTTACACGGGGAGTTCAGGTAAGCAGGTAACGACCTCAACCACCATTCTGGACTTTGGACGTAGCCCAAGATGCCAAGGAGAGGCAGCGTTGCAGAAGTGAGCGGGGCTGGGGAATTAGGAACGCCACTGTTACCTCTGGGCTGCTCTCAGAAAGGCAAAGCTTTCTCTCTGGTGGGAGGATGATTAAACGTTGTGCTAGCATCACAAGCGGAATCTGTAGAAGCTGCTGAAGCCTGGTGCCACAGAGTTGTGGTGTGGTTGGGTACAAATCTGTATCAATGGCTGGGTTTCGTCCTTGCCAATGCTGTGTCGAAACAGTGCTGCTTCAGTAACATCACAGTGCTTAAGGTGAGCAGAGTTGAATCCCACGTACAGTGCACGTGCAGCCGAACTGTCAGGGGTTGCGCTGCTCGGGAGCACCGTTACTGCGGGGAGGAGCACTTGCTGGTCCGGCTGCAGTGGGAGACAGCGCTGATGAACGCTGGGTGGGGACCTTGTGTGCTCCAAGGGAAGCGACAACTAAAGAAGCGGATGTGCAACAATTTCCAGAGCGGTGCTGAGGTTCTTTGGAGTGAATGAGCCCTTTAAAATTAAGCACAGACAGTACAAAAGGTGCCTTACAACATGCTGTTCTGTCTAAGCTCACGGGCATTAGACCTCCCAGAAATACAGATGAATTTAGCCATTGGGCTGATTTCAAAGCCTTCACTGTGGTAGATGGAGCAAGTGATTATGCCATCTCCTTCAGTGCAGAGCATTTTTATCTAGAGCGCAGGACATGTGATCTCCTGTTTACAGAGCCCAAAGCAGACACCTTGCTTGGAAAAAAGCTTTTAGTCTGGGTGAGAGCTGTTCTTTGTGTGCATGCATGCGATTTATTAATAATAAATAATTCCTGCGATCCAGATGATTTCTCCTGGCTTCCTTTCAGCCAGAGCCAGGGTGGTCTTTGTCAGTCACGTAAAGTCTCCTAAGTGTGGCACATAAACAGCAGCCTTTAATTTTCATCCCTGCTGGAAAATGAGATGAGCCATTCTATTTACCCCACGAAATAATAGGGTTGTGCTTGGAAAGACTGCTGCCCAGCTGGAGGACAAAGCACTGCACACCCTGCGAAGGTGACAGCTTGGGGGAAATCGCGGTGCTTGAGCAGAACCATTTCCAAAAGGCACACAGCCCTGCAGATCGGGGAAGGGAGCGCGCGGCACTTCCAAAACAGCTTTCCTCCCTTTTGTGTTATTCTGGCTCTGTCCTCATCTTCAAAGGCAGGATGGGCAGGGATTTCAGGAGGTCCTCCAGGACAGGGGTATTCCCAGCCGACGGGAGGTAGGTGTGCAGGGGCGTAGTCTTGCATAAGTGTTTGCTGGGGGGGGTTGGTTTACAACTTACCTACTATATTTCAAGCATATACTTAGTAAAATTGTGGATTTCTACAAATAGAGTAGACTTTAAAGGCCCTCTGAAAATTAATACTGAAAATTAAATTCTAAATGGAGATTATGATACCACTTCTGCATTCCCTCAGGGATAATACAACTGCATATTGTGACTTTACTAATAACGAGGCATGCTAAAGTTCAGCTGAGGAGTTTTTCCTTACCACCCTAGAGTCTCTATAGACATTTGTGCCTCTGTCAAAGGAAATGGTAGCACTTTACTCCCTAGTTTTATTCATCCTGTCCGTAGCAATATAAGTGATAGACCAAAGCTGAGAAGCAGTTTGGAGTGGGTCAAATTGAAGGGGAGGGTGTGGGAATGGAGAAGTTGCCTGCGATATTTGTCATGATGGTGGGGATGTGCTGTGCCAATTGCCCATGTTCCCTTCGCCTCAGGCAGGCAATTGGAGCTGAGAGTAAACATCTATGTAACCCTAAACCTGCTTTGTCTTTGCACAGGCATTATAATTTACATCTACATGGTCATATCTCATCCTTCAAGTAACTATGACTTGTGCATTTTATACAATCTGAGATACTACCCTCTATTCTGGACAATAAAAAGGAAGCAAAATAGTAATAATGAATCTTTATTTTTTGTAGCACTTACTACCTATAGTTTGCAAAGGGCTGTAAAAGGAGGGCCTGTATTACTTTACTAAAGGGAGGTCAGAGGTGAGAAGAGGTTATAGTGACCTGCACTAAGGCTGGTAGAGCAGCCTTCAACCGGCAGAGGTTGGTTTTAAGCAGTTTGTTCTCCTTGCCCAGAAAGTGCATACAAAAAGGCATCGTACTGTAACAAATACGGCGTTACGCTCCCCTCATATTTCGAGAGTCTGTTTGTACATCTGCAGAGTTAGTTCTAAAGAAGGCAAATTCTAGGACACCGTAGAACAAAGATGTGCTGCACGCTAGATACATCTTGTGACTAAGCACAGCAAGCAAAGCAAAAGTTCACCAACTGACTCTCCTGAGCTGCATCGAGCTGCTGCTTAGACTTTACCAGAGAGGATAACGTGTGTGGATGTTACACATACACTTTTTGTAAGCCTGTTCCATGGAATGTCTCGAACTCTACGGTGTGGTTGCTCCAGCTGAGAGGTTTGCCCCCCTCCCAGTCAAGGGCAACGGTTTTATGCAAGAAGAGGGTAGGAAGAAAAGAAGAATATTTAACTACAATCTGCCCCTGGCAAGTCATGTTCTATTTAAAACTTCAGCGCACCCGAAGAGCTGAGCCTGGCAGGCCACGCGAGCGGAAAGCAGAACTGGTTCGGCACAGGCATAAGCATCCCAGGCTGCTCTTTGCAGCTTCCCTCAGGCCCCAGAGCCTCCCGCAGCTCTCCACTCCCCTCTCCTACGTGAGGTTCTCTAGCCTTCACCCCCTCTGCAGAGGCATACTCCCTGGGCATGGGTATGAAACAGATGCATTTTAATATAATGTGCTAGTGCTACATTCTACGTTGCTGCAGTTTAAACACGGATGTGCTCTAACTTTCTCTTGCTGCTACGTCGTTTTTCCTGCTGCTTTGCTGACTCCTTTTCTCTTACATTCTTTTCCACTTGTTTTGAGCCAAAGGTAATTACATTTGTCTTCTGTCTCCTAAACAACCTTCCTTATGTTTTATCTCCCAATAAAAGAACTGAGAAAAACACCTTGACTGACAAGTATGTGAGCTTTGCACTTCATTTCCTCCCCCTCTGAAGGAGGAATTAGGCAAGGGATAACTCTTCCGTTCCACTAAAGCTGATATTGACAGGTCCTGTCGTTCTTCCTTGTTCTGAAGTGAAGGTGAGGACAGTGAGGAGCAGGATCTGTGCGTTACCGTTTTCTATTGCCATAAACCTTAATGAAGATTTGAAATTGGTCTGGCTTTGGTTGTCCAGCCCTGACCCAGGGGTTCCCCTGCATTGCCAGCCAGGAGCATGCCTGCTTGGCAGGTTGGTGGGAGGCAGCAGCTTCCTGTGGAGTTCTGTGCTGTCCAGCCCAAGGACAGAAAGCTGTTCTCCCCCTCCCTTCTGTCCCCAGATCGATCCTTTTCTGTGAGATAGAAAAACTGTGACAGTAATGGAATTCCCACAGGAAGTTTGTTTTATTTGCAATTATAATTAGAGGCACTAATATGTTTACTCTGTCTGATAGTGTATGGAAAGACCCTTTGATTTTGGTTTTTTTTGTCATAAGTCTCTACACCGCCTGAACTGTAAAGCTCTCATGCTCTGTGCTGTCTCTAGTTCCAGCAGTCACCCTTTAAAATGCGGCTTAACCCATTCTTGTTGTCAATGAATACCATTATTCCTTTTTGCCCAAAGCCTCTTGTCCTGTTAGTCTAAGGCTTGTTCTTTTTTCCATTATGACGAGAAATTGATGGTCAGGATCTTCTTTGTAAGTACACAAAGGTGGATATAAAAACATAAGCTGTCTTTCAATGACGCAAACATGGGACTGTTTCTGCAAAGACAGACCTGGATTTCCAGAGAAAGTACTGGACAATGTCAGAACTGCTGACAGAAAGTAAATATTGGTTAGCAGTCTATGCCAGAGCCTTGCTGCCCAGCTGACCCTCAGAGGGAGCGTGCCCCCTGTGCCCAGCAGCCCTGCGTTGCCCCTGCAGACCCGTGAGTGAAGGAGTGAGCTTCGAGCCAGCCCATCTCTTCTTGCAGCCACCACCAGGTTCCTAGCCTAACAGCCTGCCCCAGCAGCTTTCCACGAGCCCATGCTCACATTTGGCTCCCCGATGTCTGCTCGAGGCTCAGCTGGGCTGAGCCCTGTGCAGGAGGGGACAGAGCCTGGGTCACGGACGAAAGTGATGCCCAGCGCCCACAGGGGGTCTCGGGGCAGCCCTTGAGGAAGCATGGCTGGCTGCCTGCCTCCCTACCAGCAGCCTTGGGGGAGTGGGTGCTCACCCTCACAACGCATTTGAGTTTGTGTTCCAGAGGGAGTAACAGCGGGCAATCGTTGTCCTTTAGGAGAAAACTTGCTGGTGGCTGCTCTATGTGGATAGTGTTCTTGGCCCTCGTACTGTCTCCATATGCCTGCACTTTTCTGGCCCTAAGCATCACGCTGCTCATGCAGTTTCGCCCCTCAGGCTGCTTCTCAGCAAGAACGGACGTAAGGTGCATAAGGCATTAAGTGAAGAGCAGCCTCTTTTGGCACGGAATTATTCCTCGGAGTCCAACCTCAGACCTTGAACATGCCAGAGCCTGTGGCTGCCTTTCACCTGGGCCAGCGCGTGTCAGAGCTGAATGTTCAGCACTCGTTTCCGTTATTACCTGGCTCACTGCGAGAGGCTATAGGAATTCTTGTGGCGGTCTGACAGATGTCCTGCAGTTCTGATGCACGCCAGTGGTGGGCTTTGGTTTGGTTTGTTTTAAAAGAGTTAGAAACCTTTGTTCCACTAGTAACTGCATTGGCTTGGAATATGACGTCTCCCATGGTCTAATTTTCTTTCCTTCTGCATCTCATGAAAAATAAAATTCTTGTGAAGTAGGTACTATGGCCTGATATAAAACTCACCATTTTTCTGCCACTAATATTTCCGCTCCAAATGAGTCCATGAGATGAGCTATTGATACCTATCAGCCAGGTTTCACCATTTCTCTTTTCAGAATTTGATTTGGCAAGAACAAGGAATGCCATGTGCCGGAAATACCACGCAACAGTTACTTCTAACAACGTCCCTCAGCTTTTGGTAGCCCCAGCACAGCCTGTTTGTACCTTTAGTATGTCTAGACCTATGCCTCTGTACCAGCAGTACGTCGAAGCACGCAAAGCATCCCTTATCAGCAGTTTCTGGTGCTCTCTGCTCATGGTGAGCATACATATACGAGTTAAGCTATCGTAGTTCCTACTGCCAGGAAATTTTGCCTTTTATCGTCTTTACATACACACAGCAATTGCCCATATCTCTTTTTTCCTATGCTTACACTAAAATAATCTCTCTTTTTTTTTTTTTTTTTTTTTGAGTAATATAATTTCTATTGGACCTGATCCTGGCATATGTCAGAGAGTTTCTAATTTTACATGTGTTTTACTGAAAATTGAGAATGATTAACCTCTGGAAAAAGCTATTTAGAATATCAGAGGAAATCAAGCTGTTGAAATAGGACTACAGACAGGCCTTTTGGATCCTTGACTGGGTCCATTGCTGAGCCTTGCGCTAACGGTCATGCTAAATGAATTCATGACTTGTTTTTTCTAAAGAGAGGTTCGACAATCAGGTGGCACAGTTATTTCTTTCCCAAAATACATGCTCAAACTACACCTTCCATTTGTTCAAGAAAGGTAGCCCTCCCGAAGTGTGTGTAACATCATCTTTACTATCTAGGAGCCAAAATGCTGTGTGCTACATCTAGACTCCGCTAAAACAACATAAAAGCTAAGCAACAAAAATGTAGGAGACGACAGATTTGTGGTTAATTTATACCTGTGTTGAGATGACCTCTCTAATTACCAGATCACACAATGATTCTTTAAAGCCTTTTCATATCATTATTTTACGATTTTTCTCCTTTCATGAGACTGCATTTACTTGCTGCCAAGCGATGCAGCACGCAGGGGAAGTGTAGAAAAAGATCTCTATTAAGCCTGATGACTGGCTGTGCGCTGAGGCACATACCCATGCCCAGGCATTGCAGAGTGAGCACTCCGTGTCGTGGAGGCACCCACGGAACAGAGAGCAGCAGCTACCCGAAAAACGTGGATTTAGTACAATCAAATGTGCCCGGCACGCCGACTGACCAAATTCATTACAGGTTCGGATGTCAGCTGGGAATTATCACTGCACAACAGATCGCTGAACCCTGAAGAACACACACTGAGGCAGATGACCCACAGTGTGCCCAGCTCACTGCTATAAAGGGACAATCTCCCCCTTAGAGATACCAAGAGGGTCACTCACCAGCTCCAGGTGAGGGTCACTCAACCCCAGGAGATGCACTTGGACAGCGTCCTAATCCGAGGGGAGTCCCGGGGATGTATCCTCGACTGGCATCCCGATCCGAGGGGAGAGTCTCCGACGGCATCACCTGCTGCTCCGAGGAGAACCAACTCAAACTGGTTCTCCGGCAGGGCCCCATTTATACCCTGGTCTGTGTCAGCTGGGGCCACTTTCAGTCCACACAGGCAGGAGGCAGCTCACGGAGTCTGGACTCCGAGGAGCCAATAGCCCTGGGGGGGAGCACCTGAGGTTTACCAGGTGCTTCTGCAGGGCCTGTCTTCTGTGCAAGCAGTCAGGGGGGTTGCAATGCCACACACCAGACTATACCCTACCCTCAACAAACATCTCTTCGCCTAGTTTGGTCATCACAGTATGTGGTATACGCTGGATCAGCAGTCGGTTAGTGTTAGTACTATTATCATAACTGCTACAGGCTTTGAGTGCATTTCAAGCCAGATGGCCTCACTTAGTTCTGCATTTTTAATTTCTATTGGCAATTTCAAGGAATACCTCCTATGTCTCAAGGAACTATGCTAACTGAACGTTAAATGTTCCCATGTCAAATGCTCCAGATGGAGGAGATGGCAGAAAGAAGGCTACCTGTGAAGGCATCCTGGCCTTTCCAGGCTACAGTTCTCTTTGCAGAGAGTGAGTCAAACCATAGCCAGAGGTCTGTCTGGAGTACAGTTTAATAACTGATTTCCCCCTCTCCCTACCACTTGTTCATCGCCTCCCTCACACTGTAGGAAGTGAAAAAATATTTCTCAGAGCTCAGAGCAATTAGCAAAGTTAATCCAATAATTGTGGTAATTTATGAGTTGGCGACTGATAGCAGAAGATGTGATTACTCTTTTCCAACGTTAGCTAGCTCACTGTGCTCAAATGTGATTATATGTTAAGTTGGGTTATTGTTAAATGAACCATACACTGAGCACAGTGCGCTAACCCGATAGCTGATGGCACCCTGGTCCTTGGGGGCACTACACTAGGAAATCGATCGGTTCCTTGTCTTATCAAAGGCCCTCATCCTACAAACACTTGTGAATATTTTAAAATTTACTGACAGAATAAACCCGTGACTGAGGATTGAAGCAACCTGAGAGGATTTCAGTAGTCTTCGGTCCCCACAGATATCTGTCTTTTCTGGTTTCATCCTGGGTTATGTTTATATTTGTCATCTTTGTACTTCTATTCGGTTTAGTCCAACATTTTTTCAACTAAAACTGCTTTCAGACAAAGCCTATGAGTGATATGGCCTTTGCTTGCCAACACAGGAGAAGTTGTAAGTTGATTCATAGGCTTATTTTTTATAGTAGGGTCTAGTCTGTATACTTCCATAGGGCATCCTTAACACCAACAGATAACTTAGTGCAGGTTGTATGACACCTGTGTGTCCTTGCACAACCCCCGCAATCACCTTCTTGACATCAGACCTACTTACTGCTTTATATACAGTGCGTGTTTATTAATGCGTGTGTGTGTTTACATAAGTGTATGTTTTCCTTCCAGATGTCTGCGCCATTAATCAATATTTCATTCATACCATCAAAACAGGCCTAGAAAATGTGGTGCCACCAAGAAATAGTTAGCCAGGGAGTTTCAACAGGATTCTAGTTATCTTTTGATGTAAATACAACAAAACCCACGATAGTAAAAGTGTCTCTAACTTGCCTTTGTAAGATCCATCCTAAAGCTGGTGGGAGGAAACCACACTAAAAGCTGTCTGAGGTATAGGGCTTGAAAAAATCCTGAAGAGCATCCCTCAGTCCCATAAAAAGCGGCAAATGCACAAATCTGCCTGAATCCTCCCCACTGCCCTGAGAACAGAAACCACAGTCCTATAAGGCAGGCTGCCAAGCAGAGGTGGTGTGGGTTTTGAGGGAAACGAGCAAGAAGAGTGCTGCAGGGAGCCCCAACGTGGGAGTCACCTCTAGAAAGGGGTTGTGGCTTTGAGGGGGAGGGAGCTGTGTGAACTGCTCTTCAATGGCCCGCCCAATTGAGACCCCTGGGAGAAAGGAAAGGGAGAGAACAGCCTGGAAAGCAGGGAACATGTGCTGGGTGATACCTCAAGGACAACCGGAGGACCTGGGAGACCAGGACGGAGGCAAGGTGATGACCAACTTCTCCCACGGTCAGCCAGGCTGCAGGTTTTGCTCTCAGCTGCAAAGCTGGTGTGAGCACCCACAGGCTTTGCTCTGAAATACCTGGTAGAGTGGTGTCCTGCACAGCCCAGGCACCTCTAATTCGGTGGCTGACTGAACTGCAAAACACCTTCTGCAGTGGAATAGGTAATTTCATGCTGCCTCCACTCAACTATACAAGTTTCTTTGTGGAAAAACAAGTTAGGAGCATTTTGACCAACAGCTCTGTTGTGGGGCTGATTTGCCTGCTTTCCCTCTACCCCATGAAGAGGTTTTGTGTGTGTTTGTGTTTAAAAGAACACACACATCATTGTTTACTGCCAACTGGAGTCCCTGCTGTGCTTCTAAAGTGCTTTTCTAGATACTGTTTTATTTACTAAGGTTTGGTTATGATACGTGTTAGTGTGCAAGTCACTCAGAAAGAAGGAAGGGTCAAGCTGTAGTATTTGAAGGCACTAAGGTAATGTCAAATGCTCTCACAAACCCATTAAAAACAGTTGCCCGAAGGTTTATACGTAGTTTGCTGCAGTGTGGAATTCCCCAGGGCAGCCCAGCAATGATGGAAGTATAAGTCCTCTTTTTAGCCTCAGGCTTTTCTGCTCCCAGCCATGTTGTGGTCCATGTGCTGTTAAACCAGCAGTGTCTTAGCTCTGTTCCTGAACCAAAAAGAAGTACCAAATCCTCACCCTTTTCCTTCCAGATATTGCACAAAGCAAACCTCGGCACAATAACATTGATGCTGTTGCTACTGTGGCAAATGAACACATTGGACAGTGTGCACAGCACGTCAACGTTTGTGGGATGTCGTCCTAGCAAGGTCCTTAGGTCTGCCATACCCGTGGAGGTAGGGAATGGAGTGCCAAGTGACAGCATAGACACAAGTGTTCCTGATGAGCTAGGAATCACAGTAGCACATAGGAACGGTCAGGTAGGAATTAGGCCTCCTCTCCCCAAAAAGGTGACGGGATCAATAGCCCAACTGAAGTGCATCTCCACCAATGCACGTAGCATGGGCAACAAACAGCTGGAAGCCATTGTACAGCAGGAAAACCGTGATCGAGTTGCCATCATGGAAACATGGTGGGATGATTCACCCAACTGGAGTGCTGGGTTGGACGGCTGTAAACTCTTGAGAAGGGACAGGCTGGAGGGAGAGGAGGGGGAGCGGCCCTGTATGTTTAGGGAGTGTTTTGATTGTCTAGAACTCGACAATGGTGAGGATAGGGCTGAGTGTTTATGGGGGAAGGCCAACAAGGCAGGTATCATGGTGGGAGTCTGTTATAGAGCACCCAACCAGGATGAGGACGTAGACGAAATATTCTGTAAGCAGCTGGCAGAAGTCCCACAGTCACCACCACTTGTTCTTGTGGGGGACTTCAACTCACCAGATGTCTGCTGGAGATACAGTACAGCAGAGAGGAAACAGTCCAGGAGGTTCCTGGAGTGGGTGGCAGACAACTTCCTGACAGAGCTGGGGAGGAGCCAGCTAGGGAAGGCTCCCTGCTGGACCTGTTGTTTGTGAACAGAGAAGGACTTGTGGGTGACAAGAAGGTTGGAGGCCATCTTGGACATGGGGATCATGAGATGTCAGAGTTTTCAATTCTTGAGGAAGTAAGGAGGGTAACCAGTAAGAGCTGTCACCTTGGACTTCTGGAGGGCAGACTTTGGCCCGTTTAGGAGGCTGGTTGACCTCTATCAAAGGACTCCTCCCTTGGGATGCAGTCCTGAAGGGCATAAGAGTTCAGGAAGGCTTCAGGAAAGAACTGCTAAAGGCGCAGGAGCAGGCCATCCCAGTGTGCCGAAAGATAAGCCAGCAGGGCAGAAGATTGGCCTGGCTGAACAGAGAGCTTTGGCTGGAGCTCAGGAAGAAAAGGAAAGTCTGTGGCCTGTGGAAGAAGGGTCAGGCCACTCCGGAAGACTACAAAGATCTTGTGAGGCCACTCAGGGAGAAAATTAGAGAGGCCAAAGCCCAGCTAGAACTTAATCTGGCCACTGCCATGAAAGACAATAACAGATGTTTTTATAAACACATTAAGAGCAAAAGGAGGCTAAGGAGAATCTCCATCCTTTATTGGATACGGGGGGAAACAAGTGACCAATGATGAGGAAAAGGCTGAGGTACTGAATGCCTTATTTGCCTCAGTCCTCAATAGTAAAGATCAGTTGTTCTCTGAGTGACCAGCTCCTTGAGCTGGACGACAGAAATGGGGAACAGGATGAATCCCTCATAATCCAAAAGGAAATGGTCAGGGACCTATTACACAACTCAGACATGCACGAGTGTAGGGGGCTGGATGGGATCCACCCAAGGGTACTGAGGGAGCTGGCGGAAGTGCTCACCAAGTGACTTTTCATCATTTATCAGCAGTCCTGGCTAACTGGGCAGGTCCCAGTTGACTGGAAGTTAGCAAATGTGGCACCCATCTACAAGAAGGGCCGGAAGCAGATCTAGAGAATTACAGGCCTGTCAGTGTGACCTCAGTGCCAGGGAAGGTTATGGAGCAGATCATCTTGAGTGCCATCATACAGCACATATAGGACAACCAGGTGATCAGGCTTAGTCAACATAGGTTTATGAAAGGCAGGTCCTGCTTGACTAACCTGATGTCCTTCTATGACAAGGTGAGGGAGAGGCTGTGGAAGTTGTCTACCTAGACTTTAGTAAGTGTTTTGACACTGTTTCTCACAATGTTCTCCTGGAGAAATTGGCTGTTATGGCTTGGACAGCTGTGCTCTTTGTTGGATGAAGAACTGGCTGGATGGCCAGGCCGAAGAGTCATGGCAAATGGAATTAAATCCCGCTGGCAGCTGGTCACAAGTGGTGTCCCCCATGGTTCAGTTTTGGGTCCTGTTCTCTTTAATATCTTTATCAATGATCTGGATGAGTGGATCGAGTGCACCCTCAGTAAGTTTGTGGATGACACCAACTTAGGTGGGAGTGTTGATCTGCTTGAGCATAGAAATGTGGAGGGATCTGGATAGGCTGGATCAATGGACAGAAGCCAGTTGTATGAGGTTCAACAAGGCCAAGTGCTGGGTCCTGCTCTTGGGTCACAACAACCCCCTGCAGTGCAACAGGCTTGGGGAAGAGTGGCTGGAAACTGCCCAGCAGAAAAGGACCTGGGGGCATTGGTGGACAGCCAGCTGAGTATGAGCCAGTAGTGTGCCCAGGTGGCCAAGGTGGCCAACAGCATCCTGGCTTGTATTAGGAATAGTGTGGCCAGCAGGAGCAGGGAAGTGATTGTCCCTCTCTACTCAACACTGGTGAGGCCACACCTTGAGTACTGTGCCCAGTTTTGGGTCCCTCACTGCAAGGACATTGAGTTGCTGGAGTGTGTCCAGAGAAGGGCAACAAAGCTGGGGAAGGGTCTGGAGCACGAGTCTTACAAGAACCGGCTGATGGAACTGGGGTTGTTTAGTCTGGAGAAAAGGAGGCTGAGGGGAGACCTTATCACTCTCTACAACTACCTGAAAGGCGGTTGTAGTGAGGTGGGGGTCGGTCTGTTCTCCCAAGTGACAAGTGATAGGATGAGAGGAAATGGCCTCAAGTTGTGCCAGGGGAGGTTTAGGCTGGGTATTAGGAAAAATTTCTTTACAGAAAGGGTTGTCAAGCATCGGAACAGCTGCCCAGGGCAGTGGTGGAGTCCCCATCGCTGGAGGTCTTTAAAAGACATGTAGATGTGCTGCTGAGGGACATGGCTTCGTGGTGACCTGGCAGTGCTGGGTTAATGGTTGGACTTGATCTTAAAGGTCTCTTCCAACCAAACTGTGATTCTGTGATCTGGTCTCCAGACTTCTTGCTACACATCCCACCACCACCTTGCCACAGGTCGAGGTGCGAGGAATATCGTTTTGCTTCATGGTGCTTTTGGGCAGAGGTCAATGAGAAGCCGGAGCTAGAAAAATATCCTCAAGCTGAGTCTGGATAGAGGGACGGGCAGTTTAACTGGGATCTGAGGAATGAGTCTATGAAGTCTGCGTGTGACTCGGACCACAAGCTCTTCCTTATAAATCTAAACAGGGTGTTCCAGAAAATGTGTTATTCCAGCTCGAGCTTTTTAAAGACCTGGTTATGAGTGCAGAGTGAACCCCGGGAGATGGTTATGCTAACCATTGTGGTAAAGGGTAAGCTGTGCCCCCCCAGATGACACCAAGGGTCAGCATCCTCCGGGAACTGAGTCCCCTGAGAAGGAGGCAGTCTTTTCTTGTCTAGACATGACCGTGTTGTGTCGGAGCAGTGTGAATGCGTGAAAGACACACTTGCGCTTGCTCTTAGGAACCTACTTCAAAGAGTATAAATGCTTGCAGAGCCGGGCCAGATTCTAGAATCTGTAAACAGGAGTTTCAGTAACGCAGCCAGCACCTTTCCCAGCATCTCAGCCCCTTCCACAGACAGCTCTCTGTGTTCGGTCTTCCTGAAAGTTTCCTAAACGCTGTTACAACGAAGAGTAAAAGCCTAGAATCAGTAGTGTGTTTTACCTTATGTACTCGTGGGGGGCAGCTATAGCATGTGTGCTTGTGTGCGTGTGCATTAGGAGTAAAATACTGCATGGGCCAGCGTGCGTTCCTAAAGCCTCTGTTTCCCTTTGTGTCACACCCTGGGAACAGAAGGGCAGCTTGGGGCTTCGGGGCTGACTTTTACATACTCTCCAGGGCAGCTGTAGATCCGGTGCTGTGAAGCAAACTTACTCCACTCCGGGATGCAAACGGATCTCATTTTTGGTTTGGAAAGAATACTCCCATGAGTCTTTCAGTTTATGTAAATTCTTTACCCGCTGTGCTGGCAGGGGGACCCAGCTTAGCTGTTTAAGGAGCTGAAGGAGCTTTTGATGTTAGCATCTGTACTATAAAAACAGGTCACCAAGCTACCTTCTGCTGTGGCTTTTGAGCTGACTTGAGATCGCTTTAACCGGTGACGTCTAGATAAAGAACTTGATGTCCTCTAACAACATGCTTCCATTAAGACGGCACTTTTCCTATTCTTAGCGCTTGCTCGTGGATAGAAATTTAGGGATCCCATCTACTACATTCCATGAGAGGTAATACGAGACGTAACACACCTAGAATGGAAAAGTGAAAAGACATTTTCACCCAAGAATTGTGCTCTACTGCCCTGTCTTTCAGGCAACAGGCTATGCTACTGTTGCATATGAACTATCTGAAGGGTGTTGATTCTATGGTCCTCTATTAACACAACAGACTTTCCCGAATACATCTCCTTCCAACGCTATTCGCAGCGTTAGGAGCAGGGATCTGTGGGAGGCAGCTGCAGCTGAACTTCTGTAGGAAGCTGCTGTGAGGGGGTTTTATTTTCACAGGTACTTAAAAGCTGGGAAACATCCTTTCTGTTTATCATTGCTGTCTACCTTACGTTATTGAAATAACATTAACTGGAGTGAACATAACAACTTGGACTGCGCTAGCACCTTGGCGAGGCCAGTTACCGACTCATATCCGTTCATTCCAGAGGCTGCAGAGAAGCACACAGGAGGAAGTCGGCGTATCTTTGCATTTTCAAAAGCCTTAGAGGCATGTCCTAAGCCTTCGGTAAAACTGTCGCGTTGGAGACCACAGTGGATTGGCACAACATTTATTTGATTTATCCTGTACCTGCTATAGCTATTTTTTTTAACACCAGCTTTCTTTAATTTGGAAGTCTGATATTCCAACCAAAATGCGTCGTCATCAGAAAGGCAAATGCCACCACAACTCCTGAGTCTGAAAGTGCCGCTGCATGTGTTCCGTTTGGTTTTATCACACTTCTCACGAATATGGATTACCTTTCCAACGAATTCGTAATTTCTGGGGAGCATTCAGCTTCCGCTGCCCCTGTTCCAGTTATTGACTTGAACACATAATTGGGTTTAATTGCTTTTATTTAATGCTGACTTGCATCAACCAGCCTCTCCGTAAGGAGGAACGGACAATCTGCTGATACAGATAAGCAAAACTAGCTCAGCCTTTACCACATTATGTAAAGAGCAGCTTTGTGGAGCTGCCCAAAGGAAGATTATTTGCATTTAATTGGCTAATCTCTAATGTCTGTATTTCAGAAAAATCTGACCTCAAACTTACTGAAGTCAATGGAAGGACCTCCGTGCATTTTTAAAAGTCTGATCCAGGCTCCAGCAATGCTGAAAATAGATTCCCAGAAGCAAACACCACTGACAGTTTTATGCTTTCCTCCTCCTTCGACTCTGTGATGTTCAGTTCCGTGATCAAACCCAACCAGCATGGCTGCTCACATAAAGCAAACATAAAAGCAGAATTTGTGCAGTTTCCACACATGCTGGCAAAAATTAATTCTATATTTGCTTATAGGTTTCTGACCATCACCTTCCTCACTTTTCAAATGTTTTGGCGTTCTCCAGTCAAAGCACAAAACTCACCCAGCGACAGCTTAAGCAACTGCAGCACAAACGGAACCGTGCTAGTTCTGCAAATCAAACTCTTGGAGCATACAGTTCAAAGTATCCGTATCCGGAGAGGTATCCGAGTTGAGAACAATTGGAGAAATAAATTCAAACGGATACATTAAAACTTGTGGTTGTGGGCATTACGGGATTAGGAAAAAGAAAGACATTTATTGACAGATTTATTTGTTCTTATTGTTCAGGCAACATTTACAGCCTGTGTGATAATATTCTGTTTATTCTACTGGGCTTGGAAGACAACAGCAGTTTACATTCATTTGCATCTCACTTTAAAGGACAGGAATGATTAGAAATGTCATGTGGGGGTCTGTATGTATACAAGATATTTTACATATATACATACACACACATATGTGATTCTTTGAGTTTTCCTATAAACTTTAAGAGGATATACTTTCTGCTGCTGCTGTTTTCTTTTTACCCCAAGGACAGCAGCACTGGTATTTTAACATACTGCTCTACATCATACTCCTGTGTCTTTCCATTTTACATGGATAGATCAAAGTTTTAAAATCTTGCACAGATACTATTCATGTAGGATTAAAATCATGATAAAGGATAAGAGACTATTTTAAAAAAATTAAAATCACTCAGGTTAAACTAATAGAGCATAGCATCTTAACAGGCACTTCTTGTTGTATGTAGCACTTTATCAGAGCCATCGATCAGGCCAGCTCAGTCAAGCTCCTGGAATAAAATCCCCAATTTTTTGTTGTTATTTCAACAGGACTGACATTTTCAGTTACCAGCAAAAAAATAGAAAGATACATTTTTAGACTGAGAACTGAAAAAATGTGCCTAATTAACAAAAAGAGTTGAATATAAGTGGACTATCATGGTTTGATGGATGCCCTAAATTAATGGATTTAACAATTTATTTCGTTTTGTTAGACTTTTTCCACGGTGTCTGTTTAGTTATTAGTCGTCAATGGCACACATAGGCCCAAGGCAAATAGGTTCGCGTGGACCGGTTGGTCTGATTTTGAAATGTTGGCTTCCTCATGCAATATTCAAGTTTATGTTATAAATATTTACATCAACAAATGTGTAAGTAAAAGGGACACGTAGGAATACATAGTAGGTACAGCTCTCACTGATGCTTGCCAACTTTGTCCCTGTTTGTCAGTTGTTTTCCTGTTGTGAGTGGCAGGAAAATGGGGGAGGTATCCAGGATACCACCCGGTGATTGCAGGAGGAAAAGGAGAGCTCTCTTTTGAAAGAGTAAACACTGCTGCGTAGCAATTTCAGCAACAAAATATGGGTTTGTCGGGCTCCTAGGCCAGGTATCGGAACTTGGCTATTAGGTTTTGATTTGGTAGTGTGGATTCATGTACTGATGTTTTTTAAAACATCCCTCGCAGGCTGAAGGATAATGCAGGTTTGCTGATAAAAACACATCCAGATAGTAACCCTGTGTATGACTGCTATTTAACACAGGCATTGCGGCCGTGGATGTGGGGTTGATTTGGAGGTGCCAACATGGGTAGACCAAAGCTGACAGTCCAGGTACCACAGATTGTTTATTGTAAAATAGTCTCATGAGAGAGACAAAGTCCGGGTAGTGTGGGGGTTCAGGTTTAGCGTAGCATGTATCTGTGTCCCCCTATGCGCCGCTTTAACCCTTCTTCGATTACACAAACCCCTAAACTTTACACTAGCTCCTATTTTTTCTGCGATAACTCAGATAAGGGGTGTGAATGGCTTCTGGATACCAGTATTTCTGGAAAGGTTCCTTGCCAGTGTCCTGCTGTTTCACTGACCTCTCACGAGTCATTAGTCAATTGTGACTCAGTTTTCTAAGCCTGCTCATGCTGATATACTGTGAAGCCCTTCTGGGAAGAAAAGTGACTCATATTGGGTTGAATAGGTCCCAGTAAGGCTATGACAGCAGGATAAACTTATCTGCAATATTTTTGAAGTGCTGTGAGTTTCTTTAGGCCTAAGAAAAGACTTGTACCCGGTAACACATCCCACATCTTCCTAGAAAAGTTCATCCAGGCTTTCAAACAGTTGCTCCTAGGGAGGTAGGAATGTCGGAATCCTAACCTCTGTATCACTAGATCATCTCTTCTGCCTCATCTCAAGATTTCGTATGAAGGGTTTATGAAGAAATCCTGTGTTTTGAAAGATGTACTTGTACAGATTTAATTGAATTATTAATTTCAAGTACTGAAGGAACTTTGGCAGAAAAAAACCAGGATGAGCAGTAAAAAACACCATACTACTTCTAGGGTTACATCCGTGGTCCACAGAGATCAATGGAGGTTGCATTGTCATAGTGTATTTTGGCTCAGACCCATTTTTTTGTACTTGGGCTGGAGTCTTGCTTCAGAGTCCCATTGACAAGAGGGACAGCCTTAAAAGTGACTGCATGGACCATTTGCTCTGTCCCTGCTATTCAGAGAAAAAGCGAAAGGTCTATAGCAATTATCAACTTGCATGTTACACTCAACAGCTGGCTGCCTTTCATCTGTAAGGTTTACTCTTGTGCACATATGTGAATCTATAAATAAACAATGTATGTAAAATGCCTGCGTATCCCTTAGGGCAAGTATGCTTGCATCCACATCATCAGTGAGCACTAGGTAGGCACTAAGTCCTCCGTAACTAAACTGCTCATTTCTGGGGCCACCGGTTCTCCTTCCTCCTGTGTTTCCATGTACTCAGTTAGTAGAAGAATGATTTTTGGCCGATGTCACCGGTTGGCCAAGGCTGGTCAAACCATGGGATGAATTCTCTACCCAGTCAGTCCCTCCCTGGTTCCAGGAGAAAGGGTTAAGGAGAGAGATAAGAGGAAACGGAAAAAAAAAGTTGGTGAGGCCTCTGTTAAGATTGGGAAACTAAAACAGTTTTAATAACAATAGAAAGAGATTATATACAGAAACCAAACCAAAGATTTCCAGGTTTATATAGGATCAGGGATCTGGTGCAGCGAGGGTTAAACGGTGGGTAAAGGAAACAAGGCGACAAGGGAAAAACCCGACCAGTCAGTTAACGGCAGCAGCACACGGTGCTGCCGGGGTGGCCGGGGCCAGGAGCAGCAGCAAGGAGCAGCGCTGTGTGCCCTGGGGGGGAGCGAGGGCAGAGCAGCAGACAGCAGCAGCACAGGCAGCTCCCAGCGAAAGCGGGGCTCTGAGTGGCAGACAGCAGCGGCCGAGCGGAAGCAGCGCTGGTCAGCAACGTCCCAGCGTGGGTGAGAAAGGGGCTCGCAGCCGGTCGAAGCGTGTAAGAGACTATTGCTTTACTGATGTCTCAGACTTGACCCCTGCGGTTGTGGTATTTGCTGAGCGACGGGATGCCTCGCGGTTGGGAACGCACCGAAAGAAGGGCCTGGTGCTGCGACGCGTGTGCGAACACCGTGCACTCGCAGTGCAGCTGCGCATCTTGTATCTGCTCTTCTGAGAAATGAAGGAACAATAAAGAGACTTGTGGTCAACGTAACATCCTGTAGCCAACCAGATCCTTGGTACAGAGCAAGACCGCTTTACGCATGCGTGGGTTGTGCAGCGAAGGTTGCATGAGCAGCGCATGGACAGTGTGAGAGATTGGACAAACTACGAACATGCCAATGTGGGATTGGCTGGAGCCAGATCTGTGGAGGAAGGTATAAAAGCAGGGGAAAAGTTTTGGGCCCCTCTTGAGATTGGATGGAACTTCGGATCCACGGGATGCCACTGGATCCACAATAATTATTGCAATTGCCTCTCAAGATTGGACCGCCACCGGGATGGAACTTTGGATCTACGGGACGCCGTTGGATCCGCGGTGGTGACTATGTCTTGCACTTAACCTTGCTTTATTTCTCTCTCTTACTATCTTTCACCCCTTAGTTAACCTTATCTTTGGGTAAAAAAGAAGCTATATAGTGTGAGAACCAACATTTGACCTCGTTTGTGTCTTAATCTCACCACAGGGTAAATATGAACTGTTTTCTTTTAATGTCATTTGTTCCCTGAAGCTGGGACGTGACAGAGTGGCAGGGTGGAAAAGGCGTGATTTCTTTCTGCACGATGTTCTTAAAGAAACACCATCCAAAAACTCCACAGCCAGAGGTGACGTGCAGAGGAGGAATACTCTAATTGGTTTTGTTTGATATGTCCATCAAAAACAAACCAGCCCAGTTTATCTTAAACCAGGACAGATGATGGCAAAAAGGAAGAAAAAAGGAGAAAATACTCTGATTTATGTGCTTGTATTGTGAGACTATCTTGGAGGCTGGCTCATTAGCCAAGCTATCAAGCTGGACAACACTAAAGTAAAGTCTGGTCTGTGCCTCAAGGATCTTCTCATTTTAGCAGTAGTTCAAATAATAGTATGGATTGATAAATTTAAATACAGTGGAATATAACTTCGTTTGGTGATATGAAAGGAGAGCAATACTGTAAAAAAACCTTAAATTCTCTAAAGCCAATTTGAATAAATCCCACAGCTCTCAGAACCACTCATGCTATCTCTGAATTTAGCCCAGCTGCGGACAGCAAGTAGTCAGACATGGGCCATCAGCAGAGCCATTCCAGAAAAATCTTGTGGGAGAAACATATTCTAGTCTGGGCCCCTGTTTGCAGCCTCCACTAGAGATGTCGCACACAAAACCATTCACGCACCGACTGCATTTGGGAAGCAGCAGTACGACAGCTTTCCGGGTAGAATGGGATACATGAGAGAGAACTGCTGAAGTGCTAAGCACTCACAGGGACAGCAGGAGGTACAGCTGGTTAACCAGAGCTCGGTGGCATTCACTGGCAGCACCTCAGAAGTAGCAAACCCAAGTGTGCATTGAAAACAGCGTTAAGCCCCCCTTTTTTCAGATGTCTGAGCCCATGGTTATGTCATAGACACACCAGTCTTTGTCTCTGATTCGTGTGTAGTTTATGAAACGGGGATGTTGGAAAGCAGAAGAATAGTACAGGCTGATCTCCACCTGGCAGAATAAAAGCCAGGCGTTTGCCAAGAGCCTAGTTTATTTTTACTGGTGTATTTAGTAAACTAAGAAAAGAATACTAGGGGGGAAAATAAAAAGAAAAAAGTTTGGCCAATATTTAAACCAGAGTTTTGTGATTCTGTGCTCATGAAGGGAATGACTTACTATTTCTGGGTAACCTCCTAATTTGCTGTCACCGGGGAAAGTTTGTACATAAGCAACGAAGCAAAGTAAGAGGTTTATTCATAAAGATAAGGACAGTAGGTGACAATACAAATGGGGCTGCACGGAAAATCTGGCACTAGAAGAGAACATGATCTCCCAGTATTTCTTTCCAAAGCCTCGTCCGACCCACTTTGCCTCGCAGACCTTGCTGCTCGAACTGTAGCTGCATAGAGGAAAAAGCTCAGGTCCATTCTTGCCATCCTACCAAGCACGATGGTTCCATGTGCTTTGGTTCACAGAAAGCATCTGAAAGCGTACCGACAACCGAGAATGCTGTCAGTGGAGGGTAATTTGTGAAAGATACTTAAATCCTGTTGTGTCTTTGGGGTCCACACAGGCGTACCATGGGAATAGTGCAGTGTCCTTGGGAAAAAGGAATTTCTTACCTAAGAAGCCCCCTCCCAAATGCATCTTGGAACTTTCTGATATCATTATTACCTTTTAAGGAAACACAAAGCTCCCAGTCAAGCATTCCTTGCACAGATTATTCAGGTCCCTGGAGATGAGCTGGTTTCACTTTCGTTCTTTCTGTGTGTTCAATACTCGTAAAACGGAGAATTTCATGTGACTTCCTAACCCAGGCACCATGCAGTGGAGGTCTGTCAGTCATCGCTTCACTCCTGACCTGGTCCGTGGGTATTTCAGTGTTGGACATAACAACTGTTACCTACGCAGGCGCTATAGGTCTGGCGCTAGGAGAGGGTAGGTGATCACACGGACTTTGTCTGGGAATCTGGTGAAAACAACTATAACGGCCTTAACCCGCTCCGCTGCCTCCCCAGCTGAAGAATCAGTGCCTCAAAGAGTAGCAGGCAATTTATGTTTGTGAAGACCAGGGCTGTAAAAAAATTAAACTTTTATGTTACGTATCCAAGACTGGAGTTTAAATACTCATTTGTAAAATACTCAAAACACTGAGCTCTGAGCAGTCCCTGTGTGCCAAATCAGATTTTAACATTATCCCGTAACTTGTACTGAGGAGAGGGGACTTGAAAATACGAGCACAGCCCTAACTTTAGCACTTTCTGCTACTGCTGTGCTTTGTCATGCAATCTAATGTTCTGAGCAAGCCTTCGTGGTTTTATTATTTTATAAATTCACTATAGATACAAACGTGTTGGGCAGATTAATCTTGTATTTAAAAATATAAAGGAAATAAGATGATGAAGGTAATTATTAAATGACAACTATAGAAAAGTAATTTGAATTCAGTGACCTGTGGATTAGGCAATTTCAAAACAAAGCCTTGGGTTTGGATTAGGTTTTCTTCTTTGAAGGCGAAGTTGATTTCTGTTCACACATAACGTTTTTCATAATGAAAAGCTGGTACTGAAGGGAGAAGCCAATAATTTCTTCTTTTCTTTGGCTGCACCTGGAAAATACTACAGTTGGATATATTTGCAGATACGAATTTCACAGGTAAAGCTGTTTAAGATATAATCAGCTTAAGGGGAACTATTTTCTAAAGTGCAAGGTATGTAGTCGATGCCGTTTTATCCAGATAAAAGTGTAATCAAAAAGCCCTTTGTTTGTAATGTCAAGGTTTCCTTAGAAAGTAATTACTCTACGTCATTTAGGATTTAGTTAGTTCATTAGTGTTTCTTTTTAAAAAAAGAAAAACAGCAATAAACCCCCACTAACAAAAGCAGAGCCCCCAAGCCTGGGCTGTTATAGTCCCTCTCTCACGCCTGGAAGCTCTGGATCGGGGTCATTTTAAAGGGCTTCCCTTTGCCTTCCTCCTTCTCTTACGTCCTGCTTATTCTCAAAAGATGGATAGCTACAAGACTGGTTTTGCTTTGATATGAGGCATACAACCTCCTCCCTGGGTCCTGGAGGGTAGCTGTGAGGCTGCACACGCATACCTGAGCATTTCCCTTTACGATGGTGGTAATGACCTTTATTTCCATTCCTTATGTTTACCGCAGTCCTTAAGGACGGGTGGTAGTGCTTAGCCAAGACCCTGTTCCCTGACAGTGTACCCCAGTGCATGGTAATACCCGCTTCTCCACTGCCCCAGCTAAGTGAAGGTTTCTCCTTGGGACACAGCTGCAGGAGGTATTGCCATCTGTGCTCTTTGAGGAGATCCTGGCGTGAAAGTTTCTGTTCTTCATGTGTCATCTGGTTCGAGCACATCACATTTCTGTGTTAGGACAGCATTCCTGTGGACAGACATAAAAAACAATGCTGATTTTGTGAGAACCGGTATAAAACATCAGGAGTGGGGAAACTGGGGCTGGCAGAGCAGAGGCGGACTAATTCCTCCCCGCGCCCCCCCGCCGCCCACCTTTAGACCTATTCTTAGGCACTGCAAACCTTTCCAGCTGTTTTCAGATCCTCCTAGCCGAGCACAAAGCAGCGCGGCTCAAGTCCAGCTGTGCTGCCCCGGTCAGTACTCTTCCTCTTTGAGGGAGCCAAGTGAAGTCATAGGAGGCAGGACTAAGCTCAGCAGTTACGTAGGCAGGTAAGGATGTGGGAAAACCCTCCAGAAACACTTCTAGTTGGAGAAGGGGGTATAGATGAACTTTAAATGTTTTGTGGAATGTTAGTGGTGCAGAAATTCAGTTACAGAGGAAAAATCCCATGGTCATCCCGTGTGATGTATGCTACTGACATACTTTCAGGGGAAAAAGACTTTGAAAGGACTTTCTGTAATCTGCAAAGTTCAGTCCACAAAGAGTCAAGAAAAGTCACTCAGAGAATCACAATTTTCCCTCTTTTCAATTGAAACAGTTTCTGGTCTTTAATATCTCAAAAACTTCTCCTGGGTGGAATTCCCAGCCTTTTCACACCTCTGATCTCAAACCCCTCAGCGTGGGTGTGAACTGCAGGAACCACAAGACAAATAGAGATGACAATGGTGCAGTCTCATCAGCAAGGGAACTTGAGAAGTTACACAAGCTCCAGCACCAAAAAAACTCAGTTACATGTGAACTTTTATGTCTTAGTGCAATACAGTTTGGTACCTGAGAAGGTACTAACTCTGTGAGTGATTCGTCCGTGCTGGCAGGGGTTGACCAGCCTGCTCACACGTGTGCTCTCCAGTACTTATTAAAGAACAAGCTAGTGCAGCTGCACTTCTATTCACGGGTAGATAATATTAATAAGATCTCCATCCTTTATGTGGCCACTTATTTTGGGGAAAACTGTAGGAACTTAGTTCAGTTTCGAGACTCGTAATCCTCTGTCCGATTTCACTGTTTCTGAGCAGAAAGTTGTTGGCAAGGGATACAAGCAGAGATGCACAGAGAGAGAGTGACTGTACAAACCTTGTCCCTGGGGGACTTCGGGTTAACAGGAAAACCACAACAAACCAAATGCACTCAGGACCCACCCAGGGCCAAGGAGACACGCTGCGGCAGCACGCCCTTTTGTGTCGCTGGAGCTGTGCCTCTAAGCTACAGCTCAGACACGGGGTAGCAGGAGAGGGAGAGGCGTTTTGCAGGTTGAGAGCAGCCACGTGGATTTCGGAGCGCTAAATCCACGGCAGGCTGGCACTCTGGCTGTACTGGACTAGTCCCAGTTTAAAAGGGAGCAACCTTGGAGCCAATCCAGGTTAGACTGTTGTCCTAAGCTGGCTAAATCACATCAGTGGGACTTAAATCAGGAACACTTTTAGTCTTACACTAAGCATTTTATGCTCTGTCCCCACAGCAATTTATCTTTTTTTTTGCTATGCTTTATTTAGATTAGGTTTGCATAAATAAATACCATGCTGAACAACTATCAAAGCTGAAGGGGTAAATAGTATCTATTAAAAAAGAAAAGGAAATACAAAAAAAAAAAAAAGAAAAAATATCTTGACTGCTTTTGTTATTAGCTGGTTTCCAGGCAGCTCCTGGCTGAGGGCAAAGCCAAATTAAATTTTGCGGTAGCAGACTGATGTGTATGTACAGCTTAGGAGCTATTTTTAACATATGTACAGCTACCATATCTCACATCTGACAGCTTTATTTGAATCCAGGCTACTCATTGGGAATAAGCAGCTAATTAATTTATCTCATGAATATCAAATATGCAGTTAGTCACAGGACGCTCGGTATTCCAGCCATCACCCACCACCGTAGTCTCCACACTGCCAACAATGACGCTGGGAAATGAGTCCCATTCAGTACCTGCCCTGCCGTAGAGAGACAGACATAAATGGGTTTACCACATGCTGCTTCATATTGTACTTATAATTCTTTCTTCTTCTGTGCATGTGGGCATGCATGCGTGCAGTCAGCTAACGGGTTCTCTTCAATCACGACGATGGGAAGGAAGTAATGAAGTGTTTAGAAGATTAAATAATATTACAGTCTCAAAGCCCTGAAATTATTATTTCTGTCTACAGACAATTCTAAAGGAACACACGTGCACGTGTTTCTCCATGTACACTGTTGGTAAAACAAGAGGTAATAGACTAAATTGCGGACACGAAGATGAGAATTAGGTGCTGGATGAAAAGCTTTTGAAACAGTAATGGTAGTTATGCGTTGTTAGCCAGATGTGCAAGGGGAGATTGTATCGTCTGTCACCAGCACTTGGGAAGGAGGGATGTGACCAGCACCCAGAGAACAGCTCAGGCATAGATGATTGCGTTCTGGGGAGGAATGGTGGGGGTGTAAATTCTCAGGCTCCTGTCTAGAATTATGGCTGCATGTCTGTTGCTTCAAAAACCTCATCAAATTTGGCAGCTGTTTTGCCTTTTTGAATAGCAGGCTCAAGGATCAAAGAAGCTTGTAAACTGAACTATCAGATGAAGTTGAAGCACATTTATTTACTGTAAAGCAAATGTCATTACCGTTGCCCTTGAGATATTTTATGATTAAGTGCAATTTCCCATGCCAGCAAACCTAGAGCCATTTATAGAAATGTTAACAACCATCTTTCCATGGCTAGCTCCTAAGTTTTAGTCTTGGAAAAAATTCTGGGTGAACCGTTCTAAAGATCAGTAAATGTTACTGTGACTGCGGGAGAGCCTTGCAAGAGGGAGTCTTGCTCAATTCACCGTAGCACTTACGCAGTACCTACAGCACAGCAATTAGAAATTGCTTCTGCGAGAGTGACATTAGAAGACATCACAGTGTTACACAGCACTGGAGCATTTGGCCATAAATATTGCAATTGGTGGTAGAATCTAAACTAATGAAGCATTAAAAAGAGGGCAAAAACTTTTCAGTAGTTTTTCAAACTCTTCATCTTTGCCTGAGGACATAGTTTTACAGGGAAGATGGGAGGTTTAATGACGAATGAGAATTTACCTGTGCTGTAATTTTTATTCAGTTATACTTAATTTCTTAATGTTGTTTAATCTCTGTGGCTTTTGATGGATATTTTTATAAGTAGCTAAACCAAGAGCTCATAAATAAAGCACAACAGCCATTCTTGGATTTGCAAAACGTAGGCTACTGATTTTTCAGCACTGAGCTGCTGGTTTCAATGGTAGTATGGAAATCAGTTCTTCAGAATAATCACCAAACAAAGCAGAGGATGAAATACTGGGTTTAAGTGGCTGAACCAAGGTCTTGGGTGGGGGAAAGAGTTCATTAATAGTCAAAATGAAATTCCTGAGCGCTCCAGTGTTTTTTAAAAAATGCCACTCTGCATACGTGGCATTTAACAAGCTTCAGATTGTTGGTAGTATTGTAATGTTGGCCTTTTTCTTTCTGTGATTTGGGGTAACCTTGAGGAATATGTCGTAATGCCCCTGTGCTTCCACCAGCTCTGGAGGGCAAATCTGGGAAGTCCTTCATCTGTGCCAGCTTCTGGTATGGATACCATGGAATGAGGGTTGTAAGGAGCAACTCTCGGTCACGTGAGGGATCGCCATCCGCCCCACAAGGATATCCTTTAGGTATCCCCTTCCTCCTCCAAGGCTCACATCTCTTACGGACGGCAGCACTTGTGTTTTGTAGTGAAGGCTTGGCTTGCCAAGTAACTACCAGAACACACCGGGGTTCCCACGTGCTGGTATGGACCGGCAGGCTGTAACCAACACTCGCACAGCCTCGCCACTCCCCAGGTCTGAGCGGTGCTGGACTGCCAAGGCAAGGAACACGCACTCTGCACCAGTGCAGAGGTGGGAGTCTCCAGGGTGAGCCCCAGCCGTGGCACTCACTTTGAAACCGCTCTGGGACGGGCAGATTACGGCGTGTTTTGCACTCACAGACTGTGGGGCTATCGGTCAGTCTCAGTGGTATCATTCAGGTTGTTTAACAGCAACTTTTCTGTAGCTGTATTAACTGTAACTGGTCTGAAAGTCAACGCTAATCTCTTCAGGTGTTAAATGTAAATAAATGCCACTGCTTAAAAATGCCTTTCCTGTAAATTTGTTTTCTTTTTTGGCTAAATGCAAAGATTGAAGGAAATGCTTTATAAAAACAATTCTCTTCAAATCCTTGAAGGACACTAATTGCTTTAAGTTTCAGTGTGTGACGGTCCTTATCCAAGGGAAGTACGCTGCATGGACTATAAACCATTTTTATCTCGTAGAGCGTGCCTGGAGTTAGTTGAGCTGCTTTCCTGGTTCTCCGATCTCCATCATACCTCCCCACGGTTAAGCACGCAGTGTTCCACTGCTGAAGTGTGACAGGCATTCAGCAAAGCCAGCGGAGCTCTCCTCTCCTGCCCGCCTCCCAGCAGTTGTGTTCCTCTCTGTTTGCCGTACCCCTCTTGTCGCAGAGCAGTGCTCTGTCTGGGGGAGGTCAGAGGCTAGTCTCATGCCGTGCAGACACAGTTCAGGTCTTGCTGCTGTTCCCACAACAGAAAGATCAGCTCCAGGGACAGTATTGTCCTCAGCAGCCAGGAGCTGTGTCTCTTATGAAGCTGATGTAAATTGCTCTCTCCTCCTCAGGAACTGCAGAGGTTAATATCCTCTCTCTAAAGAGATGACAGTTGTGGTTTTCCCACCACATCTTCTCTCCTCTTTACTTGTGTGAAGTGCTGGAGGAACAGTGCACACATTGACATCTGCCCTCCCCAGAGCAGCAACTGCAGAGCAAAGCTGGGGGACATGCTGGCTCTGTTGGTTTAATTCAAGGGTCAACATTTAATTCAAGGTCAACACAATCATCTCAGCTCTTTCCTAGAAGGCCAGCCATTTGCCATGTGTTCACGTTCCTACCCGCTTTGTGCTCAAATCCTGCTGCTGCCTCAGTGAAAACCTGACGATGCATCTCTGCATGGTCACCTCTAGGAATGAGCAGATAGAGGTTCACGGATATGTGAATGAAAGCACAGTCCATGCTATAACCATTTTCTGTGTCGACGTTAGAGTAGTCACTCCATGTCTACGTCACTCTGATGTCCGCATTACTAGAACACTGATACTGGCAGCTTCTGAACACTCAGCTATCACGTCCTTTAAATCTCCAGTATTGGTTGTTTCGGCCACAGTCCATTCCTCCTTTTCTGTTTGGAAATTTCTTAAGATATTGTGGTTATTGTCAGAAATAAATAACCACACGCTTAAGCTGTTCACTGTGCCCCTTGGCAACTGCTGAAGCGCATGCGTGTTGAAGTAGATGTTTTCAATCTACTTAGAGGCGGCTTTGGAAATGTGCACAGGGTTTAGCTGTGAAACTCGGGCACAGCATGTGGAAAACCACAGGCGACAGGCTGTCACTGCTGCCCATGGAAGTGGCCCGGACATCCTCCCATGCTCAGGCATTCCTGCTTTTGGTAAAGCACCCGCTTCTCACTGACCTGATACCTGATCAGGATCGAGCATTCATAAAGCAAGGTGGATCATTTTAAAGCTTCTGCTGCTAGTTCTGGTCCAGACCAGAAATCAGCAGGCAGAAATATGTATCAAAATATTGCAATTTTATGTAGAAAAAAGGTTTGTTGATGTCCTTTTACAAATAGATTAAGAGGGTAAAGTGATTGTGCATTTATCTTAAACTGCCTGAGGATCTCAATGTCCTTGAACCATGACTCCATCCTGAAAACATGATTTCCTTCTTCTTCCAGTCCAATTTAAGCGCCTTAAATGTCTTTTACCTTCTCCAGTTACAGAACCAACTTGACATATGTGATTACTTTCATGAAAATACATCAGCAACACTGATAACACCAGCAAAACCTGTCTACAGGCCTGAGAAAGGGTAACCAGTTATAGCTATGGCTACAGGTATGAATGCTGTTCTGCTTCACAATGTCTGTGGCTAAATGACTGTTATTTAAATGCAAAGATAGATTTATATTTCATTAGTAGCATGACTTTAAAAAAAGATGAAACTCTGCAAAATCTTTACTGAAATTCAGCCTTCTTCTCAGTGAACTCCAACCTTGCTCATAACCTCAGCGCAGATTATCATGTTACAATTTGCAGACACCCAAAATATTTTTCTCACAGTAATAGCTTCCAGTTGCTCTTCAGCCTAAGTAGGATCTGAAGCAGTGACTGGGAGACTAAAGTCTCTCTATGCCATTTTCAATCCCCTGAGCCATCTAGCCACTTTCTGCATTTATTTTTCATAAATTAAATTTTTTTTAAATAATTTTTTTTTTTGCAAACAGCTCTTTGAATCCCATCCTAGTGGCATTTTAGAGCATTATTGCAAATTATTCAATTTATATGCATAGTCAAGACTACATCGTTATTCCCATAGACTACTAAGGAGACAAAAAAAAAAAAAAAACCACTCAGAAAAGAAAGACAACAAAAACAAAGGCAGAAAAGAGACCAGTATTCTAGAAAATTAGTTTTCACTAGTCTGAAAACAAACCTAAACTCTCTTCAGCAAGGTCATCTTTTTAAGAAAGTAATTGTAAGGAAAGATTCAAACGACTGCAGTAAAACTCAAAATATGTACCGTATTATGAACACTAATTAATGCAAGTATTAGTGGTTTTGGCTTCAGATGAGATGATCTAGCATGATTAAAAATTAATAAAAACTATTACAGAGACTTAGGCACATACCTGAACATGTTCCAACTCAGCAGCCCGTCATTATTCACAGAGTTTATTACTTCAGCTGCTCATTTACATCCTGGGAAATTCAAGGCCTTTTAACTACATGTGCGTTACTTTCCAATATATGTTGCTTTGCAGTCCGTGCTTCTGATGGGAAAGATGGAGTGATGCAGGCATGGTTAGTCCCCAGAAAAGTGTAAGGCGTGGCACCATTCCTCCAGCATATACCAACCGTTTGATGGGTTCAGTGTTCTTCTGCAACTCTACACCTAATCTTCTGGAAATGTCCAGACGTGAAACCTCATCCTCCTCATTTGATTTAAATGTACGATGGACCCGAGCCCAGGCAACAGACTACCCCACTGTTGTCAGAATGTGGCCACTCAAATTCAGAAACATACTGCTGAAAAAAGGAAATATGCAGTGGTAGACCAGAGCTCCCAGTCTGTAAAACGTTACGATACATGCTCAAACCTAGGGCAGATTTATCACTGTCAACAAATGTACAAATATTAATTGCATCTTTTTTCAAATGTAACCGATTAGAGAAATGAATGAGTTTTCTCCAGTGCTGTGCTAAATTAACTGTATGGACAAACTCCCTTCCTTTCAGCTAAGAAGAGAGGAACGTCTGATGCTTTTGGCTTGAAGTATTTGAGCTTGCTGAGACCTGTGAAGAGACACAGAGTAAAACCATAACAGAGGAGCGGTTTCAGCAAGCTGCTCTGCATCAGGCTTCTTGTTTGCAGCATGTTGAGAAACACAGGCTTCTCAGCAGGATTAGAAATCCAGGAATGGCTCTGTTCCTCTCGGCTGTAAAGGAGAGGCAGAAACGGTGGTTTCTGAGGCATCTGCACTTCTCCAGTCTCTGCTCATGGCTAGTGGATAAGGAAGGACTTTCAGCGGTGGAAGAGCTGCTAACTATTTGCATCTCCTCAGAAAGGCTCGGGCTGTTCCTGTTCACTCCTGCGGGTTGGCAGGAGTCTCATGGTCTCCTGCCTCATGGCACGTAAAAGCCTGGCAGAAGGAGCATCGCGTGCTGCCCGATGCTCACCCAGAGACAGAGGAAGGCACCTGTAAAGGACTGTCTCTACACCACGCCCTGACTTGAGAAGGCTCTTTCCTGGGAGGCAGTTCTGAATTACTTTTTGCTGGCTTTCTGATTTAGTTTGCTTAGAGGAGCTATTCATTACAAGTTGGTAAGGTCTCAAATGAGGTCTGGACCAGCTGCTCCGAAGACACGGGTGAGCTGGCAGGTGATAATGGCTCTTGGCTGCTCCTCACCTGGGCTCAGTTTGGGCAGTTGCTTTGTTCTGTAATCTTTAGTTTCTGTGAAATAAAGCTATCCACTCTCCAAAACCAGGCTTTTGAAAAATTAAAGTGCACTTCTAAGACTGAGCTCACACCGTTTATGGAGCTGATTGTCCCTAAGTTCACCTTGGGTCTAATTTGCTTGCTGGCTTAATTAACAAAGTGCTTATTAATGTCTAGTGGCAATTACTTTCCAAGGGATTATTTTCTATTAAGATCACAAGTACAGTATTGACGTTGTACAGCTGTGACTCTGGAGAACCAGCCAGTACAGGGTGTGGGTTTTTTTATTTTTTTATTGCTTTGGTCACGTTGTGCTGATTTGCCCTGCAGTTATAATAATTAGCATCTGTATAAAACCAAGAACTGCATACTGAGATTAGGGCTTGTTTGAAACAGTGGCGTGATAGCTTTTACTGGGCTTGCATAAATCGTGATGGGTTGACGAGCAAATAAATGACTTTTGTCAGATAACACAGTATCATACTAACAACAGGTACATTTCTGAATGGCAATGAGCCTGTATTTTACAGGTTCCAGTACATCGTTTGGGTATTTCAGTATTTATGTGTGCATGGAAGTTGAAATATGGGCAATAGAGCCTGAGAACCAGCTATAATCCACAAGCTCATGTCATAATGCCCCAGCTCTGCGGTATTTCATTTATGGGTGTTTTAAGGGGACAGTCTCACTCCCATGTATGTCTGGGGCTCCTGGTAAAGGCCAAGGAGCTCTCCAGCCCAGCACCAGCAGTAGTTGCTCAGAGAAACAATGCAAGCTCAGGGTGTATAGAGACATACCTCTCTGAACACCAGTTCCTTGCTTTCAGCCATCAACGTCTTTTGGGACTTTCTGAAGAAATGGAGCCTTTGATAACCAGTAGTCACTGCCAGGCTTTCCTTTTGTGAGTTTGTCTTTTGGAACACATTTATACTTTCCATATCTGCACATTCTGTGGTAATGAGTTCCCCAATGCAGGCATGGCTTGAAAAAATACTGCCTTTCCTTGCTTCTAAAACATGTATGTGCTATTTATTTTCAATGCTCCCTTCTTCTTGCGTTGTAAGAATCCCTTGTTCACCTCCATCCTGCCTGAGTCCATATGGACATCTCTGCCAGCAGCCAACAGGCCAATTTTTTTTCTTAGTTGAAGAATCCCAGTTACTTTTCAGAATTTCCCTCATCCTTGGTGCTTTCACTTTGAAAAATAGTTGACCAGGATACATGACAAAGTGGTATCAAACTGGGGAGATGCAGGTGCAAGATTTGTTTTAGAGTCTCTAATTAGCAGATTGCCAGAAGGTAGGAAGAAATATACTGGTCCTTCTCTTGACATGTTTTTCACATTACCAGATTGTTGCGAAAAGGGGGAAAGAAAACCGGTCTTAAGGCCGACGCCGAATATGCAAGACAAGCAAATCGGGGGCACGAATAAAGAAGGTTTATTTCCAGAGCAATATTTCCAGGTTCTTTTGGTATTGCCGTTGATAATCGAACTGCAGGTTAGCTATGGCTCATTGACCAGAGAGACCGCACAGGTCTGATACCGAAGAAGCTACAACCTGTCTGTTGTAGCCCGGCTACGTGGTACAATAAGCCCGCTAATGCACGAACAGTGCATTGGGAATAAATATAATCGTGATTACAACCACACAAAGTACACCCGGGGAGAACAGTGTCACTCAGCGTAGGCTGAGGTAGAGAATCTTACCCACAGGGCGTCCCCCGTGGCGGGGTGGAGAGAGGGAACGAATTCGTCAATCCATCCATCCATCAGTATGGTTCCAAGTCTTCTCCTGTCCCAATTTAGGGTGGCTATTGGGGCAATATTTATACCTAGGTTTTTACATTACATCGTGTGGGGGGTGGGGGGACGACTGTAGACAAGCTAATCACTTACGTTAATTGCATAACGTCCATCAATTTACACCTGCATGGCTGGAGGTAACAGCTTGTTTGTCCAGGGCGGAAAAATGTAAGAATGAGACCGCCAGACCGCTGCCCAGCTTGACACTCCTCAAGGACATTCAGATAAGACTTAACAGCAGATATGGATCTAGTGACAGTCGTAGTTCTGATTGTCACTTCACCCAGGGCCGAACTTTATCGACAAAGAGCTGGCAGGCATCCAGCTGCACGGCGTACATGTCTGACGTGCCTTGGACTTTGTGCTGGGACTGTGCTCTACACAGATACTGATCATTGCCAGGGATGGGACTCTCAGTTGGATGGACCTTCACTTCTACTGTACCGGTTTCATGTTTTTCTGTTTTTCTTGACCTTTAACTGGTTCTATAGATTGCCTCACTTTCCTGGTACATTTGGCAATGTTTATATCAGGCTTTATGCTTTTATTCCACTGTTGTTTAAGACTCTCTTTTCCCCCAACCTTATTATCATTATATATGCCTTCAGCTTTCTTATTTGAACAAGACTTCTGTATGTTCGAGTGTAACGTTTTACTTCTGTAACCTTTATTCTGTAGTTTACTGTGCCAGTTCTTCTCCGGGGGTGTGTGCGTGGGTGTAGAAGGGAGCTGTTTTAATGTTGGTTGTGGGGTTTTTTTTTACCCGAGTGATGTACATTTAGGGGTGTGTTAATATTTGTTAATTGCCAAAACGCTTTGAAAGATGTGTTTGACCCTCAGCAAAGAGCAGGTTCTTCAGCCCTGTTTTGTAAGAGTGGAAAACCCCAAATTTTTCTTTTCTCAATCTCTGTTTGTGTGGCATTTTGGCATCTGAGTCATCTCTGTCTGGTATCGTACCGTAAAGCTTGCAAAATTTGGGAATAGAAATAAGAATGTGGGGATTCACTCCTCCTGAGAGCCACCACCACCACAGCAGCGTTGTTTAAGACCCACTCAGGTTCTATAAAACTGGTGAGAGGTTGACATGCTGCTCAGGCTCAGGCTTTGTGCTGGCTTTCTGCAAACAGGGCTGTTTCAGCCACAGTATCTCCTTTCACAAATTCTGTGGGCAAGTCATGGGCGATACTCATGGTTGGCTTGCTGCCTCACTGCAGTGTGTGTACCTCCAGCAAAATGAAACTGTGGAACCATATTTTGCTTTATGTTTTGGTGCTAAAGCATACCCCAAATTAATAATAACAATATCATCAGCGGTTACGCGTCAGTGATGAGAAGTGCCATCTATGTGTTAACATGAGGTATATTAATCTCCTTTCTACAGCAGACAAACATTCACATTTAAGTCTGTTTTTCTGGTTTTGTAATAAAAGCCTAATTATACTCCTTCCCCCTATAGGAAGCATGTGCTATAAAATAACCAAAAGCAATCATTCAAGTGTGAACGCAACAGAAAGCCAAGCTTCATTCAGATTTATATTGCAGACATAAAAGGGAAGGTTTACTATACGCTATATTGCAAAATAAGGCAAATATATTCAGCCAGCATGTAATTGTGTCTAGATTTTATATCTTGACTGGTATTGTGAAGTATGTCCTGACAACGAGTCAGTGAATTTTACATATCGCCCTGTTGTTACTAATAGCCCCTATTTCTATAACGTCTTCGGTCCTAATTGGTGTCAGGCATTCACGCGTTGTGTATATTGGGAACAGATCATGGCTGTGAGGGCGCAATCAGTAGCCCTTTTGCACTGCATGGTAATTTCAGCACAGACAGCAGTGAGTAAGTAATTCTTTAGTGGTTTAAACGGCAGGAGTACCTGAGGCAATGCGTTATCATCAGGCCTGATACATTGGCAAAACGCTGCGTCAAACAATGTCCTTATTAACTATGAAGCGCTATTTGCACGTAACACAGGTGGAAGCTGTTGCAATAACACATCAGCAGGAGTGGCCAGAGTTGAAGCCGTGGATTTGTTGTAGCAGGTGCCCAAGGGGACAGAGCTCTAAGATGTATGTTGTCTTGGGAGATGGCTGCCTCATGCCCGCTGCCTGGCTCAGGAATGGCCCAGGTCTCTTTGAGCGGTGTGCGCGGGCAGCTGATGCCATCGGAGCTAACTGTTGGCTTTCCCTCTCCCTGACAGGATTTGGTCGAGCAGGGCAGGACCAGCCCTGATGACCCATCCCTGGGCTCTGGTCACAGCCTCGCTTCCCCATGCTGCTCCTGCTCGTTGTTAAATGAAGTCAGGCTTGGGGATCTGGTCAGGATCTGGAGAGTGAGCATGGGTTTGTCATTCTGCTCAGGTGGATTACAATCTGAAGCACGGCATGTTAATTTTATGCTAATTTGCCCTTGCTGCCTCTGCACCTAGTTGAAAACAATAACTCCCATGAGTGTCTGTGAGAAATACAGACAGGCATATGGACAGAATAGAAACCTCATGTTCCAGCAGTCCTGCAGGGAAAATGACTTGCTGCTGGGTGAATCCTTGTAAACGTTTTTCCCGAGCAGTATAAACACAAAAACGGACAGTCTCTTCCTGTAACATGTTTTCATTTTAAGACTGTATAAGCAACACTCACTGCTTAGTTTCTAGGAAATTAAACGTGTGAGGTGCAATATGCAGCACTTTGACTTCCTTTTATTTAAGTGCAGGCATCTAGAAATGATGGGAAACGGTGAGGACACAATGCCATCTTTATTGCCGAATCGAGCTCTCCAGGACTCAGACTGCCCCTTGTTTTTATAAGGACTCAGTGGGAAGAGACACTGGCTTCTGTTTCAACAGCAGTAAGTTAGGCTGGCCATACGCTGCGTGCCAGCAGTACTGCAACAAGCGTTGTGTGTACGTATGTCTAGTAAGTGCTAAGGCTGTTTTTCCCTTGGGCTGCACATAGAGCCGCACACGCATGCAGGTCCCTGACAGGCGCTAGGAAACAGCTGCCAGTGTTGTCTGGGGCTGTGTGACGTCTTGCAGCTGAAAAAGGCTTTTGTCTTCCTGTCCTTGGGCAGTGAGCAGACTTGCCCGTGTGCTGGAGATGGCATAGGCAGAAGCTAATGACTCCATTTCATCCTGTTTTGTTGGATGTTTGCCCAGTCTCTCTCACAGAGTCATCTCGCTCCTTGCTCTGCTCCTCTCAGAGGAGCCCACAGAGGCCAGCGACCACACACGCTCTGCAAAGCATCACTCAGACCTGGCGCACCACGGCCTCTGCAGCCAGGTGAGAGGTTCGTCACCCCCGTGGTGGTGCGCTCCTGGCCCCTGCACGGTCAGCTCCTGGACACAGACGAACGTTTCCCCAGGGATGTGAAATAAATAAATCAAAACTCTTCGGCTGCCTTAGGCGTAAATGCAGGCACACAGCCCAGTCACCGGTGTTGAAGGGCTTTGTGAAACCCTCCGAACGTCCCTGTGGTTTGTGTGATGTGTATCAGGGGCAAGTCAGGCACAGGGATTCGGCACTCCCGGCTGACACCGTTGTTGTCTGCTAAGAAACGCAGGCATCGTCTTGGCTGGAGACCATGAGGTGGCCTCGGTTGTTCCCTGACAGGATTATTCTGAAACAAAATCACCAAAGTCTGCTGATGTGTACCGTTGCCCCAGCAGGCGGTGCAGAAGGAGAGGATGACTTAGATGGCAATCCTTGCATGCTCTGCGCTCACTGGGTCCAAATCTGGCACAAGAACTCAGGGAGTCCTGGGCAGTTCTTCGGTGTGACCATGCCTACGAGAAGCTGCAGAAGGTGGGGGGGTGTAAATAGCCGTGTCCTTTGGACCTGCCCCAGCTACTAGAGAAACCAGGTGTGCTTTGCAAAATGGACACGGCTGTAGTCTAACCACGTCTGCAGTTCGTGCTACTGCCCGTGGCCTGGAAACCCAGCGGTACATGAGGCGGCATTTTCCAGAAGCAAAGCCATAAAGCATCTAGTTTTACTTTCCTTCACAGAACACAGTTCTGCTGAGTCAATGTCAGGCAGAGCCACACTGTGGCTGGTTCCCTTGGTCCGGCTGCGTTTTCTGCATGGCAGAGAGGTCCGTAGTGCTAGACACAAGGCGGCGTGGGGGCGCGACAGATCCAAAGTCTGCTTTGGTGTGCCAGGCGCTCTGGGATTCACAGAAATGAATCCTGTAGCTAAAACAACTTCTGGATCCAGTTCCAGTTTCTCTAGGACAGTAAATGTGATGATAAGGACTGGGATGGCCTTCTTGAGAAAAACTTAACTTTGAGCGTCATCTGGGTGTGAAGAATACAGGAAAACAGGCTGGTTTGTAGTTCGGCCCCTACTCCCTCTGTCTTGTCCAGTCAATAACGTTAGAAGCAGAGCTGTTTTGCCATTTCTGGAAATCTACCAGCGGGACAGGGGAACATGACAGCATGAAGAGGGTTGGTTTTGTTATTTGGTTTGGTTTGGGTTTTTTTTTTTGGTATTTGCTTTTAGTTTGTTTGTTTTCCAAAGACAGTTTTGATCTTTTTCAAAAAGTATTTGTTTTCCCATTTGAAAAAAGCCTCTGGTTCGTTCTTTAATTTTAATTTACATAATTGCCTTCACTTACCCCAGAGAAATTTAACTGCCCTGGCTGTGAGAGCGAACTGTTTTGTCTGGAAGAATAGCATGGCACCCAGAGCAGCACTCATTGCTGCATGAGGACCACGAAGTAGGGGCCAAACGTTAAAGCACCATACTGCACAGGATCCAGGAGAGAAAGCAATAGTTCTCCACACTCTACAGAAAGCAGGAGCTGAAATTCGTGGTTATCTGGATATGGACCTTTAAGACTAATGCATTTTTATCCGAGCATCACTGAGTTTCAGCTGAGGTGTGAGCGTCTTTAGACTTGACTTGTAGGTTTCAGTCTTTCCTGGAGCTGAGCATGTGGTTTTAAAGTGCAATAGAACTTTCACCTCGTAGGTACGTGCTATTCCGGCTTTACTTCCACAGAGCTTTACAAACCGGTATCTGAAGCCGTGCAGCGGTGAGCAGATCTGGATGTGAAACCCAGATCTTTTGTCTGAACCTTAACTTGTGCACAATTCCTTTTGTCCTCGCTACGAGCTCACCAGAGCATTGATTTAGACAGGGCTTATGCCCCCTAAGCGTGGCCCTTGTTTGTCAGGCCAGACTTGGAAAAGAGGTGGTTTTCACAAGGCCGATGTTCTTTCTTGGGTCTGCTACCGCTGTGGTCTTTGTTTGAACGGGGCTTGTCCCTCAAGGGAAAGTCCCTCCCTTTCCAAATGCTCAGGGGTGAGAAATACGTGTGAGAAAATGCAAATGTGCTCTCAAATACTCTCTCCTCTTCACCACCACGCCCTGCCATATCCCCTTTTCTTCTTCTGGGAAAAGCCACCGGGCAGGTTTTCTTCTGTCACTGCCAGCGTTGTTAAATACGCCACAAAGGGCCGAGCACGCGACTCTCAAATCATCGGGGCTGGCCGGGGCTGGCACTGCTACCAGCGCTGTGGTTCCTCTCTCCCTCTGACAGAAGCTACTGGCTTAGGAAGGGTTGGCTTAGGACCTGCCACCGTATCGGAAGGTTGGGTGTCGTGGGACGGGCTGTCTGTGGCCAACAGGGTAGGAGAGAACGCATCGGGTAGTGGCTCGTAAAGCATGTGAAGTCAGCTTTAGATGGTGGGTAGCAGTAGATCGAAAAGAAGGGAAGTACAAGGGTGAAGACAAGCTCCGACAAAATACCCCGCAGCACCCCGGATCATTTTGCGCGTCTCCACAGGATCATGGATTCCAAAACAAGGAAAATTGGTCGCGGTGTCAAACTGAGCTGCCCAGATTTCAGGAGAAGTCCTTCCTCGGTGAGCACTATGGGCTGTGCCCAGACTCGCAGCATTCTGTGCTCAGCCTCCAAATGCTGAATATTTTATTTGAGATTTTATTTCCTTCTTAGGGAATGAAAGGAAGCAGACTAGAAAAGGTCCCAGCGTGTTGCCTCGAGTTACTCATTTACACGGAGATTAGAGCAAGAGAGCATCCAACACCGCTAGTTTGCTTTAAGCCCTTCTGCATCTGGCAGCGTGTCCTCCTTGGTGCCAGCACTGCCTTGAAACTGTGAAGAGCGCCGGAGAGGCTTCCTACAGCCGGCGGTCTGGCAGTGAGGTGTTCCTGCAGGACCCCCGACGTGACAGGGAGGGGAACATCTCCGAGGTTATGGAAAGGCACCTGCCTCCCTCTTTTTGTTACAACACGTGTCCTCGAAGCCCTTCCTCTCCCTGGCAGTTGTGTATCCCTGTGTACAGGAGGGACTCTGAGGGACTCCCGGAAGCCGTGTCTGTGACTGGGAGAAAAGAAACTCAGCAAGAAAAGAAGTTGGTTCTTGGAAGTGACAAATCGTCACCGCGCCTTTTAAATGTTCAGAGACACAGCCAGGACACCCGGCCTGAAAGTCCCCGCACTTGGCACGGCTCGAAGAAAACCATGGCAGCTCGGGAACCTCAGCCACGCTGTTCTGGTTTTGTCTAGGGCAAGGTGCTGGTTCAGCAACTCAGAAGCCAGTCCTAATGGAAAGGGTAGTTCGTAGTTCTAAAGTCAGACAAACCTTGTGGGGGAGCTTGTCAATAGACGAGGGATTTTAGCTTCATTATTTCTGCTTTGCTGCTGGGGTGGCCTTGAATTTGCCTTTTGTTGGGGTTCCCTGGTCTCATATGAGCATTTGTGGCTTTGTGCTGCAGACAGCAACACCAGTTCAGCTCACTGACAATTCCTTCCTAGGGTCCACACAATTTCCTTTCCAAGAACAAATTTTTCTGCCCCTGCATTCACATCCTTCAGGACACAAAACCCCATTTGGTGGCTGATTTTCACTCCTATTATTAGAAATGCAGAAGTCTAAAAGCTGTCCTCCTCTGGACACCCGACTCTTATTCTGTCTTGGTCTGTTTGCCTTCCTTTACCGCTATCGAGAGGCCAGGGTTATAGACTATGGGCCATTCCTCTAACGTGTCCTTGAGTTCACCTAATCCGTGACTTTCGAGCTCCATCTGTCATAACAGTCTCAGGGCAGAAGAGATGGTGTCGGGCTGTTGGAACCTGCATCCAGAGCTTGAGGCTAGCGTATCTCACATGGCCAGCGCTCATGATCTGCGTGTTGAAGATGCTGATCTTGATGAAATTGCTGAGCACCAATTGATGAAGCCAGTTTGAGTTCCATCACCGCTGCCCCTCGCTCGATTTCTAAAGTCCATTCCTCACTGATTTGTATTTAGTCGTTAATATCATCCAATTTAATTCACTGGCTGTTCTCACCCACATTTAAATCCCCTTGAGGTATCACAGAATCATCTGGTTGGAAGAGACCTTTTAAGATCATCGAGTCCAAATGTTCACCCTGCATTGCTGCTAAACCTTGTCGCTCAGCACCACATCCACACGTCTTTTAAACACCTCCAGGGACGGGGACTCCACCACTGCCCTGGGCAGCCTGTTCCAACGCTTCACACCCCTCTCTGTAAAGAAGTTTTTCCTGATATCTAACCTAGATCTGCCCTGGTGCAACTTGAGGCCATTTCCTCTCATCTTGTCACTTGTCACATGGGAGAACAGACCAACCTGCACCTCTCTACAATCTCCTGTCAGGGAGTTGTAGAGAGCAACAGGCTAAATAACCCCAGTTCCCTCAGCTGCTCTCCAGACCCTGCACCAGCTTTGTTGTCCTTCTCTGGACAAACTCCAGCACCTCAATGTCCTTCTTGTCATCGGGGCCCAAAACTGGACACAGGACTCAAGGTGTGGCCTTATCAGTGCAGAGTACAACAGGTCGATCACCTCCCTGCTCCTGCTGGCCACACTAGTGCTGATACAAGCCAGGATGCTGTTGGCCATCTTGGCCACCTGGGCACTCTGCTGGCTCACGTTCAATCGGCTGTCAACCAGCACCTCCAGGTCCTTTTCTGCTGGGCAGTTTCCAGCCACTCCTCCCCAAGCCTGTAGCACTGCAGGGGGTTGTTGTGGCCCAAGAGCAGGACTCAGCACTTGGCCTTATTGGGCTTCATACAACTGGTCTCTGTCCATCGATCCAGACTGTCCAGACCCCTCTGTGGAGCCTCCTGACCATCAAGCAGATCGAAACTCCCACCTAACTTGGTGTCATCTGCCAGCTGACTGAGGGTGCACTCGATGCCCTCATCCAGATCATTGATAAAGATGTTGAAAAGGACAGGCCCCAACACTGAGCCCTGGGTGTCACCACTTGTAATAGGCTGCCAACTGGACTTAAATCCATTCACCACCACTCTCTGGACATGGCGATTCCGCCAGTTTTTTATCCAGAGGAGAGTACACCCCTCCAGGCCATGGGCAGCCAGTTTCTGCAGGAGAACGCTCTGGGAAACGGTGTCAAAGGCCTTACTAAAGTCCAGGTGAACAACACCTACAGCTCTTCCCTCATCCACTAAGTGGGTCACCTTGTCCTAGAAGGAGATCAAGTTGGTCAGGCAGGACCTGCCCTTCATAACCCCATGCTGACTGGGCCTGATCGCCTGGCTGTCCTGTACGTGCCATGTGGTGGCACTCAAGATGATCTGCTCCATGACTTTCCCCGGCACCAAGATCACACTGACAGGCCTGTAGTTCCCTGGGTCCTCCTTCTGACCCTTCTTGTAGATGGGCGTTACACTGGCTAACCTCCAGTCGATTGGTAGCTCCCCTGTTAGCCAGGACTGTTGGTAGATCATGGAAAGTGGCTGGGTGAGCACTTCCACCCGCTCCCTCAGCACCCTTGGGTGGATCCCGTCTGGCTCCATAGACTTGTGCCCATCTAATTGGTGCAGCAGTTCACTTACTGTTCCCTCGTGCATTATGGGGCCTTGATTTTGGTCCTCGTCTCTGCGTTCTGGTTCAAGGCTGGGCACTCAGTGAGCTGGTCTGAGGCAGAGACTGAGGCAAAGAAGGCATTCAATACCTCAGCCTTGTCCTCATCCTTGGTATCCCCCAGCATCTGGCAAAGGATGGAGACCCTCCTTAGTTCTCCTTTTGCTCTTAATGTATTTATAGAAACATTTTTTGTCGTCTTCTATGGCAGTGGCCAGACTAAGCTCAAGCCTTTCTAATCTTCTCCCTGCATAGTATCAAAATCCTTACAGTCATCCGGAGTGGTCTGCCCCTTCCACAGGCCATAGACTTTCTTTTTCTTCCTGAGCTCCAGCCAAAGCTCTCTGTTCAGCCAGGCCAGTCTTCTACCGCTTTGGCTCATCTTACGGCTCACTGGGACAGCCTGCTCCTGAGCTTTGAAGATTTCTCTCTTGAGGGTTGTCCAGCCTTCCTGGACTCTTCTGACCCTCAGGACTGTGTCCCAAGGGACCCTGCCAACTAGTCTCCTGAAAAGGCCAAAGTCTGCCCTCCGGATGTCCAAGGTGGCAGTTTTACTGCCTCCCGTCCCTACTGCCTCAAGAACTGAAAACTCTAATCTCATGGTCACTGTGGCCAAGACGGCCTCCAACCTTCACGTCACCCACAAGTCCTTCTCTGTTCACAAATTACAGGTCCAGCAGGGAGCCTTCCCTAGCTGGCTCCTCCCCAGCTCTGTCAGGAAGTTGTCTGCCACCCACTCCAGGAACCTCCTGGACTGTTTCCTCTCTGCTGTACTGTATCTCCAGCAGACATCTGGTGAGTTGAAGTCCCCCACAAGAACAAGTGGTGGTGACTGTGGGACTTCTCCCTGGTGCTTACAGAATATTTCATCTGCGTCTTCATACTGGTTGGGTGGCCTATAGCAGGCTCCCACCGTGATATCTGCCCTGTTGGCCTTCCCCCTGATTTTAACCCATAAACACTCTACCCTTTTGTCACCACTGTTAATCTCCAGACAATGAAAACTCTCCCTGACATACAGGGCCGCTCCCCTGCTTCTTCTTCCCGGCCTGTTCCTCCTGTAGAGTTTGTAGCCATCTGTCATGGAGGCACCCACGGAACAGAGAGCAGCAGCTACCCGAAAAACGTGGATTTAGTACAATCAAATGTGCCCGGCACGCCGACTGACCAAATTCATTACAGGTTCGGATGTCAGCTGGGAATTATCACTGCACAACAGATCGCTGAACCCTGAAGAACACACACTGAGGCAGATGACCCACAGTGTGCCCAGCTCACTGCTATAAAGGGACAATCTCCCCCTTAGAGATACCAAGAGGGTCACTCACCAACTCCGGGTGAGGGTCACTCAACCCCAGGAGATGCACTTGGACAGCGTCCTAATCCGAGGGGAGTCCCGGGGATGTATCCTCGACTGGCATCCCGATCCGAGGGGAGAGTCTCCGACGGCATCACCTGCTGCTCCGAGGAGAACCAACTCAAACTGGTTCTCCGGCAGGGCCCCATTTATACCCTGGTCCGTGTCAGCTGGGGCCACTTTCAGTCCACACAGGCAGGAGGCAGCTCACGGAGTCTGGACTCCGAGGAGCCAATAGCCCTGGGGGGGAGCACCTGAGGTTTACCAGGTGCTTCTGCAGGGCCTGTCTTTTGTGCAAGCAGTCAGGGGGGTTGCACTGCCACACCATCCAATGCATCACTCCAGTTGTGTGTATCGTCCCACCATGTTTCTGTGATGGCAACTCTATCATAGTTTTCCTGCTGCACAGTGGCTTCTAGTTCCTCCTGTTTGTTGCCCATACTGCCTGCATTGGTGTACGTGCACTTCAATTGGGTTATTGATCCCATCTCCCTTTTTGCTGGGGGGGAGAAGGCCTAATTCCCACCTGTCCATTCTCAGGACCTGCCATGATTCCCAGCACACCAGTATCCCTTTTGACTAAGCTATCACATGACACCCTGCCCTCTAATCCTACTGGTGTGGCAGTCCCAAGGAGCTCGCTAGCACATCGATCCACTAACACTGATGTGCCGCTCTCATGCTTAGCTCCAGCGATCCTGATTTTATCCCTTTCCCCCTTCAAATCTAGTTTAAAGCCCTTTCCATGAGCCCTGACAACTCCTGTGCAAGAATTCCCTCTCCCCTTTGAGACAGGTGCACCCCGTCTGACGCCAGCAAGCCTGGTGCTGTGTAGGCCAATCCATGATCAAAAAACCCAAAGTCTTGCCAGTGACACCAGGCTCGGAGCCAAGTATTGACCTGGTGGGTCTTCTGGCTTTTCCCCATATCATTCCCTGCAACTTGAGGGATAGAGATGAACACCACTTGTGCTCCCGATCCCTTGACTAGTTGTCCTAGGGCTCTGAAATCTTTCTTGATTCCTTTCAGGCTTCTCATTTGGAGTTCATCACTACCTACCTGAAAGGTCAGTAGTGGATAATAGTCTGAGGCTGTACCAGGGTGGGAAGCTTTCTTGCTACATCTTTAACCTGGGCCCCAGGGAGGCAGCAGACTTCCCTGTGCAATGGGTCAGGTCTGCATATTGGGCCTTCCGTTGCTTTCAGAAGGGAGTCACCTATGACGATGACCAATCTTTTTTCTTTCTAGCAGTAGTTTTTACGCTGGGCTTGGGTTGACTCAGCCCCAGCAACGCTCCCTCGCTTGGTGAGTCCTCAGTGTCATTATTGACTGGCTCCACTTGCAGGGCCTCATACTTGTGATTCAAGGGCACCTGGGAAGGAGGGGGCCTTGCTGAGGCAACATGCCCCCTGCGTTGGGCAGGAACTTGTTGCCATTGCCCTTTGTCCTTCTGGTCTTTGCTTTTGGTCTGATGGGAGATGGACCTGGGGGTCCTCCGTATTGTGGCCTTTATCTGCCTGCTGGGCCTGCCTCAGGGAAGGCAGGATGAGGTCCCGATGGTCAATCTCTTCATCGCACTCCCTGATGATGCTCCTCAACCTGCTCACCTCCTCCTGGAGCTCTGTCACCAGGTGGAGGAGTTCCTCTACCTGGGTGCACCTCCCACAGGGGTGCTCGATACTGCCCTCTTGAACCGGTGCAACAGCAGGGCACACCCCGAAGCCTGTTGCCTGAGTGGCTGCCTGTCTCCACTGAAGGTTCGTCTGGGCAGCTGCATCAGCCATGAAGGGTGCAGCTCTTAGAGAGACTGTGACCTTCTGCTGGGTGGACACCATCCCTCCCTGCTCTAACTGGTCAGCACGCTCAGCGCCCTTCCTGTGTGAACTGCCACGCCACCTGCCGCACCCCTCTCTGACTGCCGCACCACGCTCTGGTCGCTGAGCTCCCCAGGGGTTTCCTTTATAGCTCTGGGTGAGGTCACCATTACCCTGGCAATGCTCTCGCCTTGTCAGCCCCTCCCACAAGAGCTGCCGCTCCCGGTGGGTCTCTCCGCTCTCGTGAAGTTCCCTTGTCAAAGGGAAGCTTCTGAAATCCCACTGTGTGCCGAGATCTGCCGCTCCGCTTCAGGTAGATATGAGACTTCCCCATCCTCTCACATCATCCACCAAGTGCACCCAGGTCCTTGAGCAAAAGCAGCCCCACGAATGGGTTTGCCTTCGCCTGAAGCAGGACTAACCCAAACTGCCTTCCCTAATACATTCTTCATGGGCACTACAGGGGCTTTACCCCTTCCACAGTGCTGGAGAGTTTTGACTGGGTGAGGCCAGCTCGATCGGCAGATCCTCTGGTCTTAACTAACCAGCTGGCTTTTGCTAAGTGTGTTTCCCAGCATTTGAAGGTCCACCCTGGTGCCCTCAGTGTAGTCTTCAACGGTCCATTGTACCGCTGGATTTTTCCGGAAGGCTGGTGCATGATAGGTGACATGACATACCGTCTCAATACCATGCTTCTTGGCGCAGGTGTCTATGAGGTTGTTTCAGCAAGGAGTCCCGTTGACTGACTCATTCTTCCTGGGGTGCCATGCTGCCACAAGATTTGCTTTTCGAGCCCCAGGACTGCGTTAGAGCTGGTGGCATGGGGCACAGCACACGTTTCCAGCCATCCGACGGTGGCTTTCACAATAGGAAGCCCATGGCATTTACAGTCAACTTGCCAGGCCTCCCCATGTCTATATTTGAACCAACGCGCTCCGTAACACACAGGTTTTCACTGTTTGGCTTGTTTATTGCAGTGCATGTTTCACATTCATAGATGACTCCTGCTATTGCGTCCAGACTTAAGTCCACCCCTCAGTTACGAGCCCTTGTGTATGTCGTGTCTCTACCTTCATGGGCCCACCAAGCCAGCAATAATTCACCTTCATGCTGCCAATCCAGGTCTACTTGAAACACTTTAACCTCAGCAGCCTGATCCGCCTGCTGGTTGTTTTGATGTTCCTCCACGGCCTGACTCTTGCGTACGTGGGCATCCACATGACGTACTTAAACCACCAGGTTCTCTACCCAGCAGCAGTATCTTGCTGTAATTCAGCAGCCCAGATGGGTTTATCACCTCGGTGCTGCCAGCTGCTCTGCTTCCATTGCTGTCACCAACCCCACGGGGCATCTGCCACCACCCATGGATTAATAGAGAGCACTGGCCATTTCTCCCGCTCAGCAACACCTAAAGCCGGTTGGATGGCTTTCACCTCCGCACACTGACTCGATTCCCCTTTTCCTTCAGCACCTGCAGCGACTCGTCGTGTGGGACTCCACACAGCAGCCTTCCACTGTCAGTGTTTTCCCACAGGGCGACAGGACCTGTCCCTGAATAGGGCGTATGACTTCTCGTTATCTGCTGGTTTGTTCTATGGTGAGGCCTCTTCACGGCGGTACCTCCTCTCCTGGCGACGTTCTGAACTCTTCGCCCGTTGGCCCGTCTGTGATCACCTCCAAGATTCCTGTGTACCCAAGGCTCCCCAGCCGAGCCTGTTGTGTGATCAGTGCAACCCACTGACTCCACGTGGCATCGGTTGTGTGATGTGCAGAGGAGACCCTCCCTCTGACCATCCAGCCCAGCGCTGGCAGACAGGGTGCCAAGAGGAGCTGCGCTTCAGTGCCCACCACTTCCGAGGCAGCTCCAACTCCTTCCTACGCTCCCAGTATCTCTTTTTCAGCTGGAGTGCAGCCTTGGATCCTTTGTACCCCCGGCTCCAAAACCCCAAGGGTGGTCCTCGGGTCTCCCTGGGTGCTTTCTGCCAGAGCCCCCAGGTAGGGCCATTGCCCACGGCTGTGGCGTACAGCACATTTTTCACACCTTGTCCTGCCCGCACTGGCCCAAGGGCTGCTGCACAGACTATCTCTCGCTTGATTTGTCCAAAGGCTTGTTGCTGCTCAGGGCCCCGTTTAAAATCATTCTTCTCCTGGGTCACTTGATGGACAGCGCTCGCAATCAGGCTGTCGTGTGGGATGTGCATCCTCCAGCAACCCACAACGCCTGAGAAAGTCTGTATTTCCCTCCTGTTAGTCAGCGGGGACAGAGCTGCTGTCTTGTTGATCACATCCACTGGGATCTGGCAACACCCATCTTGTCATTTTATTCCTAAACACAGGATCTGCTGTGCAGGTCCCTTGACTTTACTCTTTTTTTATGGCAAAACTGGCCTTCTGCAGGATTTGAACTATTTTCTCCCCTTTCTCAAAAACTTCTTCTGCTGTCTTACCCCACACGACGATGTCATCAATGTCTTGCACATGTTCAGGAGCTGCACCCTTTTCTAGCGCAGACCGAGTCAGTCCATGGCCAATGGTGGGACTGCGTTTCCTGCCCTGGGGCAATTGACTCCAGGAGTACTGGACGCCTCTCCAGGGGAAAGCAAACTGTGGCCGGCACGCTGGTGCTGTAGCAATGGGGGAAAACGCATTGGCAACATCGCTTGTGGCTCAGGTGCCTTCGACTCCAGTTCATACTGGAGTTCCAACACGTCTGGCACAGCAGCACTCGGTGGCGGTGTGATTTCATTCAGGCCACAACAGTCTACTGTCAGTCTCCGCTCTCCATGAGATTTTTGCATTGTCCAGGTAGGACTGTTACAGGGTGAGCGTGTCCTGCTGATCACCCCTTGGCTCTCCAGGTGATGGATCAGCTTATGGATGGGGATCAGGGAGTCTCGGTTGGCCAATAGTGCCACCGGTGCACTGCTGTAACAGCAATTGGCACCTGCTGTTCCTCAAGCCTCAGCAAAGCCACCACAGATGGGTCCTTCGAGAGACCGGGCAAGGTGGACAACTGTTCCATTTCCTCTGTCTCCAAAGCAGCTATACCAAAAGCCCACCGCTACCGTTTTGGTCCTTGAAATACCCTCTCCTGAGGCAGTCGATGCCAAGGATGCACGGGGGGCTCTGGTCCAGTCCCAGTGGGGGGGTTATGCCACTCGTTCCCAGTAAGGCTCACTTCAGTCTCCAATACAGCGAGCTGTTGGCATGCCCCTGTCACCCCAGAAATACAGGTGGGTTCTGCCCCTTCCTAACTTGATGGCATTAAAGTGCACTGTGCGCTGGTATCTACCAGGGCCTCGTACTCCCGAGGGACTGATGTGCCAGGCCATCGGATCCACACAGTCCAGTAAACCTGACTGTCTCTTTGCTCGACCTGGCTGGAGGCAGGACCCCTCTAATCCTGATCAGAGTCACTCACTTCTTCCCAAAATAACTCAGAAGCCCCTTCAAGAGGATCAGTATTAAGTTCAGTCCTGCTACTCTGCCTGGGAAATTTCCCACTGGAAACTGGGGCAGCGTTTGTCCTCCTTGAATTGCCAGAACCCCCAAGACAGTTCCTCCACTGCCGAGATGCAGGACTATAGGGAGGAAGAGAGACTTCCTTTGTATTGCCGGCTGTTGGGCAGCCACTTCATCCACCGTGTGTCCCACGCCTTCACCCCAGGTCACTATTGCCAATGAGTTGGGATGTGACACTTGCGCGCTTCATAGAAAGTTCCGCTCCATGGACAGCGTGCACTGGGCTTTATCTGGCTCTGGAGGTGGCTGCTTGTCGTTCAGATTGTTATAAACCACCTCCAGCACAGCGAGTTCCCTCAGGTACTAGATACTTCTCTCCATGGTGGTCCACTTGCCTGGGTGACGTATAGTACCTTTCTTGAAGGGGGACCTTTTCCTCGTGCCTAACAGAAGTTGCCTCCAGAGGCTGAGAGCTTGTGTCTGTCGTCCAATCACCTTGTCAATGTCCCTTCCCTAGACAGGGCTCCCAGCTGCTTGGCTTCCCTACCGTCTAGTTCCAAACTCCTGGCCCTGTTATCCCTGTTACCGGAGCAGCCAGGTAACGATGTGCCTGTCGGGATGGCGGCTGAAATCCTTTCACGTATCTCACAGCTCCCTCAGGGATAAGGATCGGGTGATCACCTCTGGCTCTGCTTCTTCCTCCCGTTCTTGTGACGGCCCTGGTTCATCGTCATCCCTCACTAAGTGGGCATTTCTTTCTCTCTATAGGGGTGGCTGTTACGGCACAGTGTTGTTCTCTGGTTCAGCTGCAGCTTCTGCTGCCAGGGTCTGAGTAGCCACGAGCTTGTCACGAGGGTTGGAATAGCCGCAGGGCCTGCTGCTCTGGTTTAAGCCCAGAGACCTTCTCTTCCCCCTTGAGGGCACTGAACGGTGTTGAAGAGGGCTCGGTAGGCACGGGCCAGGCCCCAGCACATTGCAGTGATTTGCGTCTCTCTGGAGACATACTTTTCTCTGGACAACATACTTTTTCCAAATGTTCCACTATTTGTCAGGGTCTTGCACTTGTTCATGGGTAATATTCCAAAACTCTGGAGGGGACCACTGTCCGAGGCACTTGCCCGTGCTCTCCCACACACCCGACCACTCACAACTCTCCAGCCTCTGGGCAGGTCTCTGGGTGGTATTCTTGAAAAACCTGTGTGTAACCCTAAACCAGGCCTGAGACACATTCAGGAGATACAACAACGAGAGCAAGCTGGCCTGGGCATCCCAAGGATGTTCAAAACTCTCAAACGCTGAGAAAGTCTCTTCCCCCATATTGCCCATCAATTGGGTGAAGTTACTAATAAAAGACACCGCCACATACAGATACCAGATTAACCTCGTAACCAGTGGTGCGAGCATAGCTCGACAATACCACATACAGCAACATGATGGTCCTGATCCACTTCACGGAGATGGTAAACATCACACAGGGAGTACATAGTGTACATGAGGATTTACACAACACCACCACGCAAGCAGATGGACCAACATGGTGGCCATGGACTACTTAACTAATATACAGAGTGCGTATAGCAAACTTGTTTTAACATGCTTTGGTCAGATCTGTTGTTTTCTCAACCCTTCGTCGAGCCCCATGTTGGGGACCAAAAAGGACCGTTGTGGTTTAAACTCAGCTCGCAACTAAGCACCACGCAGCCACTTGCTCCCTCCCCTCCCCCTCCAAGGGGGGATGAAAAAAAGGTAAAACTAAATCCACAAGGAGAGTTTACTTAACAGCACAAAGAGAGAGTAGTAGTAATTGCAATGATGGAGCAAGTGATATCAAGGCACTGCTCACCGCCACCACCACAGTGAGCTGAGCAGCGCCGCGCCGCTCCTTGAAACTGCGCAGCACCACAGCACTGTTTGCAACTGGGCGCCCTGGCCGCCAGTCCCCCGTGTACGTACTGGTTATGACATCAGCGTGGCATAGAATATTCATTGAATATTGGATGGTTTGGTCTGGCTATACTGGCTGTGGAAATTAACCCTATCCTAGCCAAACTCAGGACAGAAGGCAAGGTCGTAAGTGCCATTCCTGTGTTCCCATCTTGCTTTTACTACACATCTGCCACTGTTTGCACTGTCTGCTCTTCAATTCTACTGCTTGGTCCCATTTCCAGCTTCCATGCCCAAAGACTTCTTATCCCCATCTGAAGAAGTCATAGCCTTCCTCACCTCTGTCCTAAATGAATTCCTCTATTGCTACTTCTTCTATCCAAGATTTTGTCATTAGTCCATACCAGGAACCCCCCTTCTTCCAGCCTCCACGCCACATAAATGGCACAACAGTATGAGAGGGATGATCTTGCAGCATTTCCAGAGCCCCAGGAAGCAAGTGGGCACAGAAGGGTTAGCCCTGCTGAGCTGCCTTGTCTGCAAGCTGGAAACGCAGTATACAGGGAGCCCAGGGAAAACCTAGCTGCTGGCCTAAAAGTGCCAAGCATTTGTTGAGGGAGGCTTACTGCGGTAGCAAAGGACATGTCTGGTACACTTGAACCCAGCCTCTTAAATTTGACCTTCTTCCTGCGGAGCATAAGAGCACTCAGATTTTGTGGAGAATGGTTATGAGAACTCTTTTAAAACAGACAAACAGTGTATGTCTTCATGAACCTGTAGTAAAAATCTTGTTACTGCTCATGATTTCAAAAATAACGTCCTGAAGCACTGTGGTGTTTCACCACTTCTAGGTGACTGGCAAGGGAGCCGAAAACACGGCACTGGAAACACACAGCCTTACTACAGGCCCTTTCCCCAGCTCCGGCAGCTCTGAGCTCTCGTTGTCCTGAAATGCCATGCTTTTGGGGGGCGAGTTCCGCTTCCATCGCCTCCTGCATCGTCTGATGTCCTGCCGAGGGGACTGACGAAAAGAGCAGCTTCTTGTGAGAGAGGCGGCTGGAGGCGACCTTTGGAAAGCAGTGAGTTCTTGCCCAGACTCCTCCTGGGAATCGGGGCCGTCGGGCAGCAGGACCTACTCGCAGCTTTTAGTACTTGAGAAATTATTCCGTAATGCTTGCAGAGTAAAAGCTATTAATTAAAATGGAAGATGTTGATAAACTGGCAGGAGTTCAGAGAAAAGCCACGAGGGTGGTTGGGATCTGTCGGACCTGTGCCTACGCTTCTAGCCCCTGGTGCGTCCTTTCGTGAGGCAGGCAGCCGTTAGCCCTGGGCCAGCCGGTCACGTACCCACTTCTCCTCTAAATACCTAGTGGGTGCCCGAACGGCAGCTGCTTCCTCCGTGGGCTGCGTGAGCTTTGTGTGTGTTAAACGTTAATGCGTTAAAATGACCCAGTCTGCAGAGGGTCCACGTTAAAATACGTGTTCGGTCATAACAACAACGCCGTTGTGTGATCGTTCCAGCAAGGATCCCTGAAGAATCTGCCCGTCCCCAGAGCAGCATGCAACCCTGCACTCTGAGCTGAGGCTGAGGTTGCTGGGCAGGCTCAGCCTGGAGAGCAGATGGCTTCAGAGGTCCCGGCAGCAGCCTGCCCTGCCCTGCCCTGCCCTCCCCTGCCCTGCCCTGCCCCACCCTGCCCCGCCCTGCCCTCCCCTGCCCTGCCCTGCCCCACCCTGCCCCACCCTGCCTGCCCCGCCCTGCCCTGCCCCACACTGTCTGCCCCGCCCTGCCCCGCCCTGCCCTGCCCGCCCCGCCCTGCCCCGCCCTGCCCTGCCCGCCCCGCCCCGCCCCGCCCTGCCCTGCCCCGCCCCGCCCTGCCCCGCCCTGCCCCGCCCTGCCCCGCCCTGCCCCGCCCTGCCCCGCCCTGCCCCGCCCTGCCCTGCCCTGCCCTGCCGGGAGGGTACGGAGAGGGTGGAGCCAGATGTTGACAGCAGTATCTAGCAGGAGGACAGGACACATGGACATAAATTGGAAGAATAAAGGTTCTACCTTGAGATAATGAGGAAAAAAGTCACTGTGAAGACAAGAGCAGGTTTTCCAGGGAGGCTGCGGAGCTCTGTCTGTGGAGATCTCCCAGACTTGACCAGAAGACCCAGCAACTTGGTCTGAATTCAGGTGTTGACCCTTGAGCAGAAGGCTGCTCTACTGAGGAGCCTTTCACTGTAGCTGAGTCTGTGTTTCTTTGACAATGTAAAAATGTTTAGAATTCAAGACCGGGAAAGCTGCAGATGGGAGTCCTACTCCAAGTGTAAAAAAAAAAAAAAAAAAAAATTCTGCTCACATGCCAGGTTTAGAGGTAGATTTTACCCCTGATTTTCACAGAAAGCATCTGAAACTTTCTCATTTTCCTCATTTTTCAGTCTTAAATGAGACTGAGCTTTGGCCCCCCTGAGCCTTCGCTGTGGAGTTGGTCGTGTCTAAAGCAGTTCTGCTAATTATTACGTGCCGGGCTGGTGGAGTGCTGACGGTATTACAGGCATGGGCGCACTCCCGCCCCGGCTGCCACACTTTAATACAGTATTAAGAGATCCTCATAACAAGCATGAAAGGGTTAAAAAGTAAAGCCACCATCTGCACCCTAAATAACAGCTTTCCAGACTTCCTTTCACTTTTCTGTTTTTTCACCTAAAAATCTGAGAGGGCCAAATCGGTAACTGATATCTTAGATGCTGTGGAGGGAGGTACTACAGAGAGAGAAGGCTGCGCTCGGACTGTACCGTGAAAATAAAAATGATGGTCTCATAGTTTGTCTGACACGACATTCAAACTGATGCTACCGCTTCCGCTTCAAACGTCGGCAGCGAACTGCTGGAGGGAGAGAAACTTCGGCACTAACAGGAGAAACTCGCGTCAGTCACGCCAGAGTGTTAGGAAACATGACGAGAGGTGAATGAGATCTGCCAAAAGCGGTGCATCACCATTTTCTCAGTCCTCAGCTCGTGGCGCGCTCCGGAGTCTCGAATGCTGACTTCCTTAGAAATCAAATCGTATAAATAGAAGCTTTTGGCGTGCTCACATTTTTAGCAGAAAGGATTATTTTAGTTGTCACGAAACGTTAAATCCTCTTTTGTGCACTTTTATATTGAAACACTAACGAGTGCGTATGCTGAAACAAGCCCTCCTTAACGGTGCGTGATAGATAGGCGTCAGTCCTCAGAGGAAAGGGGGCAGGTCGTGTGCCCAGCACATCTCTCATTACCACGCGTGAAAAGAGAACGCAATCAGCCACGGGCGGACAGCGAGTTGGAGGCAAGTTTACTGTAACTTGAGGGAAGGAGTTGCTGGAATTTTTTGGTGCCTGGATGTTTTTTGCCGCACTCCAAGGGCAGGATGACTGCAGGGGGAGGGACGGCCTCCATGGCACCCCAAACAGGGATGCTCTAACGGGCAAGGAGCACACCTGGGCACACACTGCCAGGCAGCCGAGGAGATGGCTGGGGAGCCCGCGGATCGTTCTAATGGTGCAGTGGCTGTAGACACCCCGCGGCGGCTGCGGGAGCTGCTTTTGGTCAGCGGGGACTGCTCTGGTACGACTCTCAGGACATTCACGTTGTTTGAAAACCATCCCAGCTTAGGACACACCAGATTTCTGGCTGTCTTGCAGCACAGCGCTGGAGTGCTGCAAAAACCAGAAGCTGGAGGCTGTCGCTGAAATTAGCTGAGGCATTTCCGCAAATGTGCCGAGCTGGTGCTTATTTAACTCTTCGGCAGCTGGAGATGCACTGCAATGTTTTGACAGAATATACAGCACGAGACACTGGGGCTGGAGCTAAGGTAGGTTTTAGGTTATCTCTTGTGTTGATCAAGTTATTATTTGATGATAATGTGGCCATGCTCATTACATTCTCCTTATACTAACGTCTTCATCCTGAAACATGGCAGGCAGGCATCAACTGCGGCCAGTAAATATAAAGGCTGGGAGCCTTTCCCCCATGTCCTTCTAGAAAAAACAAACAAACAAATTCAAAACAAAACAAGAAACCCCAACACCCCCCCCCCCCAAAAAAAACCCAACAACAACCAAGCCAACCCCTGCCAAACACAGACTGAGATACTTCCCATTTTAGCCCCATTGCTACTGTGCAGAGGAAGAGGAGGAGTTTGCTCTGGTCAGGTGGGACTTAGACCATCTTTGAGGGGAACACGCTAAGTTACGGGCTTGGGTACATCCAAAGCAGCACGGGCAGTTCTGCAGCACGGTCAGTTCTACAGCACGGGCAGCTCTGCAGCACGGGCAGTTCTGCAGCACGGGCAGTTCTGCAGCATGGGCAGTTCTGCAGCACAGGCAGTTCTGCAGCAGGGGCAGTTCTGCAGCAGGGGCAGCTCTGCAGCACGGGCAGTTCTGCAGCAGGGGCAGCTCTGCAGCACGGGCAGCTCTGCAGCAGGGGCAGTTCTGCAGCACGGGCAGCTCTGCAGCACGGGCAGTTCTGCAGCACGGGCAGTTGTGCAGCAGGGGCAGTTCTGCAGCACAGTCAGTTCTACAGCACGGGCAGCTCTGCAGCACGGGCAGCTCTGCAGCACGGGCAGTTCTGCAGCAGGGGCAGCTCTGCAGCACGGGCAGTTCTGCAGCACGGGCAGTTCTGCAGCACAGTCAGTTCTACAGCACGGGCAGTTGTGCAGCAGGGGCAGTTCTGCAGCACGGGCGGTTGTGCAGCAGGGGCAGTTCTGCAGCAGGGCCAGCTCTGCAGCACGGGCAGTTGTGCAGCACGGGCAGTTCTGCAGCACGGGCGGTTCTGCAGCACGGGAGGTTCTGCAGCAGGGGCGGCTCTGCAGCACGGGCAGTTGTGCAGCAGGGGCAGTTGTGCAGCACGGGCAGTTCTGCAGCAGGGGCAGTTCTACAGCACGGGCAGTTGTGCAGCACAGTCAGTTCTACAGCACGGGCAGCTCTGCAGCAGGGGCAGCTCTGCAGCAGGGGCAGTTCTGCAGCAGGGGCAGTTCTGCAGCACGGGCAGTTCTGCAGCAGGGGCAGTTCTGCAGCACGGGCAGTTCTGCAGCAGGGGCAGCTCTGCAGCACGGGCAGTTCTGCAGCAGGGGCAGTTCTGCAGCACGGGCAGTTCTGCAGCAGGGGCAGTTCTGCAGCAGGGGCAGTTCTGCAGCAGGGGCAGCTCTGCAGCACGGGCAGTTCTGCAGCAGGGGCAGCTCTGCAGCACGGGCAGTTCTGCAGCAGGGGCAGTTCTGCAGCACGGGCAGTTCTGCAGCAGGGGCAGTTCTGCAGCACGGGCAGTTCTGCAGCAGGGGCAGCTCTGCAGCACGGGCAGTTCTGCAGCAGGGGCAGCTCTGCAGCACGGGCAGTTCTGCAGCACGGGCGGTTCTGCAGCACGGGCAGTTCTACAGCACGGGCGGTTCTGCAGCACGGGCAGTTGTACAGCACGGGCAGTTCTACAGGACAGTCAGTTCTGCAGCATGGACAGTTCTACAGCACGGGCAGCTCTGCAGCACGGGCAGTTCTGCAGCATGGGCAGTTCTGCAGCACAGTCAGTTCTACAGCATGGGCAGTTCTACAGCAGGGGCAGTTCTGCAGCAGGGGCGGCTCTGCAGCACGGGCGGTTCTACAGCAGGGGCAGTTCTGCAGCACGGGCAGTTCTGCAGCAGGGGCAGCTCTGCAGCACGGGCAGTTCTGCAGCACAGGCAGTTCTGCAGCACGGGCGGTTGTGCAGCAGGGGCAGTTCTGCAGCAGGGGCAGCTCTGCAGCACGGGCAGTTGTGCAGCAGGGGCAGCTCTGCAGCACGGGCGGTTCTGCAGCACGGGCAGTTCTGCAGCAGGGGCGGCTCTGCAGCAGGGGCAGTTCTGCAGCACGGGCAGTTGTGCAGCACGGGCAGTTGTGCAGCACGGGCAGTTCTGCAGCAGGGGCAGCTCTGCAGCACGGGCAGTTCTGCAGCAGGGGCAGCTCTGCAGCACGGGCAGTTCTGCAGCAGGGGCAGCTCTACAGCACGGGCAGTTCTGCAGCAGGGGCAGCTCTACAGCACGGGCAGTTCTGCAGCAGGGGCAGCTCTACAGCACGGGCAGTTCTGCAGCAGGGGCAGCTCTACAGCAGGGGCAGTTCTGCAGCAGGGGCAGCTCTGCAGCAGGGGCAGTTCTGCAGCAGGGGCAGCTCTGCAGCACGGTCAGTTCTACAGCACGGGCAGTTCTGCAGCATGGGCAGTTCTACAGCACGGGCAGTTCTGCAGCACGGGCAGTTCTACAGCACGGGCAGTTCTGCAGCAGGGGCGGCTCTGCAGCATGGGCAGTTCTGCAGCAGGGGCAGTTGTGCAGCACGGGCAGTTCTGCAGCACGGGAACAGAGGCTTGCGGCTGTCCTGCCCATCATCTCAGCAGCTGCCAGCCCGGGGTGCAGGGGAAGCCTGCTGGGAATTTTTGGTTGGGATAGTCAGTTACGATCATAGCCGGGTTTTATGACCATCAGACTCCTTTAGAATAAAATGCTCTCTGCGAGCGCGGTCTGGCTTTTCTCGCAGGACTTGAGTTCAGGGGAATATGGATCTGGCTGTTCTGGGGCGTGGACGTGTGCTGTGAGAGTGGCAGGTTCCTCCTCCCTGCCTGGAGCTGGCTAACCTTACTGAACAAAACTGCTTTTCTAGAGGAGTGTTGTTCAAATCTGGATTATGAACACGCTTTCTTCACGCACAAAAGCCAAAGTGTGTATGATTTTGTAACAGATAACTTTTCAGTTACCATAAAAGGAGCATTAATCACAGTTATAGAGGGAATAGCATATCACATCTGTGTAATCCTCCCTTTATAATAGCAGGGAATATCCCATGGAAATACAGTTAACGTTTTCCCGGTATTTAAAATATTTGATATATTCATGATATTGCAAGTATTCTCCTGTAACTTTAAAATGACATGAAGACATATTCGTCTAACTGGATTCTTCACCTAAAATATTCCATTGTCCTGCACACCTTGGACTTTCTTTGTGAAGAGGAGTGATTTTTCACATCACTCGTGAAGCTAGGAAATATAATATTGGTTCCAAACATTTTTTCCTGCCTAGTGTTATTGCATGGGGGCAAAATGTATTTTATACTATAGCCTTTTCGTTCTTTTTCGTTCTATACCCATTCCCATTTTTTTCAGTGCTTACTGTTCTTTCTGATGTAATTTATTTTTCTAGTTCTTCCCGATGAGATGTATCTATCTGTCACAGACCATGCTGGAAAGTACTGGCTAATGGCTGAAGAGCTCAGGTCATGGACAAGCTTCTTTGATCTTTCTTCTAGGCAGGCATGAGGCAGGGGCTCTTTTGGAAAGCATGACATGACTCTGCGGTCATGTAGAGGGTTTATGATAAGCTGGGTGGTACTGATGGAATAATATCAACAGTAATGTCGTTAGGAGAGAGGGATGTTTATCTTTTAATGAAACCAATTATCTAGTTGTCAGCTTTTTATGCATGTATCATCCGTTCTTTAGGTTTTCTATTTCATGTTAGGAGCCCTTTCATTTTCCTTTGAACCTTCTAAATACATATATCCTTGACATGCTGCATCCTGTGTGTGACCAGGGCCTGCCTGTGGGAGCTGCGTGCATGGAGGGTCAGAAAGATTGCTGGACACACTGATAACAGCAGCATAGCGGCCTGGGAAGATCGCTTTATATGAGAACCTGAACTGTACCAAAATTGTGACTTAGTAATACTTTGCTTTGCATTGATAAGTGTTTGCATTGAAAAGTACGATACAATGCTTTTTAAGGACCAACAATTTTTTTTTCAGATGTGCTCCAGAGGTAGCAGCTCAGCCTGTAATGGGTGCAAGTTTTCACTCCTTGTTCCAGCATGGTTCAGCAAGACCAAGATACTCAGGTGCTTTAAAGATCTTGAGAGCACTTATCACACTCGATACCTGTCTCTAGAAGACGTGTTTTATTTCCATGCAACATGCAATAAGCTAGTGCTTCCCACAAACTCCCTGTAAACCAGCTTCTGCTTTTGGTAATTCTCCAGGCTAGTGCGTTTCCTCAGGTCAAACAGTCTTTCAACTGGCTGATACCCACCCAAGGTTACTCCCTTCCTCAAGACAAGCGTCCCACCACTTCATTAAGCTTACACACGTCTTTTTCCACGTGTGGAAGTTTTTTGATATGTTGATTTTGCAGTCCTTGTGAAAACCTGTGCTGCATCAAGCTGTGTTTATAGTCTCCAGTCACAGCTTTTTCTCCATTTGAGCAAATGGTTTCAGAGGAGAACACAGATCTAGGTTTTAGGGTGTGTGTGGGTTGCCTATGTGTGACTATATCCATGATGTTTTCTCAGGGTCTTGAAGCAAAACATCATAGACACGTGAGCCCCATTTTATTTCATACTACTTGGGACATTATCTCATTATTTTGATCGTGTTTGCTGCAAAATTCAGTGGGATGCTCTTGCAGCCAGTGAGGTCTCTTTGCTCAGGTGTAAGGTTTATCATCTAAGCAGCTTTAAATTCCCTTTAGAGGAATAGATATCCCCTGCTGGCCTCTGCAGGTTAGCATCCAGTGCTAGGGAGTTGGGGCTAACAAAGCCTGTCAATATTTCAATTTACTACAGGAGATTTACTAGAGACCAGCCTATCAGTTGGTATCAGATGGATCTAACAACTCCACACCAACTGTAGATCATGTCAGAACCTGAGGTCCAGTAGAGTCACACAGAAGTGCATCATCTTCCTGATTTGGGTTCGCTATTTACAGAAAAGAGGACTAAGTAGTTCAGCATTAGTTACATGGGTTCTACAGACCGGAGAGCGAAAGATGGCTAAACCAACAATCAAAGGGCAGCCAGCAATCTACTGGGGAGAGAATTCACCGACTGCTGAAGTGAAAGCCCTAACATCATGAAGGAGATTTTCATGGCAAGGCCTGTTACTGGGATTTTGTTGGGATATCACAGAATTAAAGCCACTGCTTCATGCAGAGCTCTAGATATGCTTCCAACAGGGCTTTTGAGCCATCAGTTAAAAACATGTTCTCTCAGCTAAACTCAGCTACTTTTCCAGTAAGTATCTTTTGTGTCTCCAGGGATGATAGCAGACACTGGTATCAGTTCTGTCTGGCTTATTACGTCATTCTCCCACCACTCAGAACAAAAAAACCCCCAAAAAACTAAGTTACAAACTCAGTTAAAAATACCCTGTCCTGATCTACTCCTTTCTATTGCTGCAATCGTACCTGCAGCCTCTCCAGGTTTTTGGTGGTGTTCCGCGTGGCCTTCCTCAGCCCTGTCTGCAGCGCTGTCCCTGCCCGTTTTACAGCAGCACTTGGGGACAGGGGCCACTGAGCAGCAAAGGAACTCACCCTCTCCTGGCCCTGCCTCCAGGCAGGCTGGAAATCAGTTTCTTATGCTGGTGGTTCCCGTACTGCCTGTTCAAACTTTAATCATATCAATAATTGGTTTGACTGCTTTAGCAGATCAGCTAAAACCAGTGGTCCTATACTAAAATATATAACCATTGAGCTTCCAGACAGTTCTTTGTCCAGCTGATCAAATCCTCATTTTTCCAGACAACATGCAAATAAAGCTGCAGGTGAAAAATTTTTGAAGCTGCTATAAATAGACACCTGAGTTATGTTTTGCCAGCTATGTTGTTGTCTCTTTTTGAGGCATCTCTGTCTCAAGTATTTCATAAGTATTTTATAACACTGAGCTCACATTAAATTTGGTAAACGAGAGCACAGAGATAAGTCATAGCTTCTTTTCGGGATAGGGACTGCTGTCTTTGCACGCAGGTGCTTCAGCAAAGAATGTCATTTTACCCGCAGCATTTGTGGATCCACTGCTGCCTTGGAGAGAAAGTCTAGAAGCGAAGGCGTGAATATCCTTATCCTTAGGGCAGAAAATTGCATTACTTCCTATTATTCCATAAATTCCTGAGCCAGCCTTGCTCCTCCTGCCTGTCCTTGGATTATCAGGTGAGAGTGGAGGCTCCCTTTTCCTAATCCTTCTCCTTTGCCTGTCTTACAGGGAGCTCCGACCCAAAGTTGCTGTCTCAGCCCCACACAGAGGTATACACCTGCTGCTGAATGGTGGGGGGAGAGGGGCAAATGGGCTGCCCTCCTGCGGAATGGGCTCTGTGTGGAGGCTCAGCTGGCAGTTAGCTCCGGCAGAAGGAAAGGGAGGTGGATTAAGTGAGAGAAGGAGAACAGAAACGAAACTGTACACTTCTGGTGTCCTGTCACCTACCTAGAGACTTCTGCAAGAGGGAGGCAGTCACAGTCATCACGCAAGAGGGGGAAGACAGATAAAACTTTCAGAAATAATTGCAGTGTTTCATTAGTTCTTATTCAAATTATGTTATCTTAGCCTTTGTGCTCAGTTACCTGACGGCTGCCTCACAATACCCAGAGAGCTAGGGAAGAAAAGCAGGCCCAGCTATGGGAGTAATTTAACATCTTACATTTAAGGGGAGGGCTCTGTGGTCTTGTCCCTGGGAGGATGGAAGGATTGCCTCTTCCCCAGAGGTCAGCAGGAGCTGTGGATGACCTGCATCTGAGCCAGCTCTGTGTGCTTCCTGCTCCCTCAGCGCGGCTGCACAGATGTGCCTTGGCTGTGAGCATGAGACTCCCTGCTCAAGAGGTGCTTTGAGGTGCAGGATCGGAGGGGAAACAGAGGCAAGTCCTGAGGTTCCCTCCTGACTGCCAGGGATGGGGAGATCTGCTGTGGCTGAAAGGTCACCCCGGCCCCGTCTCTTCCCTGAGTAAGCTCCCAGAATCTGGCAGCTACGCACAGTGGGAAGTCTCAGCTTGCTGTGGTTCTCCTAACTCCACCTCTGGCTTCCAGGCAGAGTAGGGACAGACACAGTCCGATCTAGGTGCTGGGTGTCTTTTTTTGTCAGCGCTGCCAGGGATTTCTACAAAGAGTTACAGCTGGGCACAGCATAGCCCTTACCAGAGCTCTGACTGCAGGGAGGAATTGCTTCCGTTGCTGTAATTCTCCTAGACCCTTCCCAGCAGTAAAACTGCCGTCAGCTTTGGGAGTGCTGCTTTGTTATATATTGACCTGGATTGAAGGTCAGCACCTAGTCAATATGCAGAAAAAAAAAATTGAGACCTTAATTGAAAAAAACCATTGTGGTGAAATCCTGACCCTGCTGTAAACACCAGGAGGTTGAACCGTTGCCTTCAAAGCTGCTGGGGTTATACCCGTCATCCAAAACACCACCAGCTCACCTCTGGCCATCATTTGTGCAGATGGCTCCAATTTAAATCTACTCCTCAGCTGCCCATGCTGACTATACCCGCTTAAACCTCGACCAACTTCTTTTCCAGCATGTGAACTGCGGGCAGTTTATGGCAAAGTGGGACTCAGCCCACACTTCTGTGCAAGCGAGCAAGGCCTGGAGCAGTGATTTGACTCTTGGTGCTCAGTCACGTGGAAATACAGACACTACCTTCCCCTGCATCACGGGCGACCCAGGAGAGCAGAGACAGACGTTTTCACTCCCCTGCCCCAGCCAAGCAGCTCGCTCCTTGCAGATGGGCTGTAAATTCCCAGCGGCAAAAGCACAGACTGAGACAAAACTCCTGCCCTCACCTCAGGAATGGGGCGTCAGTCGTGCGACCAAGCCTGGCCTACCTGAAGACCTGGCTTACCTAACCTCCGCTTAGTGCTGAGCCTCCAGGCGCTTCCTAGCCCTCAGTGTACACCTTGCGTTTCGATTAGTGGTGTGCTTAGTTTCCCCCTTGTTTGGTGTTACGAGTTTCTTCAATAAATGAAAATATTGTGGAAGATTTGAGTAAATTCAAAGCACAGAATAAAGGAAAGCCAAATGTGATTTAACTAGAAGAGTTCTGTGTGAGAAAGTAGGCTGAAACCACGTGATCGCTGTGCAAACAGCTTCTGTCTTTTGTTAATCTCCTGAACTCTTACACTCCTCAGTACTTTCTCTTCTTCTAGCACAAGCTTTTCTTCAGTGATCGTTTTCAGTTCCCAATCTTTAACACTCTATTCTGCACTTGTTTTGAAAACTTTATCAGAAGACCACACGCTTTCCACCTGAGAACCAGATGTCAGGGAAACAAAATGCCTCTGGTGCTGCAACTGCAGCGTGTCTTGGCAGCACCCTTTGCTTTCGCTCTTGCGCTGACAGCCACTACATCACCTCAGAGCCGCCTCCTCCTCAGTGAGCAGGAACCAGCTACTCACGGTCCCAGGCAGTCTCTTCCAGCTGGAGCTCCCGGTCTGCCAGGCCTCCGCTTCTGTAGGCAATGCCACTGGATGTGCTGCTCACAAGTAATAACCCTCTGAACATTTAGGGCCATCGTCTCTCTATTTAGGCTCCTTCCTCTCTGTCTGTGCTCCCTCTGAAGCTGCAGACATCTGCCTCTCCTTTTACTTCCCTCCTGTCCTTCAGTGGCAGTTCTCATGTTTCCTCCCGCTGTTCAGATTGCTCAGATACATCCCCTTCTTGCTCTTTTTCTTGATCATCCTCTTCTTCCACACCTCCTTTTGTGGGAAAAAGTCTGCTTGCCTGGATTTAACCACCCCGCTGAAGATATACAAGGCTCCTCTGCTTGCTGTGTTTTTCTGATTTCTTCTGCAATACCATCTCAGTCACATGCAGTTAAAAATAAATCTATTTCCTCCTCCTCAGCCTTTTTCACTCAACCTGAACTGGGCTGAGAAGATTACAGAATAGGAAGCTACCTTGGTTTCTGAAAGCATTGAGTCGTATTTCAAGTAGACATGATTTTAAAGTTACATGAAAAGGTTTAGAGAGGACAGCAGAATCCTGGTGGAGTCTGGGAGCTCCAAACAATCTTTACAAAGTTCTTAGAAAAAATTCTAGAGCATTCAGCCAGTTAAGTCTCTTTTGAGCATGAACACCAATCTTTGAATGAACAGCCATGGTCATACTCAGTGAGCAACACTTCCCTGAAGAGCTTTAAAAAAAAAAAACAACTGTCTAAGATATATCACCACAAAAATATCCTCTCAAAACAGCAACAAAATGCTCACATCCTCTTTCCTGAATAAGTCAACAGCCTCCCTGCTTTTCAGCGTGGTTGTGAATGGACACTTGTGTAGGACATGTTAGTAACGGGAAGCGACAGGGAAAGGATATAAAGGGGAAAAAGAAGAAGGGAAAGGAAAGAAGCCTGGACATGTAAGCAGTAGTTTTCAGTTTGGTCAACCATGTATGTATTTGCCAGATCACATTACCTCCATTTTTTCATTTATAAAAGGCTCAGAGCATATAATTGAAGTTATTTCTGCTGTAATTTTGGAAGCATAATGTATCCTGCACAAGTCAGAGAGGGAAAAGTAAGTTTAGTTATTTTGTGTCTTTGCTGTCTATTAGTTTTTTGAGCTCATGTGCCCTTTAGAGGACCTAGCAGGTCCTCGGTTACAGAGTCTCTCTGGCCTTGTCTACACGGACAGATAGATAGATTCAAACTCCTTCACCTGTCTCCTAAGGGGCCAGACACTACCCAGGGTCGTCTGGAAACTGCGGCTGCCCTCGAGGCGCTGTGCAGTAGTTAATATGCAGGATTGCCCCGTGCCCGTTATTTTTCTGGTTTCAGATACGTGCTATGTTGAAAGTGTACCACCTGGGATACATCCAGTACTTTTCACCAGTTTCCACTGGTTACAAATCTCTACTGCAATTTGGTTTTAGGTTTCCCTCTCACAGACAGGGCAGAGCACGGAGAGGTAGAGCAGCACTGCACCCACTCTGTTCCACAAAGGGAACAAATAGAAATGTGGACGTGTTGAAAAAGCTCTGTAATATTTGACGTTGATTTGTTCGGTAGTGGCTTGTTCTGCGTCTCCTGTCTGTGTAACGCTGGTGCTGGGTGAGTAAGAAGACTTGCAGAGGATCCTTCTGTCATGCGTGAATGTCAGTTCCTAACATGTTACCATGGCACCCTACCTCAGGTAATTTAATAAAGAAGAAGAAGAGGACATAAGAGGCACACATTCGTAGTCTATTATGCCCTTCAGGAGAGTGATATAAAAGGAGTAAGAGAAACTACTATGGAGGGTGTCACTGTGCTGGATTCTTGGTTGCTCCATTGCTGCTGCTTTGAGATTGAGAATGAAGCAACTCATTTCCCTTCCTAGGTACCATCATCCTACCATCACCACAGGTAAACGTGTTAGTAGCCTGGCCCTCTGCCCCTTTGTAATGGGTTAAGATGGTGCTGGGGGCGCTGAGACCCCTGTCTCCTCCCTTCCCTTCCCCCCTAAGCGCGGGAAAACTTTATCACGACTTTAGTGGGGAAAACACGCCAGCCCTCTCAGCTTCTTCTTGGGAGCCGAGGCATATCAGTCAAGCGCCTCAGCGACTAAGCCTGTAAAAAGTGGAGTTCCGAGACACTCCCCTGGCACGCACGTTTGAGTTCAGCCAGGACACAGAGAGAGGTTTCTATCAAAGAGAGGAAGAACGCCGCTTCCTCCACGTGGCAGTAAAAGACTCTTTTGTGGATAAATTTCCCATTTCCTTGAGGGGGTGGACAGGGGCACGCAAGGTGTCCCCGCCCCCACATCGAGAGGTCCACCGCCGAGGGATGTGAGGAAGGACCATCCCCGTAAGCCGGTGATGAAGCCATTCTGCCAGGGCCGACGCTGACGCTGGATCATCGCCCGAGGGATGCATGAACACCCCTGCCCACAGAATAAAGTAGAAAAGAAGATCAGTGCTGTCTTCTACAAGGGGTGAGAGGGAAAGACTCTTTAGCGAAAGTTTGCCTGGACAGTTCATTTCTGGACTGGAACCTGGAGGTTAAAGACTGCGGCTCTCCTTCCCCCTCTGTCCACCTTGGACACTGGCCATGCGGCCGGGTCTTTGTTCAAGCGGCATGTGGAGGTACCTGTATGTACTTATTTATGTATTCGTTAACCTCTCTCTCTTACCTCTCTCTTTATCATCAGTCCTGTTTGACTTTACATGATTGATTTCGGGTTTTAACTGCGTTAAGCATTAAACCACTTCTGTTCCACCCCTTTAATTTAAAACCTGTTTCACTTGTGTTTTCTTTGCCTTAACGAATCACTTAAACTCTTTTGTGTAGCCCTGGGGTGGGTTCATATGCTCCCTGAGGCTACAGAAAGTCACATTAGAAAAAAACCCCTTTCGGAGACACTAGCCTTCTAATTTCGAACTGCGACACCCTTGAAAGATGAAAAGTCGAGCCCTGAGAAGAGATCAGGAGAGCAGGAAATGCAGGGTAACTGGGTAATGCATCATGCCAATGCCTTCATCCTGTAGATCACCTGGGATATTTTATTTTTAAAAGTTATTTCTTTGCACTATGCTCCTCAGAATGATGCCCCTAGTCTTCCCGGAGAATCTGCTTTTGCTTGTGATTGCTAAAGCAGTCACATTTCTAGAACAGTCTAGTTGACAGGGGGTTTTAGCTTGAACTGCTTGCTGGTCTTACATAAGGGAGGCAACAATTGAATCTTCATAGTTGGGGTACGCTATGAAAGTACTTAATATAGCAGTAACATCTCTCAGAATGCACTTCAATTATTAAATTTTGTCCTGCTGCAGAGCAATTTCTTTTGAGGATAATCGCCTTTTTGAAGCAATTTTTGCATTAAAGATTCCCTGACTTTGCAGAAGAAACTAGGTGCTTCTAAATGCTCCTTATTAAAAATTTAGCCTGAGTCTTGTCTTTCCTCTTTTTGCTTTTTGTTTTCTCTTACCCACAGAACAGTAGCCTTCATTCACTTCTAGCCTCACCTCTTGCACCTATTTGCTTTGCACATTAAAGCAGAAAAATAATTCATATCTAGTCTTTAACATTCAGTTCTTGTAAATCAGGGACGGCCAAGGGATAGCTAGTTTGTCTGCCCTGTCGCCTCACAGCCCAAATCCCCGCACTGAAAGGCTTCCCTTCTTACTCAGGTAAGCTGACTTCACTGTACCCCTTTTTATTTGTGATGTTTCACAGAAAAAAAATGAAAAGCTATGGAAGGATACTGATTAAATTTCCCAGTTTATGATTGAAAATACAGCAGCAGCTCATGCTATTCCGAATCTAGCAAGATGGGTGTGCTATTTCTTGAAATAAGTCCATGGTCTGTCTCAGCCCGTGTGCATCACATTGCTGCTGATCTCATCAATGAATTTTTCTATGTCCCAAAGGCAGGAGGCATTTTGTGAAGGAAGTTAGAGAGATCACCACCACACTGGAAATAAAGCAGCCCTCCGTGATCGTTCAGGAACTCTTGGTGATTCCAGTGGCGGGAAGGGGCACTGGCTAAGCAAGGACTGTCTGATTGTTGGTATCCTAGCCAGACATTTCAGCAGGGAGAGTTCAATCAGAAGAGCATTTCTGACTAGCTCACATCCACTAAAAGATATCGGAATAACTACCTCAGCGTACATCACTGATGCTACGTTATGACCGCTCAAGGTTTTTTCCTATCCCTACATCTAAGTAATTCAGAAATTAATGGAATTCATTAACCAGAGTTTGTCTTAAAAGAAAAAGTAGAGATTACATTGCATTAAAGGCTCTTGAATTTAATTTGCATCTGATAACTTTTTTGCTGCTCATCCCGATGTCTTCTGTTGATTAAACGAAGTTACTTCAGATTTTCAGTAGTATAAACTAGATCAAAATCAACTGATTGACAAACCTCAGAGGGTTAGAATTTATATCTCCATTTCCCTGCCAGTCACCCAGTTAGCTGTAGCCTTTAGAAAAAAGCAAAGCTTCCAAGGGTGGCATCTTGGACAGGGAGTTTAGACTAGGAGATGGAGTTAAAAATTCAGCTGCAACATGCAGCCAGGATTAGGATGTGAACTCACTTTAGATATTGCTGCACCTTCATATGTTTGTACTTGTGTGTTAGCTAAAATTGAAAAAAAATACTGAGACAAACTGATCTTACTACGTTCTGCCAGCTCTTTTTACACTAAAATAAGATTTTAAAAAATAGTCTCCATCTACTTGAACCTGGTCTGGATCCCAGGTGAAGATCTGGGTTTTCACTGAAGATGTCCCACCCCAAGAAGGTAAGCAAGAAGAAAATGGGATCTTTGAAGCCCTCATTCAGGTCTGTCTCTCCCTGCAGTGGGCTGCATTTTATCTACATTGTGCAGTTGGTCTTGTGCAGAACAGCTGCCATCCACTAGTGTAGTATTAAAATTAAGACTGATCGGATTTCCATCCATACAGTTAGCTGCTGTCAGCTGCAAACCTGGCAGACAATTGGCGCAGAGTTTTGGTCTGGTTTAACCTTGAAATAAACTCAGTAAAGATATAGAGCAGCAACTGGAGTTTGGTGACAACCGAATAATGTTATCTGTAAAACTCTGTTTCAGCTTCCAGCGGTCACCGCTTGAGGGGCAGCAACAAAATTGAGATTGACACTAAGTTGATTTGATGGGTAAAGTACCCACCACGCTCCAGTGTGTGAGTTATGACTGTTGACTTTCTCTGTAGCAAAGTACTTTCTCTTTCTGGTTTCTTTTCACACTTATCTCTGGTCCTTGTCAGCTATTGAGCCAAGCACAGCCTTTTTCTAGAAGGGTATGGCCTTCTGTAGTCACAACTCATGTGCTCTATCCACAAGGTAGGAATCCTCTCTCATGACTGTCTTGGATTGCTGTGACATCTTCCCCTTCTTTGCATCTCGCTGGGTTTGCCTGAACCTCCACAGTTAGCTTTCCAGCATGTTTTCTTTATGCAAAGAATGGGAAGACACAGCAAAAAATGGGAAGACACAGAAGAAAGGTGCCGTTGTGCCATTTAAATAGATACAGGAGCAAGCACAGGATCAGGCGCTCTCAGACTTGGGAGACATCTGGCTTTCAACTTTCGGCTTTCAGCTCCGTGGCTCGTGATCACCTCTGCAAACAGCTTGACATCAGAAAACCTCCTATTTAGTGCTTCTCCATGATGAAAGCTTCAGACCTGTTGTCAACAGGAAGATCTGAGAAACTGTCTGATGGTGGATATGGGAAAGCAAGAGGAACCAAAGGTTATTCCAGTGCCTGGCCAGGCTGTTCATTTAACAAAAAAGGTAACAGACTGAGCCCACCAAGCAGGTCTTGACCTACTGGGAAAAAAATGTGGCCTTCGGTATTGTTGTCTCTTAATTATTTGTGCTATGATGCCACCAGGAGGCTCTGTCCTCCTCCAGGAGAAGTCCATAGCTGGCAGTTTACACTCAGTCACATTCAGTGAACACGTAGAGGTGACGAGGATCCAAGTGTCCTTTCAGTGCTGCTGCTGCTTCTTGCTGCCGCCATGCACTGCACCCCTGTAAGTGATTACATTGATGAATGTTGCATAGGGTGATTTAATGGAGAGTGGAGCAGATCTGATAACACAGGGTACACAGCTATGTTTGTTGTCATGTTCTTAAGGTGTGGGTAAAAGAAGCTAGAAGCAAAGCAAAAATAGCCCCTTTTCTTAAGAGGTTTCATGATCTAATGCATCTGGACAGTGTAAGTTATAGTGTCTGGACTAAAGATTTATCCATCTGTTTTTTGTAATATTCTTGGTATTTTTAGTGGCTCCTACTCTTCTGTTCCTATCATCACGACATGAGGTTGGACTTTTGGAGCAGTTTGCTGTGCTTCATTTGCCGTCTTGCATTTAAGTCCATTTGCATTATGAAGATTTCAAAGTACTTTAAAAATGGTCATTAAGTATATCTTGGCATGTCTTTGAAAACTATTATTAATTGTACGCTTCAGGTTTTAGATGTTCCCGTGGAATATCTTTGTCATGCAATACTAGGGATGGATACTTCTCTTTCCTTCTATTTTCCTCCTTTAGATTTACAGATCTAGACTCCTGAAGCCTGTTCTGTTCTAAGCCTAAACTGTTATCTTTATTCTTAGGATGTTTTAAAGAGGTTGACAGGTGAGTTCTAAGATAAGATTTAGGTCTGTCTTTAAAAAGATGTACTGAACCCACAAAACAGAGTATTATTATGCTATAGGACCACTTCAAGAGCCCCTTTTATTGCCAGATCAAGTAAGCCCTTTCTGGTCTCTGTACAGTGGGATCAGAGGCAGTAGAAAAAATAAACAAACAGTTGTCATTGATAAAAATAAAAAGGAAAATGTGAACCATTTTATTGGTGGACCAGGAGGTAGTAAGTGTAACAGTCTTTTGAACTGCTCAGAAGTCTGTATGCAGCAATCCTGTGCCTGAGGTAGAATGTGAGGAGTGAAAATCATTATGTTAGTATCTTTCTCAAGGCACCGGGAAATAAAACAAGGAAAATAGGGGGAAAAACTTATATTGAACTAACAGAAGTTACATTATAATAAGCCAAGGAAGCAACTACATAATGAAGGAAAACTATTCTAGCTGTGTCGTAATATTTGTTCACTTTGTAGTTATTTGAAGATGTTATATTGAATAGACAAAAATAAAAATTTCCTGAAATTATTCATAATAAAAGAATAAATGAACAAAAGATGTGAATTAGCTGGAACCAGCTACCAAGTCAGAGACATGGACACAGTGGTGCATCTTAGATGGCAAAGAAAAATACCAACATTCATGGCCATTTGGCTTTGTAGCGGCTCAGGGGTGCTGAGCCTAAATAAAAAGGTACAAGCAGGAGGTTTACAGCTTACCTAAGGACCAAAGGGAAGCAAGCTACATTCTTGTAAAGGGCCCCAAGTTGAAGGACATTTCTTCCACATATTTTCCCCCAGCTAATACCCCATTTCCTGTCAGTTCTGTGCCAGAGAGCATGTTTAGCTGACTTCAAGCAAAATGTTCAAGGTTCAGAATTCCATTTTTCAAGTGCAGCCTGCTTTGCAGGAAAACACACACATAATACATCACTAGTCCTGAGGTTCGGCTGGTCCTAATAGCCCCTTACACATGCATTCTGGGAGAGCTGAATGTTTCTTTCCAACCCCAGGAGAGTTCCCTGCGTTTATATTTCAAATATTTCTCTTTATACATGTATTTCAATTTATGGCAGAAGAACTGGATGTGAACAGCTTGGCAAGCTACTGCTCCACCTCCGGGTTGGGTTGCGGTTCATGAGCTGTATACCAGGGCAGGGTAAAACCTGGGCAGGATTTGGCTTGGAAAATGAGCAGGGAAGGGGAGCAAGAGGGGTCCCTACTCTCCAACCTAACTTTTCTCACATCGCTCAAGTGAGCAGGGTTTCCGAGGCACAGTAAAAAGATGGAGCATGCTTTTTTCCTGATCACAGGTCTTGGTGACGTCTTGGTGACAAACAAGATCTTGGGAAGTGCGGTGGGAGCTTTTCTGCTATAACTCATTATTTCCGTATTGCTTTTCAAGACATAACTGCTGCACTACAGGATCCAGCAATTGGGAACGATGTGCATATGGTGACTCTGAAACTCTGGTCATTTGCATCATTGCTTTTCTGCCTTACTGACGTACTGGAAGTCTGGGAGAGGAAAATATTGGGAGAAGAAGGAGGGGGAGAAGAAATGAACAAATCTATCTTGGCATGAAAAGGTTTGGCTCAACAATACAACAGTTGTTCAGCAGCCTTTTCCACAAGCCTGTTCATTCAATGAGGAGAGCACAAAATAAGGGATTGAAAACGCAGTTCATGTCCTTAGAGCATTCTTGGCGGGGGCGGGCGGGGGGGGGGAAAAAAAAGGAAAAGAAAAGAAAGAAGTTATGTTTGTAAAATGAAATGTGCCAATTGTATGATCCAAAGGTTAGTTTTTAAAAGGTGGCCTCTCTTTTTTCCCCTCCCTCTTCCCACTCCTGCTTCGATTTTTTTTCCCAATTAAGACACAAATAACTGAATCCTTGAGCAATTCCAGCCCATTTCAATAAGAAAAAAAAAAAAGGATTTGCCTTCAGCATTACCACCTTCACAGACATCCATGAGGGCTTTGCAAACCATTTGAGTGGGTGTACTTGAAATCAGTTCTGTTGCAATGGTCCTAGAGAAAGGAAAGGAGAATCCTAATGAAGGATGAAGGGAAAAGCTTAAACAAAGTGGCTGCAGTCTGGCAAAGGGTGTTTCCTGGCTGGCCAAGTCCATCTCTTTTGTTTCTCTGTTTCTTTGTGCCTTGCAAAGTGTTCCTGTAGAGAAGAATTAGGAGAAAAAATCCTAAACTTCCTGAGAAACTGTTAGTTAAAGTCATGCCTAGATTTAAACGCGGGTTTACCTGTGGGTAACTGCACATATTCAGAAGGCAACAGAAAAGGGAAGTCTGTATGCGTGGCTGTGGGTATGTGCATACGTGTGTGTGTATGTAATACAGGTGTCAACAGCTATGGGAAATGCTTTTTGCTATTACTGTGTGGTTGGTCATTTAATAAAATGCTATTTACTTCAGGTTTATTCTGATAAAGATTGAAAGCGAGCATCCAATGAACACGAGCGTGGTTACAGTTTGGGATATGTAGTTTGAAAAGCCTGAAAAGCTTCATTAGATGTACTTATCTCAAAAAAGAGATGGCAATGGGCTCCCCCAAACACTCATTAATGGTGCGGGTCTACTTTATGGCTGCTGAAACACCCAGTTTTGAACCCCAGCTTGGGAGACGACCTGAGCACAGCAACTCCTAGAAAGGCTTCATGTGCCTCAGCGACCCGCTGCGTAAGTGCTAGTGGGAGAGGTACCACCTGCCCTGCCCGCCGGCCGCTGCTCGGACCTCCCCTCTCCCTGGCCTCAGGACCCCGTTACCAGCAGGTAGCACCGCGGTTAGTTTTCACTTTTGAGGTGACAAGGCAGGGTGTGCTCGCAGGGTGCAATGCCTCTTACTGCGGGGGGGACAGATGCCTAAAGGAATAGTGGAAGGGATGGACGCCGGTTCATCTCTGCCGCACGTGTGCGATGCTCTTGTCACTGGTGCACTGCAGCAGCAGGGGACCGGCAGCATCTGCTGCGGTTTGCCCAGGACTTGGTTTGCAGAGCCGGTAGTGAAACTGTGCTCTGCAGCCCCTGAGGAAGGGTGTTCTCAGAGCTGCTTTTTAAAGCACATAGAGTGAGAAATATTGGACAAAGATGTATGTCCAGCACTTTTCAGAAACACTTGAAGCAATAATTTTCCCTCATCATATGCTGGGTGCTGGTGATCTCTGCTCCCAAATATATGATTGCAGGAAATGAAAGTAGGTGGAAGTTTGGAGGCTGCAACAGATCCGTTACTGCTCCCAGCATGTCAGTTCAAGATCATACAATGCACAAGACGTTAAGCATACAAACACATCATCTTTGCAGTGTCTGTGGAAAGGGCATAAGAAAGAAAGCCCTACATAAAGTACAGAAATGAGAAATTAAAATCTGCTTTCTCTTCCTGAAAATATTTCAGTTCATCTATTTGTTTTCACTCCTGTCAGGTATTCCTGGTAAATTCATCTGTCTGCTCCACAATAAATCTGTCATACAGAAATCTAGTTCTGCAGAGGAGGAATACCAGTCCTAAAACAAAGGCTTAAAACAGGCTGAGTGAGTTTCATCCAGCAAACTTTAAAAACTGGTTTTGGAAAGGTTTAGGTAGTTTTCAGCTCAGAGGGATACTGTCTGAGCATATCTTCTGCCTACTGAGAAACAAAATCTAAATAGACATAAAAAAAAAAAGCCTATATAGTTTGGAAAAAGGAAGGAGAGGTTTTGGAGCATGCAGTGTCTTGCACATCATAAACATATTCTTACATGCCACATTATGGAGATGAAGTTAAATAAAATATCTGCATATAATAAGGACTTGGATCTGTTTGAGATCTTCAGCAATTAAAATTTGTCTATAGTTCCCAGGTATTCCCCCTCCTTTTCCAATAATATCTCCTTGAGATAGGTTCTGCACTGCAAGACTTTTATTTTATTAAGTTCTATGAAGGTGGAGGCCTGTCTCTGAGAGCATTGATATAAAACCTTACTATGGAAGGCCATAGCCAGCAGCAACTTAACAGATGGTATTAGGGGGCCAGTTTCAGTTTGCTCATTTTTCATGTGTTCACCGTTGGTAGAGGGGTAGCAGAACATTTCATTCCTCTGTGAAAAGAACATTTATGGAAAGATTCCTGATTTTGGCTGCATTTGTCATAGGCTTGGTTCTGTTCTTGCTATACTTGACATCGAGTAACTTGTAGCTACTTGCAGAAGCAGTCTCCAAGGCAGCCACAGACCTGGCAGGACCTGTGTCCCACCCACCTTCTGCCAGTGCTCCCAGAGTACCTGTGCAAGCATGTCTAGTGACCTGCTTGTCTTTCCGGCATCTTCAGTGATGCTCCAGTCGGGGAGATGGGCAAGGTGCCTGGGAGAATGGCTCTCATGTTGTCCTTTCTACATTGCACAGACATCACCACTGCCTTCAGCCTGCAAACCGTGTCCTCCACTAGGGTAAGCCCATTAGCACTGCTTCGTGTTAACCCTGCGTTTAGGTCCCATTCATGCCAGCTGGACCCCACATTCATCTCTTCATGTGCAGGTAGTCCATCTGCCCAGCGAGTAGGTGACTTGAGCTGTTCATCACAGGCTTGAGCCATGTTCAGAGCAGCATAAAGATGGCCTTAGGTCTGTTCTGATCCTGCTATGAGTGAGGTAGCTATATTTCATATATGATGTAACTGTGCAGAACAAAAGATATATTTTATGGAGAAGAAGCTGGAGTAGCTGTTATTGAGACAGAGATGAGAGGCAGCAACCATGCTTCGGATCACAGGGATATACAGGGGAAGGGACTAAAGCCATCTGAGATTATTGCAATGTGCACCACTGTTAGGGGAGAGAAGGGCCCAGGTACAGACGACCAGCATCTGCTGCCATCCTGGAAAGGATTGTTAGTGGACTGAGGACCAGCTAAAAAAGATCTGGTGAAACCAGGTCAGGATCTGACTAATACCTGAAGAACAAGATCGCATCATTTGTTATGCACACAAAACCAGGCTAAGTAGTCTTGAAGTCATGAAAACCAGCAGTGTGTTTTTGTCCGAGATAGATGAGAGAGATGTGGAATTGACATGATTGCAGAGGGCCAAATTAGGAAGGCCACTCTGAAAGTAATGCCTCCTATTTTACTATGTGTGCCCACGCCGTCAGAGGTGGATGTTGGTGGCATGGCAGTAGAGGTTGAACCTTCCTGCCAATATTCAGTTCAATTTTGTTGCCGTGTGACAGACGGCAGCAGAGGGGCAGCCTGACGAAAACGGCAGCTGACAGGGAAGTGCATATGAAGCCAAGGTGTGTAACTGAATTCTGCCATGAGGAAAAAATTGCACCCACTGACACTCATTGATGCTTGCTGAACGTTTATGGAGACCAAACCGTGGATGTTGGCACAGCGAGGCGGTGGGTGGCGTGTTTCAGCAGTGGCGACAGTGACGGTGGGTCCCCTCCCCTGGTGCAGATTTTTAAATGAGCGCGGCAGGCAGGCTCTTGTTCATCACTGGTGAAAGTGCACAGCCAGTGGGGGTGACTGTGTCAAAAAAGAGCGTTTTGTAGCTGAGAATTTGCTCTAACAGTGCTACCGTGCTCTTTGTATCTGTTGTGGTTTCCATGGAAACTACATGGAAATAGGAGGCATTAATTTTGGAGCAACCTACATAAAAAGCTGGGGGTAAAAGCAGCCGATTTGGAAAGGACATGGGAGTTCAGCCTGAAAACAGATTTCTACCCAATCCTTTTCAGAAACGGAAACTGAAACTAAAGCTCTGAGCTGTTTCTTGAGGACTGGTATACCTGTGCCTGTGCGTGTGCCTGTGCACTTTGCAGTTTTTAACAGAGTGGGCAGTAAAACCAGGCATTACTATATTATGGGGTGTTGGCATTGCAAACTAAACTGTTGTCAGAGCAGGGACCTTCGACAGCAAATAGCATGCTTTTGGTTTGAGTTGTGAGAAGGATGCTCTGCAAGCTTCTTTTGTATAATCAATTGAAGTTATTGCATATGAGCTGCACAGCTAATCCATTTTCCAATGTTTGGGGTTTTTTGTGGGTTTTGGGGGGGTTTTTGCATTGTTTTACTTATTTTAAGTATACTTACTTATTTGTACGCATACAAAATTTGGAGGTGCAGAGCTACTCTGAGGAGGCCTCTTTTTGAAGTAGCTATGCAGATTTTAAGGCCAGAAGAAGAGATTGGTTTATAACTGCAGTTCTGAGTCCTGTGACCTTCTCTGATCGGCCATGACTGTAGGCTGCATTTGAGTCTTCTCTCATTCTTCATGCCAGGCCTTGATTCACATCAAGTGTTCGGAAACTTGGTTAGAAGAGAGCAAAATTCTACCCTGGTAACAAACCCGGGATGATGCAAGTCTTTCTCAGAGCTGGAGTTTCCAACTCTTAGATCATAATGTTAACCCAATTTAACTTTACAAACAATTATGATGATGTTACCATAAATTACATTTATTATCAAGCAAATGGCAGGAAACGAAGGCAAAACTTATGATTTTGGCACTGTGGCGCTGAAGAAGTAGACAATTCTGTAGCAGAACAGCATCCACAAAGGTCTGCTCTTTGTGTCTGATAAAATTGCTGGGTAAGAGTTTCTTTTAGAAAACACTAGGTTTCTGGAATGCCTACAGCAGCTGGTGAATGTCTTGTGGCTCAGCACTGAAATACGTCTGTGGACTCCCAGATGTAGTCCTGAACTTGCCAATGCAAATCTCCATTTATGTAACTGGTACATAATTCTTACAGGTAAAAAAAAAATGCTTGTATTTTAATAGGATTGAATCCTAAATGTAACTAGCATCTTAAAAATAAGAGCAAGAAATGGCCTCTGGAAAGTGTTCAAAGAACTTTTAAAATATCCTTAGAAATAAAAATGAAGTATGAAGAGTGAATGTATGCTAAACCCCTATGACATCAGGAATCATGGGAGCAAGCAAAAAGCCTCCTTTTATTGTTTTGCTTTGATGTGCAACTGTGTTTCTTATACATTAGCATGCTTCTGGCAGGGCTACAGGTTTCATGTAACATGATGACCCTGGAAATCATGCTACAAATTCAGGTAATTCCTGATGAGGGTTTATGAATACTTAAGTGTCTTATACAAGTAAATGAACCAACTCTCCAAGCCACAAAAAAACCTGCACTGTTCTATATTACTGCAAAGACCACTTAGTGCAAAGACTTTTGTTCCAGCATAACGAATAGGATCTCTGTTATTCAAAGGTAATAGGAAGGCTGGAGAAACCATGATAGGAGAGGCAATGACCTGCTGCTTTTTCTTGGTTTTGAAGGGGTTTTTTTGCTGGTGTGGAGGTTCTGCACTGCAATCCATTAACTTTCTGTTACTGTCACTCGGAGCCTGGAGTGGAGTATTATAGTCCTCACTAAGAGTGCCCCAGCAGCCCAGGGCATCTTACTGCAGTGAAAATTAGGTGTTTGGAGTTACTGTTTCATATAATATAATGCTTTTGAATGGGGTGGAGTTTAGGTGAACGACTGTGTTCAAGTACCTGCAACACCAGTGGTGATGGACAACTGGAAAAACTAAAGGACAGAGAAAGAGGGGTTTCTAACCTCTGGGGAAAAGGGGAGATGGCAAACGCCTCGTCATTGTTGCTGTTCCTTAAGACCTATGTGCTTCTACTGCAGTTCAAGGCTTCACTTAGCAAAGGTATTTTTCAGGCAAAATGAATATTGTCATTCAACCGTGTCCAGATGATTATGTCTTTGGCCTATGAGTGAAACATCAGATCATTTCCTTAAGAGGTAACAAAAGAAAATCTGGCTGAGATCAAACACCAAAATTGGTTCTTAATGGGAAGCCATAGAGAGTGGTAACCTCGTGTGGAAATTGTGTATGCAACTTTACAAGACTGACTTAGGCCGACATGGCAGAGTGTGTTGGCATCATTTGGCAACTAACTCACGGACATAATGTCTTTTACGTCCTTCTGTACCAAGCATGAGACAGCCACTGAGACAAAACCAACAGTCATTTCAGTGACGCAGCTAAACTGCTAGCTTATGTTGCTCATTTTAAAACAAATGTTCACTTTCTCATAGACTCTAAACAGTTTTCTAAAATGTCTTCATTCCAGTCAGTTCCTCTAGCTAGCTTTTATTCTTTATTCAGATTTTAGTATACATTCCAACTACATTCTCATTTTTGCATGGTCAGTAAGAGAAAGGGGTTTTTTTATTATGATGCTTATCAAAGTCTCCGGTTAATTGGTAGTTGGAAGTGGGAGGTGATGGAGCTGTCCAGTAATTACAGAATCGAGTCCAAGATTGTTTTAACTGGTTGAATATGGGGAGTCAGTTCAGGTTTCTGCTTCTCGGTTTGGCTGAAGAAGTCCACAGGGACAAAGTGGCTAAGGTGTGTGATCTTACCAAGCTTGTTAGGCCTTGATGGATCAGAGACTGTTTTAACCCTGTCACTGTGCCTGTTAGGACAGTAACATGATTAATGTCACAAACGCTTGGCCCGGGCCCCACTATTGTAACCCTACTTTGTGCCTTCAGAAATGCAGGTAATACTGAATCCCTGTGTTGGTTCATGTTCAGCAACGGCTTTGAATTGCTGGGTGCACAGAGCCTTTTTCAGCCAGATACTTGCCCCTCTCCAGGGCCACAGTCCAGCACCCACTGAACTCAGTGGACACCCTCCAATTGCAATGGATGGGCTTTTGTCCTGGGTTCGGCTACAATAGGGTTAATTTTCACAAGCAGCTGGGAAGGGCCACAGCTAGCCAGACAGAACGAGCCAATGGGATATTCAATGCTATGCAGATGTCGTGCCCATTATATCAAGGGGAAACTGGCCAAGGGGAGGGCGCATAACTTGAACTGCAGCCCGGTCTGGTGGTAGTGTCCGTCTGCAGCGTCAGGAGCATTCTGGCATCCCAGCCACTTCTTGTCCTGTTCATTTCGGATGTGGTGAGCTCAGCATCTAGGGCATGGACACAGTTAAGATGGCATCCAGGGCATGGACACACCAACAAGTGACAGTGAAGGAGAACAACCTGTTCTTGCTATTCATTCATATCCAACATCCTTCATGTGTTAGTATGAGAATTTGATCCATATCTGATGGCTGAACCACACTGATTCTTTTGTGCCAATCCAACAGTTCAAGGTTTATGAAGCACCCACCTTTGTAACAGCCTGTGATTTCTAGGGAACTTGAGAGCAAATACAAGTGTGACGTTAGAAATCTTACGATGGAAGAGGAAATGTGCAATAAAGATTACAGCTAGAGAGTTCCAGGGATGCACGGTGAGACAGAGAAGCTTCTCCACGTTTGTTCAGTAACATCTGAGATGCAGCTGAGCTCACCTTTGTGAGAGCCGGGCTTGTGCTTACCTCTGTGTCCTGGGTTGAGAGAAATACAGCTTGGTTTGTGTTGATTGACACAGAAGCAAGCCAGTTAAAGTATTCCTCCCCCTGCACGTCACTGCATCTGACCAGCTGGGGAACTTTTTGGCAGGACGCTGCTTCTTTCAGAGCTGGGGGCAGGAAGGGAGCCGGGGGAGTGTCCCTTCTGCCTGCTGTCAGGACAAGCTGCTACCCCCCTCCTCCTCCTTGACCCTTTTCTTCTGGAATGGGGAGAGGGTGATTGGAGAGAGAAATTGTCCCATTGTTGGTCCCGCCTCAGTGCCAACCAGTGACAATTAATTGGTGTCCCTGGGTGGGCAGAGTGTCAAATAATTTCATATTCATTTTTCTGAAGTTTGGAAACTAAACCGCTGAGGTTTTCAGGATCGTTGTGGGCAAGATCCTGTTTGCTGCTGTCACGCAGTATCGGTTAAGTCTGCTCTGTGATCCGGTGCCTGATACATCATACATGATACCCTATTGCTTGTTTACGATTGGTGCTGGTTTCTGGTTTGTTGGTCTGGGGCGTCTGGCGAGGAGTGTGGTATTCCTGGCACGACTAATGCCATTCCTTTGCTCAGCATTGGGCTGGATCTGAACCTGGCCAATACACCTTGGGCGTTACTTGATGGTGACCATCACCAACTACACTATCAACTGGATAATGGGAAATCACACTTCTCTGTTTGATACCGGACCAACTGGGTCTGAGACTGGGGGCTCTGGAAACAGTCATTTCTGTTTGCATGCGATAATTCTGTTACTGGCTGTCTTTAACAAGGTCCAGTGGTGGCTTAATATCAAGTATAGATACAATACGATGGGCACTACAGACACCCAACCTGCCATTGCCAGTAATGCTTCACTTGATCCACCAGCCACCGCCACCTCTCCATCCACATCAGCACAAATCGCTCTGTGAAGAAGCAAAATCGTACTCATACCAAACGCCAGAAGAAGACAAATATCCAGCTGACATTTCAGATGAGGATGCAAGACCAAGTGCTTCTCAGGATGATCCAGGAAGGGCCCCCCCTTCCGTGGTTCCAGCAGCGAATCCTCCCCAGGAAGTTACATCAGAAAGGGAGGAATCAGGCCAAGAGGTAATTGCTCAACCCCAATCTAGGAAGGAATTAAGGAATATCAGGAAGGAATTTGGTAGGCAAGATGGGGAGACACTTATCAATTGGTTGCTTTGTTGCTGGGACAATGGAGCTGAGACCATCGATTTGACAGGTAGAGAAGCCAGACAGCTAGGGAACAAGGCCCGAGAAAGAGGCATTGATAAGGCAATTGCCAGTCTCTGAAGGCGACTTCTGTCAGCCGTGAAGGACAGATATCCCTACAGAGATGATGTTGAATGCTGCCCTAGCAAATGGACTGTCCTGGGAAAAGGTATTAATTACCTGAGAGAGCTGGCCATGCGAGAAGTCATCTATGGTGACTGGTAAGTTAAGGTTAACCCTGATGAGGTGCCTTGCAGCAAGCCTATACTGCGCAAGTTCGTGCAGAGTGCACCAACAGTGTATGCTCATACAGTGTCTTCCATGATCTGGGAAAGACCAGGTGATGAGCAGGCACCTACAATAGATGAAGTGTCCAACAGGGTTTGCCAGTATGAGGACAGTGTTTCTCCTCATTCTCCCAGTGGAGACAGAATTATTGCAGCGGTGGAAAGAATGTCCAAGAAAACAATGGAATCATTAAACAGATTAGAGCAAAAATCCAGCTCTTGTCCTGGATGCCCATGTCTCGGCTGTTAAGAGGAATCGTCCTCTCCCAAGACAAATCTGAGAGAAACAGGGCATGTCATGATATGACCATCGGTGCTGCTGCAGAGATCGTGAAGACAGAAGATGGAACCAAAGGCCTACCGCTGATTCAAGGGTACCAGCACGTGTGCCACAGAACAGGCCAAACCAGAAGGAAGACTTCACCAGAAGGATGGCTGCTCCAGTCTCAAGTGAACCGTGCTGCAGCCCGAGGGCCAGCCCCTGTGATGAAGGTACCACAATCCAGATAGACCCATCCACTGATAGTGGACTACACCCTAGGCATTAGAGGGGCCCTGCTTCTAGCCAAGTGGAGGAAAGGGATAACAGAGTATATTGGACTGCGTGGATTCGATGGCCTGGCACATCAGAACCACAGAGGTACAAGGCCCCGGTAAATACAGGTGCCCAATGCACCTCATTACCATTGAATCATAAAGGGACTGAATCTGTGACATGCAGCTCTCAAGAGCTGACGTTATGGGTAGCAGAAGTGAGCCTCGCTGGTCATAACTGGGAGAAACACATCATTGTGACTGGCCCAGACACTCCATGCATTTTAGGTATAGACTTCCTCCGGAAGGGGTATTTTAAGGATCCGAAAGGGTATAAATGGGCCTTTGGGATAGCAGCTGTAGGAGCCAATGGTATTGGCCAGCTGTCTGTCTTGCCCAAACTTTCAGATGACCCTTTTGTCATAGGTCTAATGAAGGTGGAAGATCAAAAGTTACCTGCTGCGTCCATGACAGTTCATTGCCGGCAATATTGAACCAACCAAGACTCCCTGCACCCCATAGAGAAGATGATTCGAAAGTTAGAGACCGAAAATGTCATCAGCAGGGCTCGTAACCCTTCCACAGTCCAATATGGCCTGTGCGAAAGCCCAGTGGGGAATGGAGGTTAACAGTGCCTATCGTGGCCTGAACGAAGTGACACCACCAATGATTGCTGCCGTACCTGATATATTGGAGCTCCAGTACGAACTGGAGTCCAAGGCAGCAAAGTGGTATGCCACGATAGACATTGCTAACGCTTTCTTTTCCATTCCCATAGCACCAGAGTGTAGGCCACAGTTTGCCTTCATCTGGAGGGGTATCCAGTATACCTGGAATCGATTGCCCCAGGGGTGGAAGCACAGCCCGACCATCTGCCATGGACTGATCCAGGCTACCCTGGAGAAAGGTGGAGCCCCTGAGCATCTTCAGTACATTAATGATATCATTGTACAGGGTGATATCGCAGAGGAGGTTTTTGAAAAAGGTAGTAAAATAATTGACATTTTGGTGGATGCCGGTTTTGCCATTAAGAGAAGTAAGGTTAAGGGACCTGCCCAAGAGATCCAGTTCTTGGGAGTAAAATGGCAAGATGGACGGTGCCATATCCCTATGGATGTGGTCAATAAGATCACAGCCATGTCTCCACCTACTAACAAGAAAGAGACACAGTCTTTCTTAGGAGTCATAGGCTTCTGGAGGATGCACGTTCCTGCATATAGCCAGATTGTGAAACCTCTCTATGATGTAACCCAGAAGAAAAACTACTTTGCATGGGGCTCTGATCAACAGCAGGCCTTTGAATTAATCAAAAGGGAGATAGCACATGCTGTGGCCCTGGGACCTGTGCGAACAGGACCAGAGATTAAAAATAGTCTTTACACTGCCGCTGGGGCCTATAGTCCTACCTGGAGCCTTTGACAGAAGGCATCAGGAGAAACCCATGGTCATCCCCTAGGATTTTGGAGTCGGGGATAGAGGGGCTCAAAAGCCAATTTTACACCCACTGAGCAGGAGATATTGGCTGCCTATGAGGGAGTTAGAGCTGCCTCAGAAGTAATTGGTACTGAGGCACAGCTCCTCCTAGTCCCCCGACTGCCACTCCTAGGCTGGATGTTCAAAGGTAAGGTAGCATCTACCCACTACATCACCAATGCTACCTGGAGTAAGTGGACTGCCCTAATTGTACAGAGGGCTAGAATAGGCAGTTGTGGTCGCCCAGGTATTGTGGAAGCCATCGCGAACTGGCTAGAAGGAGAAGACTTCGAGATGCCATTGAATGAGGTAGTGCCTTGCACCAAAGAAGCACCCCCATATAAAGACCTCTTGGATCAAGAGAAGTAACATGCTCTTTTCACCAATGGATCCTGCTGTCTCGTAGGGAACCAGAGGAGATGGAAAGCTGCTGTATGGAGTCCTATGCGACAATTCGCAGAGGCAGCAGAGGGAGAAGGTGAAGTGAGCCAATTTGTGGAGATCAAAGCTGGCCATGGACGTTGCTGAACAGGAGAACTGGCCAAGACTGTACCTGTATACAGACTCCTGGATGGTGGCGAATGCCTTGTGGGTATGGCTGAGGAGGTGGCAGAAAGACAACTGGCAGCGTAAGGGTAAGCCTATTTGGGCTGCCACTTTGTGGCAGGACATTGCTGCCTGGCTGGAAAGGCTGGTTGTAAAGGTACGGCAAGTAGATGTCCTTGTGCCAAAAAGCAGAGCCACTGAGGAACATAAAAATAACCTTCAAGTGGACCATGCAGCCAGAGTGTTCCAGATAGATCTGGATTGGGAACACAAAGGAGAACTGTTCTTCGCTTGGTGGGCCCATGACTCTTCTGGTCATCACGGAAGAGATGCTACCTACTGATGGGCTCGTGACTGAGGGGTGGACTTAACCATGGATGCTATTACACAGGTCATTCGTGATTGTAAAGTTTGTGCAGCGATCAACAGGCCAAAAGGTTGACGCCTTTGTGGTACAGTGGAAGGTGGTCAAAGTATAAGCATGGAGAAGCCTGGCAGACTGATGACATCACTCTCCCTCGAACTGGCCAGGGTAAGCGTTATGTCCTCACAGTGGTGGAGGCAAGCACCGGATGGCTGGAGACCTACCCCGTGCCTCACGCCACCGCCCGTAATACCATTCTGGGCCTTGAAAGGCAGATCTCGTGGCGGCACGGGACCCCAGAGAGAACTGAGTCCGATTACGGGACTCACTTCAAGGACTCTCTGGTGGCCAGCTGGGCCAAGGAACACGGGATCGAATGGATCTACCACATTCCGTACCGTGCACCCGCCTCCGGAAAGATCGAACGCTATAACGGCTTGCTGAAGAGCACCCTGAAGGCATTGGGTGGAGGAACCTTCAGAAACTGGGATAAACACCTGGCAGAAGCCTCCTGGCGAGTGAACACGAGGGGATCAATCAATGGGGCTGGCCCTGCCCAGTCAGACCTTTACGTACGGTAGAGGGGGACAGAGGCCCCGTGGTGTGTGAGGGTTACCTGCTGCGGAAAGCTGACTGGGGTTCCCCTGCGGTAGACAAAGACAGACCCATCGTGGTGTTCTCTGCCCGAGGCCCGGCACACACCTGGTGGGTGATGCAGAGGGACGGCGCAGGCCGCTGCGAGCCGCTGGGGCGTTTAGCCCTGGCTGAGACACCCGGGCCCCGCAGCCCGGCCGGGAGCTCCCGCGTCACGTACCGCGCGGAGAGGCGCGTGGTGAGGCACGAGGGGTGGGATGTCCTGGGCTGAGGGGAATGCAGCCCGGTTCGCTTTGATGGACGCAGAAACCAGCCAATCACAGCATTCCTCCCCCGCACGTCACTCGTCTGACCGGCCGCGGAACTTTTTGGCGGGACGCTGTTTCTTTCGGGGCCGGGGCAGCGCGCCTTCTGCCCGCCGCTGACACCCCCCCCCCCCCTCCTCCTTCTCCGGGCCCGTGTGGAATCGGCCCATCAGCGCTGCCACTGTTGGAGCTGCCGCTGCCTGCGGCCGCACTGCTGCTCCTGCCCCGGCGGGACACCGCGCCGCCTCTCGCCGCCCTCTTCCCAGCCGCCGCCGCTGCGTGCTCCAGCCGCCGCTCCCGGCCCGGCGGGCCCCGGCCCCGCCTGCGCCGCCTGCACAGACCGGGAGTTTTTCCTCTGTCGCGTTTGTTCTTTTTACCCACATTTTAAGCCCCGCTGCACCAGACCCCTGATCCTTATGTATACTTGTTAATACCTTGTTCCGTTTTGTGTATAATATTGTTCTCGTTCCTAAAACCGTTTTAGTTTCCTAAACGTAACCGAGGCCTCGCCTCCAGTTTCTCCTTATCTCTCCTTGACCCTCTTCTCCCGGCACGGGGAAGGGGTGACTGGAGAGAGGAATCGTCCCTGGCTGGTCCCGCCTCAGTGCCAGCCGGTGACAGGAGGCCTGCTAGCAATGTTGGCACAAGACTTCAAGTCCTGGCTTTCCCGGCTGGGACTGGGACTGGGAATTTCGGGGCTGTTCCTTCAGGTGGATTTTGGGGGTTGTAGTCACCAAAGCCAGATTTTGGAGGCGCATTTAAATTCCCAGTCACAGCACGATTCCCAGGAACGGTCTCCCCCGCTGTGGGGTAAGCAGCCAGAGTTTGGGTTCTGGGCATGAAGGGTGCTGGGGTGCTCCTCAGGCTGGGGAGGAGCTTCTGAAGAGCTGGCCTGAAGCAGTGTTGTATTTGGCTACAGCAGAAAAAGACTGTTCTAAAATAAGAGCGAGGCATGAAGATGCCTCAGTGCTAATGTCAGGCAGGGTGGGAGTCTGTCCATCACGCTGGTATTTTTGTGTGCCCAGCTTGGTTCTGGTGATGGTAAACATCCACAGAAAAACTCATCTGTGCCTGACACAATAGGCAGCATATAGTTGTTCTTAGCTGAATTATTTTAAAAGAAAACTTGTAGCCAAACGTAAAATTATTATTTCGGCAAGCCATAAAACTCCCGGGCTGCAAACCATATAAATAATCCCCCAGCTGGCCAAGCAAAGATCATAACCACAAACAAAAGCAGCTCTCACAATAGAGTAACCCTACAAATTTATGGCTGTTCCAGAGTAGTTACTAAGCACAGATGTGTGTTAGTCTTCTCTGAAAAATACATTGGGAAGCAACACATTTCAAAGTTGCGGCCGTGTGGAGATAAGTTTATTTACACTTTCTCTGTGTTGGGTGCTGAGTGGCTTATTCTCCACTATTGAACAGGGTGATATTGCACCAGCAGCAAAAAGGGAACGGAGCCAGTTGAATGTTGACTGGGAGGGGATACGTGTCCCTGCTGAGCTGAACACCACCCAGACTGAACTTTGGGAGGTTCCTGAACCTTTGCTCTGAAGGTCATTTTGCTGGCAGTGTTTAAACTCTTACCTAAACAACGCTGGTAGGTTGTGGAGCATACCATTACACTTGGTTACCTCCAGCTCTGGGAGGGCCCCTTGCTTCAAGTGCTTTCCCTTGCCCCTGACGCCGTCTCCTTTTAAACACAGTGGACGTTGAGCATGCAAACAGTGATGTTAGTATTGTAAAGGAAATTAAAAGCTTTGTGGAAATCCAGAGACAGACCCCCAAATTAAGGATCTTTTGGCTAAATACCAGCATTAAGAGAGACTTATAAAGATCAAAATAGTGTTGTGTGCCAATGTGACATTTGATGTCAAAGACAAATGGCGAACTCTTTTATCAAAAGAAAAAATCTTAGCATCTGCGTTGGAATACATAAAAACATGTTTCTGATACTGTTTTCTCATACGCTAAATGAACAGGACATCTGATTATGTTTATAAAATTAATTGAAGTGACACTAAACCAGTGCTTTACAAAGCAGAAGATAGAAAACCAAGAACATCTAATAAGGTAACAATGAAATATTTGGCAAGACTTCAGATTCTTAGAAACTCACACAACCAAAAGGAGCTGAAATGTCTTAATGTGATATATAGGAGGCCTTAACTCCTCATTCATCTGTGCTATTTCTTACTGCACTTCACAGTAATATGTTGTGTTCCCGTTGGTATAGATTTCTATATGTTAGTGCCAAAACTCCAGATGTTTTCTAGGTAAATCTCTGGAGACTATTTTATTGTGTTTCATTTCTCCTTATTTACAATTCACTCATCTTAAACTCCAGCTGCTGGTAATAAAAATCCATAAAGTCTGCAGCTTAGCCAAGTGGACCCTGTTGTCCTGTTTTTTCAACATTTTCGGTTGATCCAAGCCTTGAACAGAATCCAAACCACTAGAATTTTCAAAATGTTCACCTCTTTTCGTTTTTTTATTTTTAACCCTTCATGCACCAGGAAATAAAGAAACAATTGCTTTATCTTTCCCTTTTTCCCCACTCTCTCGTAAAAGGTTCAACCTCTCTTCACCATAGCAGCATTTCCACAGCAGCAACTGTCTTGTAACCAAGCCCTTCTACAAAGACCAGGGCCTGGTCTACAAAGACTCTTGCCTGTCTCTTTCCTAACTGTCCCCACTCGGACATTTAATAAAACACTCATCACATGGAAGAGCACATTTGGACAAGAACTCTTCTTCCACTCCCCCCCACCCCCCTCACTTCAGCACCCTTGTGGAGATCAGAGACCCAACACTGTGTGGTGTTAGTCAATGAAACAGCTGTCCTACCCGCAGCGTTCCCAGCAGCCCAGGGCTCTCTGTATCCTGCTGCCAGGCCACCTTCACCACTGACCTGCCATCTTTCTCTGCTTTCCTCTGGCGTGAAAGAAAAAACAATGTGGAGGCACGGTCTTGCCTCATCCCTGGGCCAAGTTGCACTTCTTAACCTACTAAGAATACCCCTTTTCTGCCTTGCAGGTACTGCACAGTGTTCCAGCTGGACACGTAGAAATTCAAGCTCCACTTCTCCTTCCAGGGAGTTGTTCAAGGCCTTCATTAACAAATCCAAATATAATAAATACTGCTGTCTCCTCTCTTTCCCAGTTTGCTGTCTATTTAGATTGTAAATACCTGCAGGCTCTCTGGTACTGTGGTGCCCAACTTGCACTGAAATCAGCCTGTGATTACTGGGGAATTTGGGTCTCTACAGGATGACAAACCTCCTGCTTAAAGATGTAGAAATACGTCAGACTTTGAGCTGCAATGGAGCTAATTCGTAACTCCAGCGCTCTGCAAGGCTGGAGGGAATTCTTTCTTGATCTTGTAAGCAGCTAGAGTGGTTAAGTGCCAGCCTACTAGATTTTTGACCTATTATTTTATTTTTCTTTGATTTCTTGTTACTTGGGCAGCTGAAATATGCTTAGGCGAAGCAGATCACATGCTTTTTGCTTTGTGTTATTGCTTGTGAGTTATTATTTGTGACGTAATACAAGTCATTTATATGGTGTGAAGTTTATAATTTTTGCTCCGTGTGTCAGTAGATCTGACTATGTTAGTTGGCATCCTAATTGCATGAAGAACCGAATATTTATTGTGAGTAAATCTTTCAAAATGAAACAAGTTAAAATGGACCAAACCCAAAACACCAGACAGGAGTGCTCTCACAGCATATCTAAGAACAACACTTAACAATTTCCAGGTTCCACACTCAAGTTCCACAAATTGCATCACAAAGGAAGGGGCTATTATCATTAGTTTTAGTTTCAAATGAAGAAGCAGAGGCACTGAAAGATAAAATTATTTTCTTAAGGCACTCCAGTTCAGGGACAGTGCTAGCAGTAGATCTTCAGTCCCGTATCCTAGCTACTGGCATTAAAAGCTTGGATGCAATATGTCCTGATCTTAGGAGATAACTACCTCCAAATGCTATGCCTCAAGCTCATCTCTAGAAATATTTAATGAGCAAAATTTTAATTCAAGTTGCGTTAAGATAATTAACAGAGAGAGCATCAAAGAACAGTATCTTCCCTAAATTTCCAGCAAACCAAAGTATTATGCTGATCAACCATTTTCAGCAAGGAGAAATTAATACAAGGCAGACATTAAGAACCAGAAACAATGGCTGCTATTTACTTTTATTTTCTTCTAGTTTGGAAGCAAGTGCTGTGTTTGTAGCCTACAGCTTTATTTGCCAAGAGTGAAGCTTAACCTGGGCTGAAGCCACGTGAGTCACAGATTCCTCATCATTTCAGATGTAGATCTTCTGGCTTGGTGTCCTTTGGGTGCATTACATAAAGGTCACTGTTCTGGTTACTCTCCCCCTCTCTCTCTCCATTGTTCAACTCAATCTGACACTACTTGAGCACTACTAAGGACAAGCTAAAGAAAGAAAAACATTATTCATTCTTCAATGTGAAGCCGGGTACACATATAGTACTTGACATTTATACAGTATCTGTCCTTAAAATGTCTATGTTCACCAAATAATTCTATGTATTGGCATCTCAGATGACATAAATAGCCTCTGAAGCCAACTGAAAGACTCAAACGCCTTCAGTGACTTCAACATATATTTGAGCGTGCCATTATCTTCCTGCAGTGAGAAGAGGGAAAAAACTGTGCTATCTAAAATGCTGTGCGTATCTTTTGCAAATGCAGTAGTCTCACAGTAGCCTGATTTTTCCACTGCGATGCTGCCTACGCCAATGCTTTGCACCAGTGGGGAAAAGCTGTGATACGGTCCCAAATTCCAATAGCCAGTTGCTTGCTCCCTCTGCCCTCCCTGCTGTCTGTCCTTGAAAAATGAAGAATATTTTTTTTAAACATTCCTTAAGATGAAAAGAGCAACTGTCAATGAAGGAACAGAAAAAAACCCATACATTTCACTCATCGTAATTCTGAACAGTACTTCCATTTTTAGTACGAAAGACTTGTAATAAATTGTATAAGATCAGTCTTGTGAAGTAATAACATTTCAAGAGAGGGAAAAATCTAAAGAAATTTCAAAGACAGATTTGAAGGTCCTTGTCTGGACACAAAAAGAGGATAACTCTTGAAGTTATTCCAGAAAAAGTGAAAGACACTGAATTAATTGAATAAGATATTAGTGTTAAATTATTAATTTAATTCTGAGTCAACTTTGAGCTACTATATAGCAATTAATTGATACAGATACTTTATAAAATGTACAAGTAATTTTAATAAATATTTCTGAACCCTTTTTTTACTGGATGCCAAATGGTGGACATGTGGAAATGTATGCTCAGTCTTAATCTGTGTCCTTGTGATTTACGAGTTGGATTAACAGTGCTCTTCGGAGAAGAGAAACAGGCACTAGTACGAGAACAAAGCCCGAGAGGCACTTCCTGTGCAGTTTACTGGAACGGACTAATAACAAGCTCTTTCAGCACTCAAGAAATCATATTCTAATGTGTTTTTGGTTGCAACCATCTACTGAAGGAAGTCCCTGCCCAAGGGTTCTGGCTGTTCAGACATCTGGGGTCCCTACTGTGCATTTAGCAGAAAGAGATTGCTATAAATATGAAACAGAAAGAGCTTGCTCTAATGGTAGGAGTAATTTTCCCCATGCAGTATGGGGAGAAGCAGAACCTGAGAAAGCAGAGGAGAACATTGCTCTCAGCAGCATACCTATCCTTTCTGGCTCCAAAAAAAAGGGCGAGCCAATAGAGTTGGTGCGAGGAGACACATCCATGAGGGGAAAGAGTTGAGGAGCAGTGAGATTTTGCAGTCTGATCTTCTAGGCTGAAAATCTTCTGCACTGACTGTCAAGGTCATTGGTATCTTTCAAATTTACAAGACAACGTACTCTGTGATTTAACTTTATTTCATGAGCTTATTAAGAAATAGAATCATAGAATCATATAATGCTTTGAGTTGGAAGGGACCTCCAGAGGTCCTCTAGTTCAAACCCGCTGCAGTGAGCAGAGGTATCTTCAACTAGATCAGATTGCCCAGAGCCCCATCCAACCTGACCTTGAATGTTTCCAGGGATGGGGCATTTACCACCTCTCTGGGCAACTTGTGCCAGTGTTTCACCACCCTCATTGTAAAAAATTTCTTCCTTAGATCTAGTCTACATCTTTTAATTTAAAACCATTACCCCTTGTTCTCTTGCAACGGGCCTTGCAGAAAAGACTGTCCCTATCTTTCTTGTAAGTTCCCTTTAAGCACTGGAAGGCCACAATAAGGTCTTCCTGGTGTCTTCTCCAGGCTGAACAACCCCAGGTATCTCAGCCTGTTCTCATAGCAGAGGTGCTCCATCCCTCTGATCATTTTTGTGGCCCTCCTCTGGACCCTATCCAACAGCTTCATGTGCTTCTTGTGCTGAGGGGCTCCATCCCCTTTTGCCCAAACTAGTCTATCAATCCTGTTAATTCACTTACCATTCAAGTCATAAGATGTCATAACTTATAACCCATGACTCTTAGTGTCATACGCCTATGAACAAAAGAAAAGTATTAGTTACCTGGTCCACAATAAGACACTCCTCCTTCCTCCTCCACGACTGTGCAGGCAGCCCCTCTGTCACGCTGGGAGGCACGAAAGCCTCAGCAGTCCAGGTGCTGTTGGATCTGCTTCAAAAGCTCTTTGGGTAAGCTGGTGTTTCATACCTTCCAACTTGAAGGTTTTCCCTAAGGTAGTGGTTTCTGAGGAAACTACCAGAAAAAAGACAATGGCTGCAATTTGCAGGTGGTCGTGGCTATATAACGGTGCTTCAGCTCGTCCTGGCCACCTGTCCTGTCTGTGTAGTGCTCTCCCTTTGACCTAACTTTGTGCTGCTCCCAGCATACATCAGGCCTTAGCATGAGCTGGGTTAGCCAAAACCTGAGCTGGAGTTAAGTGAACAGTCACAACCGACCCTCACATCCTTCTCTGTGGCAGCTACTCCTTGGCACAAGAGCCTGTTGTGGGATTTTCCGGTGTTGTGTGTGGGACCCCATCTGGTCTCACTCAGGTCAGTGCTCAGTGGTCGAGGTATTGGGTCACTCATGAAACCGTCTGAAAATCCCATTCTTTCTGTAACAGCATTTGAGCTTGTTCCCATTCCAGGAGAGCAGGAACTTCACTTATGCACGTTTTCAAGGCTCTTTGAAGATAAAGAATGTACTTATTCTGATCTTTTCCACATGTTCCTTCCACTTTCATCACCAAATTTAAAGTCTAATTAATCTTTGAGGAAAAATATTGTGCTGTTCTGTCAACTTCTTTATCTAGCCTATCTTTCCATTCACTTGCATTTCCACAGGGTTAGTAATACTTACACACGCAACAAGTGAAGACTACATCCGTAAGCCGAGCAAAAATGCCTTGTAAATGACATTTTTTACTGTTCAGTAAGAGACCAGTGGAAATTATACTGTGCCAGCCATAAAAATGCACCAAGATGGTTGCTGAAACATGCATGCCCTTGTGCACATGCACACGCGATTACTAGAGACATAGAAGCATCTGTCAAAAAACCACCTCTGATTTTCTGGGTCAAACACGCATTTAGGTAGTACTTTCAGGTACTGTTTAGGTGCTTTAGTGCAAAAACATTGCTGTCTTTTTACAGATGAAGATACGTGGACACAGGAACACGAGAATTCCTTCTGCAAATCAGGAACCTGTATCCCATTGACCTCCAGGTTTCCATGAACCTAAATCACTCTTAAAATCAGATTCGTGCTTTGGTGAATATTACCAAAGCAGCTTCGTTCAAATCATCATCAAGTCTGTTGGTGGGCATGGGAACATTAAAATTTGCCTACCTCATTTTGGATTATACTGAGAACTCGATTTGTGCCTGGAAGGAGGAATGAACCAGGTAGCATTGAAACACACAGACTTGCAAATTCCCACAAAACTTTTCTTCATGCAGATTTATTTCATGCACACTATTTCTCTTCATCTCCCCTCCAGTAACTGAACTAAAGCCTCTTGGAAAATTTTTGCCACATCTGATGACTGAATAAGCATGATGTTCCAATGGAGCAGGTCTGTATCCTGCACGCTGTTTGATTTAACCGGAAAGGTTATCTGTTCTCTCAGGTAAAGGTTTTGTCAGGGGAAGATATCAAGCTATAGAACAGAAGCAGATGATTTACATTTTAGTGAACGAGGACTGTACCCCAGTCAGGACATGTGTTTTTAATCCTACAGGTACCACTCTTGGGGAAGCTACATTAGTTTCTGCGCCTCAGTTGCCTTTCTGCTGCCTGTGTTGGGGTGGGGAAAATGTCTATCACTAGTCCCGTATTACGGATTTCAAAACCGCTTAGTACAATCTCAGCAGGGCTTCTAGGGTTAAATGTAACACGAATGTTAATGGTTATCTTCAGAGCAATAATGCACTAGAAGTTTAAAACATGCTTGCAGCAGTGTAAACAGACACAGCACAGATATTAACAGTGTAATAGCTCTCTATGACACCATAATGGGAATTCTTATTCCAGCAGAGAAATAACGGATAAAATGTAAACAGCAACATCTGATAGAAGGACACAGGTTAGGAGAGGGCAGTCCGTTCACATGATTGCACATCCAAGGAAATTGTTGTGGGAATCAGGCAGGGGAGGGAGGTAGGGATACTCTTTGATAATGTCAGGTATCTCTCTCTGTTCTGAAAAGAATGAGTTCTTGTCATGTGTTTCTACCTACAGGAGACCAGAGGAGTTCCCACTGATCTTGGGAGAAAGTTGTCTCCATGAATGTTTGCTTGTACATGCTAGTTTGGGATTTTGCAGTCAACAGTTTCGGTCAGAATATTTTTTTTTTTCACTTAGTGATTTTCAAAGAAAAAACAACAACACCAACAAAATTTTCTCAGTACTGTAGTAATTTCTTGACTGGCTTGAGTAACAGGAGCACAGGATCATGACACAATATATAGCTTCTCATTAATTTATTTGTGTGTGTATATATATTTCAATTACTGTATTACGTAATGTCTTTATCTGCATATCCTCTTTTAAAAACATTGCTTAAATTTGGTTTTTTGTTCTGAAAAATAACTTTTATGTCCTTCCTGAGATGCTTGCTTAACCATATGTTTTCAGTCCTGCCTCTTAGTCAATCGGCAAGTCCTGAGGCCATTGTTGCCTCTCCAAGGCCATAATACACTCAGAACTATGAAGCCACATAAAGTTCTCCACGACTAAATGGTACATAAAAGGTGGTTTGGATCATGAAGCAAGCATCACTCCAGATGCCCAGCCAATTTTTACCACTTGCTTGTGAGAACTAGTGCTGGAGTGTGCTTGAAGGAGTCATACTGGAATACTTAAAACCAGAAAAGGTAAGTATCTTGGAGTTTCACTCTTGCTTCTGCTCAGATCTGTGTGTCACCACGTTTGTCCTGCCAATCCGAGTACTGAAAATAGCGTTTTCACAACATGAAAATAGTGTTTTCAGTGTGACTTCAAGATTTATAGTTTTCAGATCTAGAACTATTCTTTTAATTTTTGAATGCCTGTGGACAGCTAAAACCAAATCACGTCAGGCAGCACATGGTGATAGTAAGCCAACTCTAAAACACAGAAGCTAAAAAAAGAGTGTGAGTAGTAGAAAATGGACGTGTGACCAGGCGTGCACCGTAGCAGGGTGGTTAATGATCCTCCTGGTACATTATTATCTCTTCCAGTGTGGCATGCTGCATCCAACCTGGAGCAGGATCTTTGCGCCGCCTGAAATCAAACTGGAAAAAAGTGAACCAAATCTTGGAGCTTTTTTCTCCCAAGAGGTGTTTATAGAACTGCAAGTCCCAGGTCATGATCTTCCCAAAGTGCTTGACGTCACCTGTCGATCATGCCTGCGATGGGTCCCCTTGCATTAACTCCGCGGGCTGCAGTGTGCGTAGCCTTCTCCCAGGCTGTCCTGCGCGTACGGCAGGCTCAGGTAGTGCTGCCGGAGTAGCCATAGCAACACAGCGCTCCACAGGACCCGCACACCCTCCCAGAGAACTGGATAAAGACAGGCACTGCGTGATAAACACGCTATCGAAGCTGCCACTACTTCCATTCGTACACTGCATACTGAAGCTACTCCTCCAGCACTTTCCTGATGAGAAAATCCTTTGGAATTAGAAAGAAAAGAGGGGGGAAATGTTATGGTATTATTTCAGTCTCAAATATTTTTCCCAACTGAAGCCTCTCTGATCCCTTTCCTTTGTACTCAAGTCCCCAGCTTAGCAAAGCATCCGAGTCTACAGCATTTCACGGTCTAGATGATGGCAATCTGGAAATGGGACAAGGCATGCCCCAAACACTGGGCCTGTCTCTGAAGAAACCAGAACCAGGGGCATTTAAACGTACGCATTTCCTGACCCAAATTCCGCTCCAGGAGCCTAAGAAGCTATAAACGGGGATCCTAAGCAGTGGGCGTTGACTCTCTCAGCCGTCTCCTTCAGCTGGGTACCCCGCACCCTGGGGCACAGCCCTGCCTGAGCACAGGACCTTGTGTGAGCTGAGACAAGGTGTCACCGCGGAGCGTTCGCTGGGGTTTAAATTATCTCATAATGATAGTAGAAACTAATATATTGCTTTTGATCTCCCGATGACACACAGTTTTATAAAGCTTGTTTGTCCATTCAGTTTCTAACTGCACCTTTAAAGGCCGCCCCACCGTTGTTACTAAGTTATAATTAAGCAGACAAGAATAGCTCTTTTCCCCCAGTGCTTAATATCACAGAAGAAGACGCAAAGATTACACTTCTGAAAACTTGCTCTATCAAATAGGTATTTCTTAGTAGTAATAGCACATATGCCCTCTGCTGTCCCTTCAAATTACATGAAGACATATTATCAGAATATTATTGCTATTATTATTACTTATATTAATTTAATGATTATATGAAAACTAAGAAAAAAATAAATATTCTGATCCAAAATACTATTCCTTTTTAGAAATCAGTCCAAACCAAATGTTAGTTTTGTGTCTAAACTTTGATTGCTGGATATTGGGGAACGTCACTAAAAGCTCATTGCTGTAAACTTCAATAGCTGAATCAGAATGAATGTATCAGATGCTGTTTTTCCATGCAAATATTTCCCAAAAGGCCACACACAGAATGATACACACTGGTACAGTATTGCTGTCGCATCTCCCGTCAAACTGGCAGCCCTACCAAGCTCTGCCTCTGCCCTAACATAAGAATCAACAAAAGCATCTTTTTTTAAGTGTAACTCCAGCCCCTGCAGAATTACCATTCCACATCCTGAGAGAGCTATAGACACAAAGGATGCTTGCTGAGGATTTGACGTCCCGTGTGTCAGAGAGTACGGAGCCCTGTGTATAGCTGACAAAGGGACCCTGCAGCCAAGCTGAAGTTTATATCAATCGTATCTAGCAAACCCAAGGGCCCAAACCTTAGCATCTGTAGAAGCCTGTACAGCACCCATCCTTTACAGCCCCCTGCAACTGCAGAGGAGCATTGGCTCTTGTGCAGGGCTGGCTGCGTGGCTGCCTGCCCAAGGAAGGCATTGCATTGCAGGGAGTTGCTCAGGAAGTTCCACCTTCAGGTACGCAGGTGGAGTCGCTGGGCTTACACTAGATGCAGAAAAGCACACGGTAATCTCTTGGGAAAGCTCTGCAGAAAAAATGCTTTTTGGATTTTGAGTTTTTGTGGTTCCTGAGCACATGGTCTAATGTGCTTCACAGTTCTGAAGAGTCATCTGGAATAAGATCATGTATGCAAAACTGTATGCCTTTAAAAATAGAACTAGGACAAAAACCTAGATAAATCTCTAAATATAGAGGACATGACGTTTTTCAGTAAGCAAAACGCTAGACGTTTTTACATGCTGAATTTCCTTGATTTTTCAGAGATGGCTAGTCTCAAGAAACTGATTTCTTGGTAGCAAGCAGGCCTTTAACAATCTTGAGTAGGATTTATATGGTGCTTAATTTACTGTAGCAGCACGTAAATGAAACAAAGTGTTGACTAGAATGCCCTTTTCCAAACTAATTCCTGTCTTCTGACAACACATACTTTTCTTGACAAAGACAAGTTTCTGAGCACTGTTCAAATTTTTCCCTTTGCTTTTTCCCAATGTTTAACGACAGCTGAGCCACTACTTGCTACCCTACTTCTAAATTATAACCTAATCCAGTTCTCAGTGACTCCTAATAACTCTCATTTTGAATGGCACTTCTGAAGAGCACGTGTCCCTGTCTGAACATCATGCAGCAGTGGTCAGCCAAGGTGTTGGAGCAAACTTTCAACCAGCCACAGAGAACATGGTGGAGTTCTAACAAAACGTATTTTGTTCTAACAGAACCTATTTTCCATGGGTGGATGCTAGTATGGCACAGGACAGCACAGAACTGGGTTTTACTTGAGCTACTGCGATTGCTTATATGGACCGAATTGTGCCCTTGGCTCAAACTCTTGGATAGACCCTTAAGTTGATTGCCATGCCAGTCTAGCTACCTAGTGTGTGATCATGTGTCCACAGGCAGTGCCTTCATACGGATTATTTCCACGGATACTCTAAATAGAATGACTTCTAAGACACTGTTCTCAGTGCCTATATTGGAAATACACATTGAATGCTCAGCCAAAATGATGCTTTAGGGTGCAATTAGCTGTGAGCAGAGCATTGAAACCTGGAATATTTTGGACTAAGAAGTCAATTAGTGTGATTGGGAGGCAGAAGAAGCAGCCAGCCATAGTATGGTCAGAGGAAGAAATCAAGTGAATTGAGCAGTCATCTGATTAGGAAACAACTAGTGAGAGCAAGATGAGTTTTCACCCTGGAAGTGGTGAATGTAGACCTGTCTGAAGTGTTCAGCCTAACTGAACACTCAATCAGCATTCGATGAACCTGAGCTGCTCCCTAGGTGAAGGCATATACATAAGATTTAAATATATATGTGGTAGTCTCATCATGTATGATGCTCCCAAGAGCTGTCCTGTAAGGAATAAAGTATTAGCAAAATTAGAAAATAATAATAAGAACACAAAAATTATCAAAATTAGTAAATAATAATAAGAACACAAAAATACTACATAAAAGTGAGATATCCATATATTCCAGCAAAATATTTTTATATCAAACAGATGACTCTTTCACCTTGCAAGTCATCTGTCCTTAGACTGCGTTTGTGTTTCAAACATAAATATCAGAAAAACCATATCTGGTTTGTAAAGGCATCATTGAAAGAGCATGACATAGCATTTCTTTGTCGTGTTGGAGTCATGTCTTACTAGACACAATTTTTCTTCCCGAGTACCTACCAGTTCTTTCCTTCTGGAGGGCCCTGTTATTACCCCACCTAACCTCCCAGAGCAGAGCATGGTGTTCATATACTGTTGGCTCTTTTGTTCGTGTTTATGAGCCTATGTGGGAGAGCTGCATTGGATCCCCAGTTTCCTCACAATTCCAACTTGTCCAAGTCCAGCAATTTTAACTCCAATACTATGTGTACTCTTACTCTTACTCTTTGCCATGCTCTGTTGCCCTTCCCTGCTCAGTTAAACAGGTTCTGCTTTGGGGAACTTTTGTTAACACCGGTTCCCTCTGGGGGAAGTAGTTTTGCAAAGCCGAGAAAGGACCCAGCCAGCTCTCTTAGCTTCTTCCTTGTAGTCTTCCAAGCTAAACTACAGTTCCCTGCATGCTGAATTACAATAAATTCTTTGTTTGGGAGGCATGGAGACTCACCTAAGGCAAAGCAGCCTAGGTAGACTTGTCAACCCAACCTTACCCTATCTGTCTCTGAGCTACTTCTGGCTGAACTCAAGGAGCCCTTTACCTCTCCAAGGAGACTGTAAGAGTGGGAACCATCACCTGGCACTTGAAGTTCATACCCAGCCTCCTAATCCCCAGGTCTGTATCACCTTATTTTGTTCCCTGCACACCCATTAAAGACAACTGCTTCCTTCTCTTAGAGCAAAGCAAGACAGCCACAAGCACCTGCTGGAAGGGCTGTGCCTGGCAAAGGCAGAGAAAGAACAGTAGTGAGAGAAATTACTGAAATGGCCATGCCGATTTTCATTCTGCTTTCTCTAGCCACTTAACAAGAACTGTTTGCTCAGGTTCCACCTAGCAGTCAGTAGCTGAACCGTGTTGCACATTCCTGGAATAGACAAGAACTTCACTGGTGCAGTTCTTCTCTTGCTACTCCCTGTAGATCAAAACTGCATACGCTTGAGATCTGCAAACTAGAGTGGAAGGAAGTAGTTCGCTAACCAGCTGTGGTACCAAACCCCACAAAATTAAAGAACCTGTTGCAGGAATGGATGACTTGAAGGAAAATGTAAGGGCTGCATATATGCCAGTAAACATAGGCCCACCTGATCGCTTTTGATTAGAAAGTCTAGAGGACCAAAGAGAAAATTTCAAATATAAACCTGCCTCAGGGATCTGATCTCCCTATGACAAACGGTGTGTTTTACACTGACATAACTTGTTGGTTTCATACAGGAGTGTATGGGCCTGCTTGAACCTTGATGACCGTTCACTTGTTCACAGACGTACATGTATATAGTATCTGTATGTATCTGTATGTATACGTACATAAATTAATAAAATAAAATAAACAACATAGCATAGCATAGCATGCTATAACATAATTAACATAACACATTATAAATATAATATGTAGTATATAAAGCAAGCCACATAGCTTATACTTTTCTGTCTGCCTGAGCCATTTGCTAGTTGATAAACTAAAGAGCTTCCCAGGCGTTTTGTCTCTCTGAGCGGAAACTGCAGAGATTTATGTGGAAAACACAGTTAAGTGGTTTTTGTTGTGACGTGTCATGCCCAGTACTACTGCTATCATTAGGTGCCTCCTCTAACACAGGGCGACTTTAGTCCACTCCTCTGTTTAATCACAGCACATAGTGCAGGCGATAAGCTTTGTATTCTAAGCAACGGCAGGGTGGGGTGGACATTTTACCATCCTCTTGTTCTATTCTGTATGAAGAGTGCAACAAATTTATCTGTACTTTACATTTCATAATGTGGATGTCATCCATTGCAGAAGCGGGGTTTTTGCTAGGTATTAGAATCAGGTTGCCAGTCTTCGTGTCTGTTTTCTATGAGCTGGCACTTAAAAGAGCCTTGCTCTGAGCTCAGCCGTGCTCTCACTGACACCTGTATAAACTCACAAGTAATTTCACTGAAGTTATTGAAGTTGCTCTGGACTCGTACCACCATAGCAGGAGGTAATGAAGTTCATTTTAAAATTCTTCAACATACAGTAAAGAGTCAGCCCTACCCACCCACGCAGAGAGGCATAGGTACATACATGCAGGTGGAGTTCATAAAATAAACAGCCTGACCAAGTGTATCCACCCAGATGAAAGCCAGATGTTTGGGAAGGAAACTCTTTCCTGCCAATGTGGCCTAAAAGCCACCAGCTTGTATACGGTGAGCCTCAGCTGTGTTGCCATGACCAACAGTGGTGTCCTTGGGAATATTTATAAGGATGAATACACACACACTTTTTCTTCCTTTGAGGTTTTCAACAGATGCTACTACGTTTTGAGTTTTCTAATTAAGTCCTAAACGTGTCACTATCATTTGGACTGTGGGAATTTTTCTGCTCTCCTGTTTCTTCGTGTAGATCCAGGAAAGCCCTGAGAGTGCTGGTTGCTCTCTGTGTGTGCAGGGGCTGCCTCTGCATGTACAGGCATGTTGTCTTTAATCACATACGATCCTTTAAAAAGTGCATAAGTTAACTTATTTGTCTCTGGTGAAGCTTTCATGTTTTCAGTGGCTGCAGAGGACTCATGGAGTTGCAATGACATAGCCCATCAGAGAGACAATGCAAAGGACAGGTGCCTTGAGTGGAACAGAGAAATTATGCTCCAAAGAACAGTAACTCTTGCTTTGTCAGCATAATATCTTCAAAAGGCATGCAGCTCACACCCTTTTTAGGCTGTTGGAAGAGCCCACAAGTCCTGTTCCATGAGGCAAGGCTGGATGAAGGACAACACGCTTCATCTCCTCCCTTCCCTGAACCTCTCTTGCTGTCCTGACTCTGCAGCAGCAGCTCTCAGTGCCACGGAAAGGAATTCTACAAGGTCACCTGAATGACATAAAATGAACCACGTGTTTAACTTCAAGAGAAGGACAGAGGCTTCCTTCTGAAGGACTTAATATGGGGAACTCAGCAATTCCTGTAAGGTCATGGTGGAAGGTGTTTGGGAATCCCATGGTCCTGTGGGCTAGCTGCACTGGCGAATTGTCAGGAGTCTCTTGAACTCCTGTCTGGTCATCCTTCTAAGGAAGCAGTCCACACAGCTGGCACCTAGAAGCATGTCTAGGTTAAAAACAAAAGTGCAGAAAACCCAAAATCCCTCTGTCTGTGCTCCCAGCAGTGTAGATATAAGCCAGCTCTGGTCCAAAACCTGCACAGCTGTGTTACGATAAACAAGTAGATTACTTCGGATGGGTGTGCTGACTTGGCAAAACGGCTTCCGGGTTCATCTGGCCCAGGAAGCAGGCATTACATGCTCAGCTCTTGTCTGTTCCTGCCCATGGTGGCATGCAGAAGAGAATCACAGAGTTCATACAACAGCCACCACCAGCTGGCAGCTTAGGTAGCCTCCAAGAACACAAAGATCTCATCACAGACACGCACCGGCTCAGACGGCAGGGTGTGACACGTAGTCAGCCCAGCATGCAGATAGTACAGGCGTATTGCTCAGGGCTGAAGAGAGGTTTGTTGTCTGTATTGTGATGCAGTATTGCTCAGGTAGGCGTGTATCCGCTTTAAAATGAGGAAGAGGTGGAGACATCATTCTCTGGGTTAGCATTGATACGACTTGTGCCCGTTAAGATCCCACTCTCACTTATTTATTTAGTAGAAAAGGAGACCAGTGTATGCTTCGGTCTGTTTTTAAAGATGGTTTTCTTGACAAATTACTAAAGGGTTGTTTTATTATGCGGCGCAGACACGACATCCTCCCAGCTGTCTTCTGCGCTATTGGTCACAGGCTCCATCACTCCAAGCTCCACAACAGATGGGTCAATGTATGCTTCAGACATTTCCTTTGTGGGTTAGTCTCATCCTGTCTCTTGTCACAGGGACGATGGAAATAACCAGTCTGGCATGATATTCTGGCTGAACTCAGGCTTCATAAAGCTAAGCCTCTGCAGGCTTGACTGTTCTGTATGTAGGACAGAAACCCACAATCCTTTGTTTGTCCCTATGCACATAGTATGAAAATAGAACCCCATAGCTTGAGAGGAGGCTTTGCTTTATTCCACTATATTTCAGCTAACGGAATGGATCAGCCCACATCCCATTTCACATACTGCGCTCTGGCTGCGGCTGATCACGCCTCCAAACAAGAGGGTGGCCGGTGAGGCCTCAGAGAATATGACCACGTACCCTGGTCTAAGTGTTGTTATTTCCTTGTACGTCACAACCGGTATAGCTACAATAAGGGCTCCATCTATAAAAAGAACTTTTTGTTTTCATGCCTTGTGTATACCTCACTATAGTAGGCTTAGCTTTCCCGTGTAGGACAATCTACAGCTGTGCTCCAAGCAGTGTGTAGATGCTTGGAGAAGATCTGTGGAGAGAATGTGTGTACGTGTTCTGGAGCCGGGACTGGCCCAGAATAAGCTGCTGAATAGCAAGCATCCAGCTCCTCCCTTGTGCAGAGCTTGTGATTGTTCCCACATCACAGCCAGGGCTGAGAGCAGCCCCAATGCCAGCAAAGATTCTGCACCTTCTGCCTCCTTCCAGCGTGATACTTGTGGTCATGCAGCAGGGCACTGCTGGCGGGGCAAAGGCCCAGGCTTTGCACTTGGCCACCAGGTCTTTTTTGGCTCCCACAGAAAGACATGGCAGCTCCAAGAAGAAACTGTTGCTGGGTGGCGATTCGTGAGTGCTGCTCTGTGTGCTTGCTCATGGCTGCATGCTGCTCATGGCTTGGATGAGAGTACTCCTTGATGGATCAAAAACTGGCTGGATCACCGGGCCCAAAGAGTGGTGGGGAATGGAGTTAAATCCAGTTGGCAGCCGGTCACAAGTGGTGTACCCCAGGGTTCAGGATTGGGTCCTGTTCTCTTCATCATCCTTATCAACGATCTGGATGAGAGGATCAAGTGCATCCTTAAGTAAGTTAGACTTAAGTCTAGACACCGAGTTAGACTGCAGTGTTGATCTGCTTAGAGGGTTGGGAGGCTCTACAGAGGGGTCTGGACAGGCTGGATCGATGGGCCGAGGCCAATTGTATGAGGTTCCACAAGGCCAAGTGCTGGGTCCTGCTCTTGGGTCACAACAACCCCCTGCAACACTATAGACTTGGGGAAGAGTGGCTGGAAAGCTGCCTGGCAGAAAAGGACCTGGGGGTGCTGGTCGACAGCCAGCTAAATGTGATCCAGCAGCGTGCCCAGGTGGCCAAGACGGCCAACAGCATCCTGGCTTGTATCAGAAATAGTGTGGCCAGCAGGAGTAGGGAAGTGATTGTCCCTCTCTACTCAGCACTAGTGAGGCCACACCTTGAGCATTGTGTCCAGTTTTGGGCCCCTCACTACAAATAGGAGGAGCTACGACATTGAGGTGCTGGAGTGTGTCCAAAGAAGGGCAGCGAAGCTGGTGAAGGGTCTGGAGAACAAGTCCTATGAGGAGCATCTCAGGCAGCTGGAGTTGCTTAGCCTGGAGAAAAGAAGACGCAGGGGAGACCTTATCACTCTCTACAGCTACCTGAGAGGAGGCTGTAGCGAGGTGGGGAGTCAGTCTGTTCTCCCAAGGAACAAGTGATAGGACGAGAGGAAATGGCCTCAAGTTGCACCAGGGGAGGTTTAGGCTGGCTCTTAGGAAAAATTTCTTTACAGAAAGGGTTGTCAAGCATTGGAACAGCTGCCCAGGGCAGTGGTGGAATCCCCATCCCTGGTGGTATTTAAAAGACATGTAGATGTCGTGCTTAGGGTCATGGCTTAGTGATGACCTGGCAGTGCTGGGTTAACAGTAGGACTTGATGATCTTAAAGGTCTCTTCCAACCAAAATGATCATGTGATTCTGTGTGAGAGAGGCTCATGAGAGAAAGACAAATCTCTGTTACATGCCTCTGCAGTGAAGCAGAACATATTTGTCCCCGTAGATTTTTAAATTCACTTCAGTTACTTCAGCATGGACCAGAGCAAAAATGCAAATCATATCAGGGGGTTTGCTCAACATCCTGAGAAAAACAGGATGCAGCACAGCTCTTGAATTACAGTTATGATTGGAGTTTCTAGTCAGTGGACAATTCTGATATTTTGACATTTGGTTTAGACCTGCACAATGATAAAAACACTGACATTTTGGGGAAAACAAAAAAAATTGGATTTTTTATTCTTACAGTACCCAGGTACTGGTCTGTGTGCATCTGCATCCATTCTCCTAACCTTAATAACTTTGGAATACATGGACCAGTTTCTCCCTCCCAGCTTAGCATGAGGATAGTGTCTTCAGGAATGAGGTCCTAGAGGTTTTCTGAAGATTGATGGTCAGGCATGAGATGTGCTGTTAGTGCTCCTGTTGAAGAAAAGGTTGATATGTCGTTTCCTCCTTCCCGTTTATTAGCCACCAGAGAACCCACATGATGCCAGGGCGGCAGGGTGGGGCAGCAGAATGAAGGTGAAAAGTAATTAGAAAACAGGCTTCATTAATTTAGCTGCCTGGGGGACAGCATGTCTGGAAAGGTCAAGAGGTTTTGTTTGACCTAAGCAGAATGCTTGGACATTCTTCAGCTGAAATGTTTCATTCCTGCCTATTGAACCAAATACAAACCCCCAGCTTTGGTGAAGCACTGTCACGAAGAACTTGGAAGGGAGCAGGGAGCAGCTGCAGCTGATTCTGGCAGCACTTGTCTGCGCCAGGGTTGGGAGATGGTGACGTTCTTTTTCCAAACATGCAATGTTGATCAACTCCAACATAATGATGGATTAAGAAGGATTTCACCCGAGGTATTAGAAAACAAGAAAAGACCCTAATGTGCCTGCTGTCCAAAAGGAGCGTATGTCCATCCTCCTGCCCTAAACAGCTGTCGGAAAGGAAAAAGAAGCTGTGAAAATGTTTTAATGGCTTGGTCTTCTAGAGAACGGTGGCTGATTCGACTTCCCTCTGTATGTGTGCATGCTCACATTTGTCTGTTCGTCCTCCCAGTGGTATCTTTAGTTAATGATCCCCTCAAACAACTCTGGGCTTGTTTATACGTACATTGTGGTGTAGGTACCTGGGAAGCAGTGGGCCTCTGCTCTTCCACCCTTTGGAGTGTTGAGTTCGCCACTAACCTCAACTCCTTCCCGACTGTTCTCGTATGTGTATCAGTGAACAACGAAGCAGATTAGTTGGCAGTTTCCTAAGTGGAAAACTGTTATTAAAATCATTGCCCTTATCTGGATACGGCGAGTTTGAACTCAGAGCCTCCTCTCTCTTAGGAGAGCTTTCTAAGCACTCCACTATGAATTTTGGTGTATAGATGTCCCTTGCTGTGGCACAGCAAAATGACACAGTAAAATGGAACAAAAAACAAAAAACAAAAAAAAAAGAGAGCGAGCCTACAGGACAGAGCTCGTGCCCTGGGTAAACTACTTCAGGCAGCTTAATGACTGAAGGAGATGGGGTTTCCTGGAGTTCAGGGTGCCAGGGGAGAGGAGATTTTGACTGCCCAAGAGACGCTCTTCTGCCGGCTTACCCTGCGGCATTTTCCCCTGATGAGCATTCATTGAGTGGCACCACAGTTGAGCCAGGAGGTTCCGAAGGAGCGTAAGGGAATTAGCAATTTGATCTCACTGAATTTCAACAGTGCCAGGGCCCCTCCTAGGCACTCCCAAAAGCCCCTTTTAAGGATGCCAGATGCTGGCAGCAGCAACCATAAGTTTGATCTCGGGAACAGACTGGCACGTCAGTGCAAAGCAGCTTCGACACAGCCTGTTCACCTGGCGGCTGCCAGTTTTGGCTGCCGCTCTCAGTGTTTGATCCAGCAAAGGCTCCAGCCCAGGAAGCAAAGTCCAGCATTTCTAGTTCCTGGCTTAGGGAGCTCGTTGCCCCTTGTGTCATTTCTCTGCTACCAAAAGCCATTCTTTAACGGTTCCTAGTTCGGTTCGTCCTCAACCAGTCACGTTCCATTAAGCTGTACGCCAGCTGTAGCCTTCTCTTTAAACTGCGTGTGCTATAGCGTTACACTTATTGTGCCTGTGCTATCACACTTGTCTGACGCTAGCCGCTGGTTTAACACAGTCGGGTGAACCAGTACCACGGTCCCAGGGCTGGAGCAGGGCTTCCCTGGGTATCCCGAGGGTAGAGATTTCAAATGACACTGGAGGAGTGTCTGATGCTGTGCCATTGCCATGCCGTGATGAAATGCACAGGGAAAAGGAGATACAGAATTTATAGCACCCTGGAATTAAAAAAATCATACAGAAAAAAATAACATTGTAGGTGATACTCCCAGGGAGCTGGTGAGGCTCACCTGTATTGCCGTGACGCTGCCTGACCCAGACACTCGCCCGAGCAAAGCTGACTTGTGCTCCAGTCATTTCAGAGCTAAGACGAGCTGAGGGATGCATCTTCCCCCCAAAATTAGGCTGCCTCACCAGATCTGGTTAGAGATAGATTGCCTGCTGGAGTAAGTCTCGTACAATACTCAAAATACTGAAGGAACTCTCAAATGTATAGTCTGAGAAACAGGCACTGGATTTCATTTGTTGGAGAGAGTTTGATGTGAGATATGAGAGAAGTTTTCCTGGTGAAAAATGGGTTCACTCGGCGGGTTCCCCCTCTCTGGTTCTCCCGGCTTTTGCCAAGACAGGTGGCCTGCATGGTCCCTCTTGAACAGTTATATTTGAAAAGGGGAACGAGAAGGTGATTAGGAGATGTTATCCCTTCCATTTTGTAACTGGAAGGGAGCATTGATATGGTCAGTACCCGCTCACAGTTGATGCTGTGCTGTCTAACACCGCTGAAATTGCAGGATGGCAATTGTACCACTGATGGCGTAATTTATTGGGTTTTTTGTTACCTAAGGTAATTCCAATGAGGTAATAAAGCTATATGTCAGTAAGAAAATAATCAGTTTACCAGCTGTGCTCTAGCTATAGCCATAGGTTTAATGCTTTGAGAGGAACTTTTGCTAAGCATTGCTTTGCAATTAGAGGCAAAGAGAAAATTAAATGTTCCATTTCTGTTAGACAAAAAAAAGGATTCGTTTGTCATAATTTGTCTTTCTGTTACTATTGCATAACTCAGAGTCTTTGTCTTTTGCTTGCCCATCAGCTCAGCCCAAAGATGGTGTTGAAATACTGAACTGGAATTCTGCTCCACCAAGAAACCTTAGCCTTTCAATGATGGTGTCAGGACCATGCCAGAACCGCTTCAGCCCTTTGTTTACTGACTCAAGGAAGGTTGCCCAGAGCCTTGGATGCATGGAAAATCATGTAAGGACATGTTCTGCTTATGCGGACTGCCTAAAGTCTGTTCAGGTACAGGCATAGTTGGGACTTCCCTGCAAGTTATCTCTGTAGGGAAGAGATGGTGTCTGCTGCAGTAGCTGCTTTAGAGGAGCTGCAAAACACAAGCAAACCCTTGATAAGAGATCAAGTCATTATCCAGGAGGATATTGGAAAACATCAAAGGCTTTGAAATGTAAGGATCTCACTTACTGCTTTAGGGACAGCTGCCTCCAAATTGGACTTCACCATCAGAAAGGATAAACCACCCTTAATTCACCATGTTCCTCTCAATGTTCGTTAATACAAACTCAAAGATGCCTCCCTTGTGAAGGTAGTCCATAAAAGGAACAGGAACACGGTACCTCATGGTTGGTTTGGCCTTGTTGTCAAGTGATCCCACCTGATTTTGAATCAAAGAATAGAACTCATATTACAGGGGGCTTCGGAGTGTCCCACCACGCAGGCTGCATAAAGCTACTGGAGGCAGTGACAGGCAGCCAAAGGGGTGAGCTGGGCTGTATGTGGTTTACACCCATCCTTAATTTAGCTTCACATATAGGAAGGGTGGGAAAGACAAAACCCAAATCCTCAGCTGATTTCGGTTATCTCAGAGCTGTCGGAGAAATGACATCAGCTGACAACTCCAGTTTTAAGGCTAGCCCCTGTGTGGACGCTGTCTGCTGCAGACTCATTCCTGCTCTGTTTTTCAGTGGATAGGCCTGCACGTGCTTATTGACAAGGTGGCTTTCACAATGCTCAACACATTTCTCCTTTTGCAATGATATTTCACTGGTGGTAGTTCAGCTGCACAAAGCCTTTGCCTTTTGGGCATTTTCTACCCCCCTGCTATACCCATTCTGGTATCACATATCCCTGTGATTATCTCTTGAAGACAAACATTTTATCTCTTTCACACAAATTAGCCCCTGGATCCCTCATCGTATTGGTACCCTTCTATAATGACTTGCTAATTGTCAGTATTTTTCTGGTGGTGAGATGTCCCAAAATGAACCCAGTACATTTTATTCTGGTCTCATACCAGCCTAAATCCAGAATTTCTAGCAGAGTCGTACTTAAAACAAATCAAAGCATCATGGATAAAGTTGCATGTTTGGTGCTCAGGTCAAGGTGTGAGGAGTAGATGAACTCTCTGTTGCCTTTATTAGAAGTGGGAGAACTGTATTGACCTGCACGACTCAGAGGAGGGATTTTCTTACAGTCAGTGAAGCCTGGTCACCCAGGCACTGGTGCGTGTGAACATCAGGATCCGTATTTCCAGCTGCACAAAAGGAATCTTCCACTACATGCTCCCCACTCCACAAGGGCGGTGTCATAAAATTGTAACAGCCTTTTTTCTTCCATCAAATTGCAAATGCGTCACCGACTTCCTTCTAGCCTTATGTTGGCATTATTGCCCTCCATACTTCTCCCTCCAGTGAACGCTGTTTCCCCCCCGATAAATCAGTGTACCATTTCCCAAGAGCTGCATCTCACTAATTTCCTGCTCCTATTTCTAAGCTTTCTAGGGCTCTTTGTATTATTTCTCTTGCTCTCATTTGTGTTCCCCTACCCTCTCCTCTCAACCTAATGTAATCTACACATTTTATTAACCAGCTGCTTTATTCCCCCTCACATATCACAAGCGGAGATGCTCCATGAAACGAGAGCTACCCGTTGTTCCTACGGGGAACATATGAGACACAACCCCCTTGTCTATTATCATTTCCTGTTTTCAGACCTTCAGACAGTTCCTGTGACAGTATTTATGTCTAAGCCAATGGGAGATAATCTTTTGAGAGATGCTTTATCCAATGCTTTCCTGACACCCAGCTCTTTGATGCCTGCTGGTCTCCCTGCTCTCATTCCTTTCGTAATTCTGTTGATTTTCGATGCGTTTTTCTCATGGCCTTAGCCATTGTAAATCCATGGGGCTCCTTGCATATGCTTCCATAGAGAGAGCTGTACAATTCTCAGGACATTATAGGTAGAGCCATGAAGAGATACCTTTGAAAGCCATCAGGAAAGCTCCAGCTGTATTCAGAGCGCTACAGCTGTTCACAAATAATGAGATATGCCATACTGTTGGACTGTGCTTGAGGGGAATAACTCTAGGTCAACATTAGGAGATAGAAGACAACCCCTTCCTCTTTATGCATTTCCTTGTACCGTGTGAACTGTTTTCCAGTGGGGATAGAATCACATCTTGTATTATACAGAAAGCAAAAGAAGTCATTAACTCTGCTAATTGTTGAAGATAAAAAGTCAATGACAGTTTGCTTTGTGTGTGGTTAAACTTGTTAAATGCATCAATTAAGCAATTCTTCTGATTCTCATTTGATTCATTACTATTATGGTATTCCACCATGCCAGGACACTAGCACTTTTTTTTTCCTCCACTCAATTTGAGTTTAAACCACACCTTTTCTTGTTATACACATTAAATAAATAAAATTACATTGTAGTACACAATACCCAGTGTTTTAACTTGGTATTGCATTATACAACATCCTTGGAGCGTGCACAGTGTGAACACGTAATTTAGTAATACTCCTATAGAGGATTGATGAGCAGTGTGGCTGGACCTGGTTTGTCATGAAGCCACAATACAAGAATACACAAACTTAGTAGAAATGCGTGGTTTCGGCCAACTAGGACGTTTGGGGTTTATTGCTTTTAATCGAGTTTGATTTACATGCCTTTTCTTTTGGAAATACGTGAACATGCTTAAAGGGCCTTGAAGGTTATATGTTTGCTTAGATTGGTAATGTCATACTGAGAAATGGATGGGAGAGGAGGCGTCGGGGTTTTCAGTGGCATCAGGATTCACTGCATTAGGATTTTCAGCTATCATCTGTGTGCAAAGAGAGTGACAGTATCATCACATGTGTCCTGGCACTGATGCTCAGCGACAGTCATTGTGTCTGTTCAACGTGCATGTTGCCCTAAACCGTTCTCTGACTTCTGCACCTCAGCGGTGTTAAATCTGCTGTATTTGGGGGTGTCTGTTTTGCACAAAACAAGAAAGACAGAAACTGATACTTGAAGTTTTGTGCATGGCAATTGAAAATCATTGAAACCTGTTTCTCACTAAGTGCATGTGCCTACGTACTAAGGACGAGTTCAGTTAAAGCCCTGATCCGTAAAGCACTTGGGGTCTCAGCTGAACCTTGGCATTTCAGGCCTGTAGTTGCATACAGCTACTAGGTACGCAACATTTCACGGCCTTTCACAAAAGCGAGCTGAGCCTTCTCTGTGACTTTCTTCAAGACTCAGGAGCTTAGAATGCCTTGAATTCTTGGCATGTTTTATAGTTAAAATGCCTTGTGGCTGCCTCTATCAGAGAGGAGCAGTTCAAACGACATCCTAATGGCAGGTCATAGGACCATGGCTGAGGCATCCCATGCCACCAAGAGCACTGACATTTCCCATCCCCCTTGCAATGTGCAGTGCTGTGGACGTTATAGAAAACTTTGGATTCTGTTCCAGCAAAGAGTATTAGCGCATAGCAGAAGAAACTGCAGCACCAACACACGCCAACCTCTCCCCCACACTTCAGCACTTCAACTCCTGTCTGACAGGAGCTGGCCCCCTATTTTGAAAAGTAAACTAACTTGCTAAATAGATTTTTGAAGCCTTCAGTGAATATCTCCTTAGAGAAGTTATTCACTCATTTAAACTCACAAAAGTCTGTTGCCATCCATCAGTCCTTAGAGAAATCCTGCAGGTCTCCCTTTCCCCACCAGCTCCCTTCCTCCTGTATGCGTAGGTCTTTGGTTGGGACTAAGAGCTGCGTGTACACTCAGAGAGGGGGGAAAAACCAAATGGCTTTGCAGAAATTAGTTCAAGTGCTCCCTATATATTTAGGATTTTTGAGGCTGAGGGTAGGAAGTATGCAGGCTGAGGTCCAAGTTCCTGATGAGACATACACATAGGTCATAATATTCATAACCGGACCACAATATTCATACTGGACCATGAAGATACAAGCATACAAGCATATAGGGTTCCTTAAAAGTAGCTGCTGGTAAAACAGGAATTGCAGTTCAAACAAAGAATCTTACCTTTAGTCAGTCCTTTGTTAATTTAGTCACTCTGAATTTCATCACATAGGGGCTATATCCCCAGGAACTCCTCTGACAAAGGGGTCCCCCAAAATCTGGAAGATTATTCAAGTACTGTTTAAAGAAATACACAAAGATGACTGACTAAAGAGGAGGAGACTAAGGAAAAGAGCAGGAAGGAATGTAAGGGAGCGTGTGCGACACAGCTTCAACTTTGGTTATAAGTAAAGTGAGGAGAAATCTACCTGCTCTTAAGTTTTGTGGTGAGTGGCGTTAGGGTCCCTGGCGTCAGGTGTGGACCTGCCTGCTCTCCTTTCCTTCTTTTCTTCCACTTCTCTCTCTTTTGCTATGTGCAGACCCCATGCCTATATGAAAAACTGACATTGATTCTTACAGAGGGTAACAAAAACTGGTCTCTTAACTTATAGGCTCTGTTTGGGGTGTACTGGCAGAGAATAAACATCGCTGTTAATCGTGGGCTGAGTCAGGGGAAGGGTGGAAGGCTTCTCCCAGGAACCAAAGGGGGAGAGGTGCCAGAGAGCCTTACCTTGGAACTCCCACTCAGAGCAGGATCATTAAGAGCTGACAGCTCCTCCTAGACATTTCTACGTACTGGGAATTGCCCACAGAAGAAGGCTGTATTTTCATGCCTGGAAGAAGAATTGCATGATGATGCATTCCCATCCCATGTCCATCAAAAGTACTGTGTTCTCTGAACCGGCACAGGAGACTACCCAATTGATTGAGAACCATTTGAGATTGAAGGATGATCCAGCCCATTTACTCTTCTTTCTCACTAACAGCTCTTGCCCGATTCACTCGTAGGCACGGATAAGCCAACCTTGCTGTTTAATACTTGCAGCTTTGGCTCTGACCTTCTCCTTCAGCCAGTAGGGATGTGAGGCAGTGGGTTGCCTGGATGCAATCTGGCAGCTCCGTGTTGCATGCTTCAGCCGTTTCCAACACCGAATTCCCATGTCCTATCGTTTCCTTCTTTACCGGTCCTGTGTGTTGTATCAAAAACTCCTGTCGTTTCATGCTTCTAAGTCTCCCTGGCTTCACTAGGTTCAGCCTGAGGTCTTGTTTAGGAAACGTTTCACTGCCTTGGACCCTTATTATTCACTTCTTTATCAACCAGGCTTCTGCTCTTCACAATGTTACATCATAAAATGTCCTTTTAAGACCATTTTAGGAGGTGTCTTTCTCCATCTGCTTTTTCCTGTCCTCCTCCTCGGTACATTTTGGCACCTAAAAGTTTTCCTTCAGATAGATGAGGAGATAAGGAAGACCTTTGCCTTCTGTATGGTTTTTAAGTCTTCTCCCATTGACTTAATCGGCTCTACATCCTTCCAGAGGATAAAAATGTCAGGGATTTCTCTTTGTGGCTGGCGTCATTCTGTTCTTAGAGCCCACTGGAGTTCGAGGCCACTGCGGGAGCTCCGGGACTGCAGTGATGTATGTAGTAATCAACGGTGGATTTTGACTTGCAGCATTTTGCATCTGCATGTGTACGGCATGTGTAAATGACGACTTACAAATCGAGGGGTCCCAAAGGATCATTCTCTGCAGCAGCAGTTTGCAAAATTTTGAAGCACGTCTGGCCACCCCTTCATCTGCACTGACACAGCAGCTTGCAGAGACTGCCAAAAAAGTTCAGGTTAAAATGATGTCCTCCCAAAACGCTTTGTGCTAGGTTGTCAGTGGTCCAGCTTTGAGTATGGTCCTACGAGCACGGGGGAAGGAGAAATGTGCCAAACTGTGGCAGCCAGATGAAAGTAAGCAGCCAGAAGAGGAGGAGAGTCTGCAGGTGAGGAGCCCCTCAGCCTGGCTGTGCTGCTAAAGCCCCTCTGAGGCTCTGCATCTCCTGTAAGCGGTCTCCAGGTCTCCCCTTGCTGATGTAAAGCACAAATAGACCAGGACTGAGTGGGAGGGACACTCTGGAGTTCCCCAAGCTTGCAGGAAAGCAGGGGAGAGGCAGCCAAGCGGGAGCGGGCAGTTCCCTCTAGCTCTGCTTCCGAAGGCAGCCTGTCTGTCGTGAGCAACGTGCCTCACTGCCACACCACACCAGCTGAATTATCTGGGGGGGGTGGGCAGTATCTGTCACACTGTCAGTGAGGATTTGGCTGCAAATGTTGCAAGGGCAAAAGCATTACACACATAGAAGACAGACAAGACACGGCACCAGTGCTAAATGATGAAATTTATTGCAGCAGATGCTTCTTCAAAAGCAGAATGATTCTTAGACTTCATTCACAACCCGTCTAATAAGACCTGTGATGAGTATCACAGACTGGGACTGAAGGTTTAAAAGCGCTCCCCTGACGGGTATGCTACTTAAAGGAACACTGTCATGGGTTGAAAAGAACCGAAAGGTTGTAGAGCAACAAACCACCCTCAGGGAGAGGTTCATCTCTAGAAAAGAATTAAAATGTTCGAGCTGATAAGAAACAATGGGGCTTACGGCTAGGAGCAAAGAAAAACAGCATAGCAGGTTCACATTAAGGGGTGAAAGAAAATCGACTTAATTCAAAACAAAACAATGAGAACTGTAAATCAATCACTTAAATTCAGGTAGGACAAAATTAGAAGAGAGAGAACGGTGGCAATAAATACATAAATAGGTATATACAGATATATATAGGGAAGCAGCGTCGTTTGCCGCTTTTTATATGTTTAGTCAGAGAGGCGTTGATTGGCATGTCTTGGCCCCAGGAGCGGGCAGGAAACCCCAGCCCAGCTGGTTTGGCAATGCTGGCGCCCCTTCCCCCAAAACAGTGGCAAAAGCCTTTTGCCCCAAGGAAAAAAAAACAAGGGAAGGGGGGAAGTCCCCCCTTCTGCCCTGGAGTCGACATCTTAAACCACAACGGACGCTCAAGTGCTAACTTGGTTTTTCAGTGCTTAACAGAGATAGAGGGTTCCCCTGCTCAGGCAAGAATTCCCCATCTTACTGCAGAGGCGAAACAGAGCCCCCTGTGCTGTGATTCTGAAACAGAAGAGTGATGAAATCGCAGTTTTGTAGCATAGAGTCTCTCTGAGTTAATAGAAGGTGTTAACAAGGCAGATTGTGTTTCTCTGGGAAGCAAAAACCAGTGAAAGGCAGGAGGAGAGAGGCGTGCTGGTGGACAGGAGGACTGTCCAAACTTACCAGGTGAGTCGGCTGCAGCTCTCCTGTGATGTGATGCTGGAACTGTACGTAGAAATTCAATCCGTGGGCTTCTGCTCATCAAGAATTACTTCCCCTCCAGCTAGTTCAGATGTGTCTTGTTTGCCAGTTTGAAGAAGAGTTAGAGAGGTAGGGAGGATCTTAAATGCAATGAGCAAGACAACTTCATCATACCCCGGAAACGCTTTAACTAGCAAACAGCAGATACATGCATCTGATACTGACAACGATGGAAAAGGCTTGAACACGTGAACTAAATGTGACCAAGGAACATCTGCTGGTGTCTGCATGCAGCCTCCATCAACATCTGGAACGTACGCACACTCAGAGCGGGCACAGCCTTCGCTCGGCTGCTCGGCTGGCTGCAAGAGAGCTTGCAGATCTCCCTAGAAACGGTTTCCTCTTAGCTGGCTTCGACACAGCCGCTATTCCCACCCCCCCCGAAAGCCGTCCTTCCTGAAGTGCTCTGGTCAGTGCTGAAGCCACTAGCAAGGTCGCTGCTCCCCGAATCGTTAAAGGCCTCTTGGGTGAACAACTGACTGTGGTAGAAGGTGCAGCTCTATGTCAGCATGCGCAAGCAGAAAAGCTCTGCTGGTTTGTTTATGTCGAAGGGTCGTATTCAAAGGCCAACTCTTGCACGTAAAATTCCCGTACAATAGTGTCTGTGCCAGCCAGCCAGGGAGGACTGCCAGGTCCCAGCTCCCTGCGAGAGCAACAGGCGAACCGAGGCAAAACGCTGAAGTCAGGTGCTGGTGTAGATGGTTCGAGTATGACCTGAAGCCTCTTCTACGTCCAGTGCTTCTGTTTCTGAGATGAAAATCGAGGCCTCCTAGAATAAAAGGAGGCAAAGTCCATGTTCGTCCCAAGCTCAATGCAGGTCAACGCAGACCTGTGTGATCCCTCTGGCAGGAGAGCTGGAAGTGCAAGCTGTCAGGGACCCGGAGGAGCCGCAGTCACTTCTGTCTCCTGGAGCATGTGTGACAAGCCAGGAAGAGCGCCTACAGTAAGCACCTTTTTATTTTATTTTTTTCAAGATGCTTCTCATTTAAAATTGAATGAGACTTGTTTTGGCTTCCAGGAAAGGGTCAAAGACATTTCCTCGCAGATGGCAGATGCCAAATCCTTGAAGAACACTGTTGACACAAGTGTGTTTCTCTTACGTAAGAGAAATGTTTTCTTAAGGGGTCCTTTTGCTGATGCATTAGTGACAAAGGTCACAGATAACTGTGTTCACTTTATAAAGCACAATGTTGTTAAATCTTTTGTATAAGGACAGAAGTACAAAAAATTTCTAGTCTCAAGCAGAGACAGCTTCCCCCTGAACAGAGGGAATCCAGAATCAGAGGGCGGAATTTTAAAACTGGTATCACAGATCTCTTCCAATGCCACTGGTGACTCAGGAAATGAAAGCAACCGCCTGTTGTTAATATCTTGCCCAGCCAGACCAAAAAGCCCAGGATTTACTTTCACACCTTGAGCAATGTGCCTTTGCTAATCTGTTAATCCACCGGAGAGATACTTGGAAATAGTCACTAGAACTAAGCTGCAAGTCTTGAGATGTAGATCCTTCAGCTTTGATTTCACAGATCATACAGTGACCAGTATTACAAAAACCAAAAAGAAAAGGAAAACCTGATGTTTTTACTGAGTTCTTATGTCGTATAAACATCTAGGAGCTATTTTGTCTTTAATCTCATGGGTGCTCAATCTTTGCAGGTTTGGGCAGCAGATGCTACAGTGCTTCGTGAACCTCCCTCAGGTTTTCTTTGCAAAGACCTGCAGAGATTTAGGATGAGCCTAAATCTCATGATGAGACTGTGCTACCATTCTCTGTGAGCCTAGTGTCGGGTGAGTGCCCTGGACAAAACCTAGGTGTTTCCTTGCCCGGACAGCTCTGTCGCTGGACTTCCTTCAGAGGTTTGGGATCGCACTGTTAAAGTCCTTGGGGAATCAAGCACAAGCCATCCAAACACAGCAAAGCTGTGACTTCTCTCTGTGTTAACCGTGCTTCAGGGTGGATGTTAACAACTGGGATCTGAAGGACTGAGGCAGGACAGTAGACTGATGACACCAGTTGTTGAGTGAAAGGCTTTCACAGCCGTCGAAGCAGGGGCTCCACAAGTGTGAACTGCCAGCCCCGCTGTTCTCTTCCACTGTGTGTCAGCCCGGAAAGATCCAGCGATGCCCAGGGCGATTCAGCCCATGCCTACCCATTAGTAACTGCCATCCGCTGGGCAACTGTGGTGAATATTTTTAGGCAAATATCTGTTTACTTTGGGGATGAGAAAGAGTTCAAGATCATTTTTTACCTTAGTGTTGTCCAGTGGCAACTTTAGTTTTGGTCATTTTTAGCCAGACAAACTTAAACTAGTGACAATATGGAAAAGACCTACGATTTTGCTGAACAGTGTAAGTTATCCAGCCTCCCCAAGAGAGCGTAATTTACACCTTAAAAATTGTTACGTGAATGTTGACTTCTAGTCTCACCTTTTCACGTTTACTCCTCCTCTAGCTCAGTTTGACCATGCTTGCTATTACATCAGTGTCAGGGTGTCAGAGGCTGAAAGGGCGCTTGAGACGTGACTACCCCTGCCGCTCCTAGCTGCGGCTTGCCCGGTTAGTTCTGGAAGACCCTTCACAACGAGACTCCACCGTGTCCCCAGGCACTCTGCTCTAGTGCCTCACTCTCTGTATGCTTAGAAAAGCTTTCCTACTGTCTGAACTGAACTTCTGCTTCAGTTTTAGACCTTTCCCTCTCGTCCTTTCCACTGTGGACATTGAGAACAGATTGCCTTTTCTTCCTTCAGCAGCCTTTGACATGCCTGCAGAATCGTAATGTGCTCTTCCCTCTCCTTCTTTGGTTTACTTCATTGGAGCAGTGGAATTTCAAGGCTCTTAGAGGATGAGTATACCCTAAATGTATTTAAAGACTGGAAATGGATTTTAAAGACCAAAGGAAAAAGAAGTGGCATTTGGTGGTTGCGATTAGTATTTTATCTTTCAAATTATCAATAACTCAGGAATGCATTGGAGTGCCTACCCTTTCAGCCCTTTCTGGTGATACTGTAAAAGCAGGTGACTGATGAAACTCTCTAAGACACAGCTTTGAGTTTTAGAAAGCAAGCACTCTTTATCGCAGCACTGGGTGCACAGAGACTAGGTGTCTCAAAACATGCACACGTCAGTTGGGAATAGCCCTTGTTTACATAGTGTATCCATAGCCATATCCATTGTATTTCCCGGAAAGGCCATACTTATGCATATCATTTCCCAGAACTAATTACAACGTGTACAGGTTCATGACGTGTGCACATTTTATCTATGAGGGTCGTCTTAGGGGGTCTTTGGTGGTCTTCAGAGGTCACTCCTGAGTGTCCTTTAGCTGAACTCTCTTCTTGAGCATGCGCGGTTAGCATCTTCTTTTACAGCTTTTTCTCATCTCCGCAGCTGGTTTCTCAGAGTCCGTTTGTTCTAGTGTCTTGACTACAATGTTCCTTAAATGACAGTTTCTAAATTACTCTATTGTATAATAAACAACTGAGCAAAGTCCAAGCTATGTAAATATTGTTCTATCTGTTGCAAGTCTGAGGGTTTCAATGTGTATCACTGGTTTGTCTACAACAATCAATTACCTTGATGAAAAAATGTAGAATATAAATAAGCAGTGATACCTTGGTTTGGTGGTTTTTTCCAGGCTGTGGCTTGGTACTTTCCTCTCTACTGGAAGACAAGGCAAGGATGGGTGGCAAAAGAGGAACGTTAAAAATTTGAGAACACCATAATACCAACCTTCTCAACAGCAGAGCAAAAAGAGGGATGGGAAAATGAACAGGAGTTTACCATAATTGGTACAGAGTGGAAGAGGGCTGAGCTACAGCAAACAAGAAGAAAAAGACAAAGCTTCACTAGAAGGTATCTGATGTTCATTGCGTGTACTCTGTAACTGCAGCATTGCGCCAGCCCGGCTTTGTAAGTGAATGCTTTTAAATGAGCATCTTGGTAAGCAATTTTCAAAAAGCTTTGGAATTTTGAAAGTAAGAATTAACCTAACCTTCAAACAGGAATCCAGCCCAAAACTCTGAATAGGATTGCGCCCGTTGTTAGTCAAGACTGAGTGGAAAATAAAATCCAAGTAAAATTCTTTTTAAAATGTAACTCTATTATAACATACTATCCTCTGAGCCCCAAGTGTTTGGATGGCACCTTTCAGAAACTGCAACTTGGAAAGCTTTCAGCCAAAAAGGTCGATGTTTGCAGAATTATTTGCCTTCATCTTGAGAAGAGTGGACCCAAATTCAGTCTTGTCTCAGCCCACTGCGCTTTGCACTGGGCTAGGGACTGACAACCATTGCTTTCTAAATTGCTTTGGAACCGTCTTCCAGACTTTACATCAAACTTAAAATTGGCAGCACTGTGAAAAGTGTGTTTCACTGGCCTGTCTGTGGAGACTTTAGTTTAGGCACCCGGGTCTCACTCAGGAACCCTGAGCTGTGCTATTCATCATGTGAATAAGGAACACAATATTAGTGTTTCCTTCTAAGTCCCCTCCAGAGTATTGGTTCTAGGGGCTTTTGAACCAGGTTCACAATAGAAAACCGTGTATTTAAAAAATAAATGATTGGCCAATTTGGGTATATTTTCACAAAAAAAAAAAAAAAAAGTGGGTGACCCTTCTCAAGTTAGGGTTAATTGCTCTTCTAGCAAATTTCTTCTCCAGATGGTGTCTGGAGATGTTCAGAAGATGAACAGTTTTCAGCATAGCTTAAACTCACTGTTGTTCACAAGCTCTGTTCTTAAAAAAGGTTAAATCGCTTTTGCTCAAACTCTCCAAAGAAACTATGTCAGAAGCAGGAAAAAATTATGTAAAACTTCAGCACAAAGAGTTCAAGTCTGGCAGAATTATAACCAAAGGCAAATGGTAAATTATGACGTGATATGTCAAACAATATAGAAGTTGTGGTTCTTTCACCTACCACTAGAAGCAGAATCTGTCAAATATGTGTGTGCTGTTTGTTAGGTAGATCGCATGAATTTAATGCATGTATGCAGTAAACACAGTAAATCTGTGCAAAATGCAATAATAAATATGCTGATGTAATACAATTAATACTGCAGTATAGATAAAATAGACATATTTTTAATAATCTGTGCACATACATGCCTGTGCAAAATGTGTGAAATACACACAGTAAATTTGATTTCATTTCTGTTTATAGGGAAAAAAAGACCTCTGCATCCCTTTTCCCTAATCAGAGTGCCTGGTGCCAAAGTTCCAGCTCTCCCCCACACCCTCACTGTTCTCTAGTTGGACCATTAGCCATGGGGAATGATGGCAGCGGTTTGTGCACCAGTCCCAGTGTCAGTCATCGCGGTCTGATCCCATGCCAGGTGAGTCCAGCAGCAGATGCAGTATATGCTGCGGCATGCACAGTGGCATCAGGGTGGATTTTCTGACACAAATAGCTAAAGACTTAAAATATATTTCTATTATAACCACGTACTTCTACAGCAGTGGTCTCAAAACTTTTTTAATTGTGCACTCGTATCAGTAAAAACCTTCTGAACATGCATTCCCAATGTATGTACAGTTATTTATTTGTAGATTGTATACATTTACTACCGCAATAATATATTACTGTACCTTATAAAATATGCACACAAATAGGAATTTAAAAGGATGAGATAAAGATAAAAATAAAATACTATTTTTAAGTGTTCTTAAATTTAATTTTATTTATTAATATTACAAAAATATTTTCTTCCTGCACCCCCACGTATTGTCTCCCCTTCCCCCCGGAAGACCACTGCTCTGTAGAGCTGCATGTCGATTGTGATGGGAGGAGGCTGTGGGGACTAATACTGATGCATTTAGGAAATGAAACACAGTATTTATTAGGAATCAGTACGACAAAGGACCCTCACATTGGCTGTGAATTGTTAATTAGGCAGTGGTAGGAAACTGAGGTAGTCAAACCCAGAAGGCTGTGGATGCACTGCTTCAGGAGAGGGTGACGGAGAGGAAAAGGGTCTGAAGACAGCGATTCATGAAGAGGAGAAAGAACTAAGTGTGGGTTGGACAAACTAGGGGTGGTCCTGTGAAGGGGTGTGGTGATGAGGTCCCCATCCACGGGCCACTGGGTACGGGGTGCAGCTCCCCTCCCTGGGCCACACGACGGTTCGTTGGAAAAGCGAAGGGCAGGCTGTGACAGGTAGTGTACGGCGCCCTTAACACACCCAGCTCCTGCCTCCCCTGTTCCCTTGAGACCGGGATGACAATTACCTCCTGCAGGGGACCAGAGCCTGAGGCCCCCTCAGCACAGCTGGGTCCTGCTGGGTCCTCCCCGTCGTGCTCTGAACCTTCTGATGACCTGGTACTCTTGTACTTGGTCGTGGCCCCAAGGGGGGATGGCAGGACCCAAGATCCAGCAAGTTCTAGACATGCAGAGGCTGAAACACAACGTCACTTGAGTTGGGCTGGAGTTGAAAAGTACCTGACAAAAGTCAATTGTCTCAGACCCTATAAACAGTGATCCAAAATGAGACCCTTGGAGCTCTCCTGGATCGCACTGGGCTGAAGCCAGCATCTCCCCTGAGCTGGGACACCTCTCAGGATCTTCTGATGGCGAGACAGACACAAGGCCTGGACAGAAACCACCTCTTCAAGACTCAGCTGTCGCCCGTTGAGTAATGCTGATGCACTGTGAGTATTTACTCTAAACTTGGAGAGGGAAATTTTGACTTTAGGCTGACCTCTTTCTCCCATTTCTCTACCAATTTAGGTGTTTTGCTTCATGCACTTGAGAGTGGTCGCTAGATCCAAATATTTCTCCCATCTCTCTATTAAAAGGTAGGTATTTCTCCCATCTCTACCTATTTGGATCTCTTTCACGGGCACCCCCTTGCCGTGGGGAAAGAGCTTGCGTGCCCTTGTGAAGTTGAGAGCTATGCTGGTGGTGGCATATGCCTCCGGTAGGGTCTCCCAAGCCTGACAGGTCTCAGCTGAAGGGTCAGACAAAGTGTGTCCACGGGCAGGATGGGCTCACTAGCCTTCGGGCAACCATCCTAGGAGAAGGACAACTCTAACTCCAAACCCGGGCAGATGGAGCTCGTTTAGCCCTGTAAGGCCATCCATCTAACAGAAGGATACTCTAACCAAACCTATGACCTGAGGACTTCGCTGTCACCGTCCAAGCTCGCTGGGCCCTGGCAGATGAACCTCAGGTGTAAAGGGTGGGGCCAGTCTCGCGCACGCTGCGCCTCACCTAAAAAATCCACCGCGCAGGCTTGAAGGGTGTACTCACGTTTAAAGCCCTTCCCAAATCTTCGTCCGCGAAGCCAAGCCATGATGATGAGTGATAAAGTTTGAACTGTTGTCAAATCAAACCATGTTCAATATATTCATCCATGACAGGGAGTTCAATCATCACAGCAAGAGAAGAAACAACCTCAGATCCAGGAAACGGAACTAGAAGGAATAGGACCAAGTGAAACACAGGGAAGCTTAGGATGAGTATGGAATAAAAAGAAGTTTTAACGATCTGTAGTGTAGTCTTCCAGTTGTGCTCATTGCTCAGCTTAGTATTTTAAACCACTGGCAAGGTTTAAATGCTCAGCTGCCATTAGTTTTAGAAGACTCAGGTACCCAGCTCCTGAAGACAGTTTTGTAACACTTGTTCTTTCTGTAGTGAACATGTAAAACCAGACTGGTCACATTATTTTAGTATATTAACCAGGTCACCCTGTGACTGGCATGGATATGTAACTGCTTAGTTGTCAGGAGGTTTGCGTCATTTCTAGGAGTCCCAGCCTAGGAAAAGCCTTTCAGCTTGAGCTAGGAAAGCATTTATGCACCTGCTTAGCTTTACGCATCCGAATAGTAAACCTGAAGCCAGGGAAGACCTTCAGGAAAATCCTTCTCAACTGCCAAATCTAGGAAAAGCATATTAAAACCTGACGGAGTCAGTTATAATAGACCTGACTGAATGAGGGGTTTTCTGCTCTGTCTTAATCACTTGTAGCATCAGCTACCGAGTGTCTGTTTTGTGTAATCCTGTTTCGTCTCATTTGAGAAACCTTAGTTTCTCTTGTTAAGTGTCTCTCTGGTCTTCTGCAAAGCTTGGTCCCCCATATCTGTTCTGCTAATTTCCTGGACAGGGAGAAGCTGTGGACAGAGAGGGAATCGTCCTCTGCCAGCTGGGGCTGCCTCAGCATCAGAGGTTGTGTTCACCTGACCAAATGCTGTGCTCAAATAGCAGCAAGTCTGTAGAGCAAATCCCTCGATGCTGCAGATCTGCCATCCATCCTGTTCCTCACGTCAAGGCTGCTCCAACAGGCTATGAGGGGGCACCTACCTCTGCATGGTGACGGTGCTTTTTGGGTATGAAAGTTCCCGGGCTGCTGCATAGCACGCTTGTGCTCACCGCTGGACTGCACGCAGTGCTTTGCACAGAGTGGTTTCTGTCTGAATACCTGCTTGCTGTCAGACCGCTTGCGGTGTGATTCTGGAGGTCATGTTCTGGCTCAGCTTCATCCAAGAAGTGAGATGGTGCGCTTGCTATTGCTCCGTGTGTGACAGACAGTGTGTCCGTCACTCAGTAAATGTATCTGGTTCCTGTAGAGTTTCACATGCAGCTTGCACGCCCTCAGTCTCTCTTTCTCAGATCTTTGCAAAAGATAGTTAAGCTCTATTTACTTAAAGTTAATTTGCAGTTCTGAAATTATTCGCGCTACTGAAATTATTCCTTTTAATGCTGCCAGGAAAGTTAGTAATATCCAAGATCTCAGATTTAGAATTAAATACGTGTATAACCATTATTTTCCTCTGTCCTACATTCCTTCCGCATGTAGGACATATTACTGCTGGATTTCTCCAGAAATGAGTATACACAGAGATGTAAGCATCACTCTTATTGCAACACATAAGTTTCAAGTGCTCTAGGCAGGTTTATACAAATACACTGCTAGACGTTGTTACTGGTGGTGGTAGAATGATGATTTTCAAATGTACGACTGATTTCTTTTTTTTCTTTTTGATTTTTCTTTCCTTGCTTAAAAGTTTTTAACTAGCAGGCTCACAACTGACATGCACAACTGGTGTCCACAGTAATACACATAAACGCAGGCTTGCTCAGGTCGTTGTCCAAGAAAGCTTCCCTGTTCAGTAAGGGCTCGTCAACTTGTTCACAAATGCTTCCCAACAGCAGGGACTTACAGAAATCAGTGTTGTTAACTGACTTGTTCTCCTCTGCAAACCCTCTCTTGATCACTCTCATCTTTAAATATGGATAGTTATTTTCCTAATGCCATAATACATCAGTTCGGTCAAGGCCTTTGAACTGAATTAGTGATTGAAAGTATTTTTGGATTTTCCTCTAAGATACTTAATTTTGCTTTTCAAAATGAGTTTAGCATATGCTTATATTTCAGAAGTACAAAGGCTCACTCAAAAATGCAGAGAGATGGGACTCACAAAGGTTACCGCTTGGTATTTACTTATTAGCTTGAAGTATTTAGTTTCTCACACATTTACTATATCCTTTCTAGCTCCTAGCTCTCCCCTATAATAACCAAACGATCTTTTCAGCCTCTTTTTCAGGGATATTAATAGCAGCAGTCCAAAATATTCCAGTACAGACCAAGGTGTGTTTAGTGCGTGATGCTGTTTGGAGAACTGTCTTGTCTCTCCGCTCCTCGCCATTCTACCTTTCTAGCTGCTACAGAACAGGATTTTCACTACCCAGTTCCAGTGACCCCTGTGGCTTTACTCGAGTCGTTGCGGTTGATAAGATGATGGTAGGGTCAGTGGTGGCTGTTTCTTTCAGCACATACCCATCCACACGAAATTTGAACTGGCACCTTACTGTTAGTCCACTTTGCCTTTTGAGACCCTCCTGGAGCTCTTCTGAGCAGTCTTCTTTGGTGTTGATGACAAAAGACCTCATAAGTTATCCACGGATGGTTTCTCTTAATTTCTCACTATTTTAAATTCATAGTCTTTCTTATTCATTGTTGAACTGTCTGTTCGGTTTCCTCTTCGCACAAGTGGCTCCATGTTGTTCTCAGACAGAGATAAGAGGGGAAAAGTTGCTATAGTCACCAAGTTTGAGCTGAGTTCCTACCTCTCATTTTCCTCAGAAATGCATCACTCTGGTGATGGCATTTTTTGTTGTTGCTGATGAATTTCATGTTGAATCAAAATGCTCAGCTGTGAATTTTGCAAGAGTTTAAAAATAACTGTGGAGTGAATAATGAAGTGAGCACTTTGAAGTCCCAGCCAAAATCAGTGAGTTTTGTCAATCGGAGTGTTTCCCCATTGCTGAGGAACACTAATTAAGCTTTCAGTGGCAAATTGAACCTACAGACAAGGAACATATTTAGCACACATTTCCAGTGAAAAAGAGCCAGTTCCTCCCACCATCTTCTCTAGCAAGTGGATCAAGCCTGCTACCTTTCTGTTCCTCCCACCGGTCCTCCTGGGTTTGTCCCAGAAACTGAGAGTTGAGTGAGATGACACGCACTCCTACCATGATGCATTTGCTCTCTCGACGTGTCCCAAGGCCTTCCATAGTCTACAGGACTGCCCACGTAATTCCCAGTTAGCAGTAAGAAATGTTTGCGGATTCACCTCTTTTGTCTGAGGACACTGACATATTACAAGCAAGACTCAGCAGTCACATTGGCCATTATAAATCATGTCGTACAACCACACAGATGCACTTTTTAAGTAGCAAGAGGTCAAACAAGATATTACAGTGATATCCCATGGTAAGAAATTAAGTCAGCTGCTTTCTCCAGCAGATCAGTTGACCAGTGTGGGCCAGTGAACTGTTCCTATCATTACTAAGACATAAAGTGAAGCATCTAAGGTTATTCCACATGGTGTCATTCACTCTGGCTGACAGTCAAGTGCTCCAGTAGTCTGCGCCTTGGGGTGCATTTATGTGCCCTCTACCAGCCTCAGTTCTTCTGTAGTCTTCACAACCTTAAGATAACTTTTCAGTTTTTCTCTCTGGGTGCAGGTTAATTATCTGGAATTCCAAGGTTCTGTGGTGCTGAGGAAGAGGATGGTCCAGTGAAGGAGACCACTCTGGTGACAGAAAGTTATCAAAATACCCAAGCTTTATTTATTAGGTACCAAATGTACCATCATTTTATGAGAAACACAGTAATTCTGGGGTTTTTATTACTGCTTTCTCAGCCACGATATCTTATGACTTGACACTGTATTTCCCCACCTGCCAGGCAGGATGCCAGTCTATCAAAATGATTTCCTTATTTATTTTTGTTTACCACTTAAAACCACTGATGCAATGTGCATTTGTGTATGTCACCAGTCGGCCAAGGTACGCCAATTATGGAGCAAGTTCTTCCTCCCTCTAATTAACCTCCCTCCTGTTCTGGGAGAAAAGGGTTAAAAGCAGAGATAAGAAGAAAGAAAAATTTGTGACACCTCTCGAGTTTGGGAAACTAAAATAAGTTTAAGAACACCAGAAAAATATTATATACAGAAAAACAAAAGAGATATTAACAATTAATTTGGTCCCAGGTGTTAGAGGAACGGCAGCAGAGGAAAAGCGCGGCTCCAGAGGCACGCCGGCGGTGGGACAAAGAGCGGCGCGGGTCACCCTGCGTGGTGCTGGGGATCACAGCGGCAGCAGCGAGAATCCGAGCAGATCCAGGTGCCGGTGAAAGAGGGAGAAAGGCAGATCTGTACTGGCCGGCTCAGCAGGCGGCGGGGCAGACCGGGAGCCGCCAGTCAGCAGGAGACAATATGGGCATCCGGCGCGCCAAGAAAGGGCAAGAGCCAAAGCCTCAGTCCCGTGCGCGGCTCTTGAAGGGACAGGGAGCCCGCCAGAGGGTTCACAGCCAATGAGATGTGCAAACGTAAAAGGGAGGAATACATCATGATTGCTCATTTTAAAACAAACCAGTTTTTTCTAATCAAACCATTTTTTCTAACCCAGGACAGCGTATTTTTCATGTTCCGGGGGGGGGAAAAAAGGCAAAAGGTTATTCTGACGTAGAATTTTAGAGGAGGGAAAAAACTTGGGAAAATCGAGAGGATAAAGAATAATTCGCTGTGGCCAAATCTGTAAACTGAGAAAGGAATTAAAGATTATTGCCAATGCCTTCAAACAACACAAAAAAGCACAGGTCTTTCAACTCGCCTCCTTCCATCGTCGTCCAGTAAATTACACTGTGAGTACTTCAGTGCCACTGAAAACAGATCAAAGGTTTATCACGGTTCTGTTGACAGGGAGGAGGTAGTGTTCGCTAAGAGGCTTTCTCAAGACTTGAGGAAACCCGCACACCTCTGCCACTTTTGACAGCAGGGTGTAGTGCAGGCTGTCCTGCGAACGGCCTCAGAAAGCCGGCAGCGCAGCGCCAGCCTGCGCGGTGTTCGTTAGCATTACCTACCAGCCAAAGCAGGCACCACCAGGCTGACATGGGCTAACACCCTTGGCACTCACGAACTCCGGTTGCCACTGAGGAAAATCTGGAGCGCCGCAGTGACTTTGAGATGTGAGCACTTCTAAGCACACAAGTCCCCTGGAAAAATCAGCAGAACTGTCTGAATAAAAAGGACATTTATTGCCCTTTGCTTCTGTTGCAAGCTGATCGCTGTGGGGAAACTGGTTGCAAGTGTGAGGTTGGCCTGGGAAAAAGCAATTCTCTCCTGGAAAATTTTCGCAGAACAGCCTGACCTTCCAGGAGCCATGACTAAGGATAGCCCTTTCTCTTCCAATGTCACCCACTACAGCATACAGTCTGTGACTGAGTTCTGTAGTGGAGTCATAAAATGAAGCCCGTAGATCCTCTTCTGAAAATCGCTCTCATGTAATAACAATACCCAGCACTTACGAAATCTCCCGGTGAACTTGCTTAAAGGCGTTGTTCATGTCAGTAGAAATGTGGAGTCCTTTAAAATCTGATTCTATGTTAAAAGTATGTCCAGGGCGGAGATAAGGTTTGAACACAGCTCAAGGAACTGACAGAAATACAGGGTCAAAGAGTGGAAGAGCTTGCTCCTTCCCTGCCAAGAATTTAGGGAGAACTGCAGGTAGTGAGAACAGGGAGCCAAAGACGTGATGATTTTTGCAGTGAGACTTGTGGTTGGAGTTAGAGCAGCACTAATCCTGTCCAGAGATTTCACTTTCCAGCTCAGTCTCTGCTAACTAACGGCACTGTCTGACGTTAATGGCGTATTTTTGCAGACAGTGTCTGCTCCTAGAAGTGATAGTGCTTGATGTTTACAGTTACTGCTAAGAATTGGTGTGCAGAAAGGCTCTTGCTTAAACTTGCTCCTATGGAGACCAAGGTCACTGCTAAATATTGCGTACCATGCCCGGGTACTGTAAAAGCAAGAGGTCACACCTGCGGGGAGGAGCGGGCAGGACAGGGGACCCTGCACTGACCAACAAGGGGTTCCAGCCCACAGACGTCATCTTCGGGATAAAGCTGAGGGATCACAAGGGTCAAGCACTCTTCTTCAATGCCCGGTGTCCAAGGAGGACTCTGTCCATTCTGCCTTCGATCCCAATCTGTGCATTCCTGAATCCAGTTTCAGAATCCAGCTCCTGAATCTGGTTCCCATCTGCTGCTGAGCCCAGTCTGGGCCTTCCCCAGTGTCTGCCCCACAGCATCAGTGGTGACGGTGACAGTGATGTAATCGCCAGGAGGGGGGGTGGGGAAATTGGTAGGAGGGAGTTGGGTTTGGATATATTTGTATGTGTTTCATTTTCCTGTTACTATTTTCATTAAAGCTGTTTTACTTTTCATTTCCAATTGATAGATCCCTCTTCCTTATTCCTTTTCTCTTCCCCTTTGGAAAGGGAGAGGGGTTAATAGAGAGCATCTGTCATTCATCCAGTAGCCAGCCCAGCCCTAACCCTCGACAGGGTGGTATAAGGCATATAGTCTGAGAGCATCAACTAGAGGAAAAGTGACAGTGAAGAGAAAAACTCCCTGATCTCCATTCAGAAGCTGCTAAGGGTTTGGAGAAGTCTGTGCTGCTCATGGACAGCTCGTGCAACTGTGAGTTTGGCCAACCAATGCTTGCTGCAACCCAGCTCAACGGAAAGTCTGCAAGAGAGCGTTTCATCCTTGAAAGTAAAGGTATCTAAGGGACAGGTAGGGACCTTGCATGTGCTTGTATATTTATCCGTACGTGGCTTTTATGTAAATATATTCTTCCACAAAGTAAGAATAGACGAAGAGTTTTTGTTGTTAGTGTGCTTGTTTCCTAAATTGACTTTCTTTTTAAAGTAGGTACGTGGAAATTGTAACTGTTGTCAACAGGCATTTTGTATGCAGGAACGAGCTGAAAGAAGCATCCTTCAGTTTCCAGTCAGCAGGGGTGAGTAGATCTGCTACAGTACAGTTTGCAAAATAATCAGAAAACAAACAAACAAACAAACAAAGACAAAGAGAAGAACAATATAGTTTAAAACCCCCACAATTTAGAATACAAGAATTTCTTTATTTTGTTGGAAAATCTTTTAGTCTTCTTTCTGTGAGAAAGACCTATGTCAGATGTCAAATACAAAGCATCTGGATTCAGGCATTGTAACTTGATCACAGCTACATGCATCTAAGCCTAGAGAACTTCATGTTTGCATCTTAGGTGTGCTTTAAGTTGGAATCTATTTACATACAGTGTTCCTTCCAGGAAAATGAAGGTTTAAGTGCACACCCAGATCTCATTTTGTGTCTGTCTGAAGACTCTGTTGCTTGCACTGCCCTACCTAATGCCCTAGAATCTGGGGATGGTAAAGAAGCCCTCACTTGTAAATACACAGAGTCTCAAACTTGAGTGGTTGCAAGTTCCTCTTTCAAAGTGACTGATTGCTAGACTCTTCCCCAGGAGTCGGTTGTTTGATTTTACTTAATATCAATTGCATGATTCATTGTAATGCAGAATATTTTATCTTTACTTGTACTTGTACTACAAAATACCATTAGGTATGCAGATGTTGGAAATGCCTTGCAACATGTTAAATATCATTCCAATTTCCTAACTCTACCTCTTAAGTTCTGTTACAAAAGCTACAAGAATTGACAGATTTGTCCCTCAGACAACTTGTATATACAACTTATTATTATTGCCGTAGTTATTAAATTGTGCAAGATATATTGATGCTACATACAATGGTTAATGTTCTTCAAAGTGCTATATACATTTATATATAATAATAAGAGTAGTTAGCCTGTCTACATCAGGTAGAAATACAGAAGCAAAGGAACTGGAAGATTATTGCTTGTGCCTATCTGCTCGCTGGATATGTGAACAGGGGCTCCTGGCCCAGGTACCGACTCCAACAAGTAAATACACCAGTGCTGCAGTTTTGCCGTATGAAAAGTGGTAGTAATAATACGCATCTCCTCGGGTCAGTGTGAGTCAGTGGTCTGTAAAAAAGCTTTTCTATCTTGAGATGAAAGGCACTTCAGAAGTGCAATGAATTAGTAGTGGGTTTCTCGGTGATGCTCGATTAAATGCTTTTGATTAAGAATCCCACAGTTCCTGAGAAACTTGCTGAACTGAAGTGACCTGGACACTCAAGAAAACCATAACCAAATAACTTGCTTTCTAATCTCTAGGTTTGCTACATGGTAGTCAGGGTTTAGTGGAACTCTTGCAATAGCCTCTGACAACTATGAGACATTTTACAGCTTCACAGGGAGGAAGAACTTAGCAGTATGGGCTTGATGCTGGTTCACGCTGTGGAAATTTCACAGCTCAGAAAGCAGCTCGTCCTGTAACACGTAGGTAATCAGCAGTAACTAACTCTGTGAACACAGTTCTCTCAGAGCAGAGGAAAACAAGAATGTTCGCTTTATTTTCAGCAAAAGAGATTTAAAATACTTCAGATTACAGTATGTTAAAAGTTTAGCTTGACACGAACACAGCAACTCATTAAACCCTGGTGCCACAGCTGTGCTGAAGAGCCCAAAAGATTTATCTGCTTCACAGCCAAGTCAAGCTTTCATTCAGACATTCCTTACAAAATCATTTTACCTGATGGAGTTATGCTGTCAGTCAAACCAGATTGTCAAGAGCACTAGTGTAAGTCCAAGCGAAGTTCTCGTTTTGGCTGGCCACTTGCCCATTTTGCCATGAAAAGGTGTCCAAACCAGCTGAGGCAGAATGCAGGTCTGCAAAGTTCTTGCAGAGTAAGAGATAACAGAGCAGCTGAGTTTCCTGCAGGTTAAAGGACTGTGGGACGTGCTTCTGAAAGCGAGGTGGGTACAGCACCTGCGAAGACACAGTAACTCCCGTGTAGCTTTGCAGCGTGGCTTTCACGGACAAGCAAATCCACATGCTAATTGCCTTATAGAATAAAGATAATTGTATATATTGTACTGCTAGTGGTTGTTATAGACGGTTGTTAATGACTGTGTATGTTATATGTTAATGTATATGCATTTGTAGTGCTGTAACAGTGACGGTTATTAGGACAACATTTGGGCGTAAGGTCTCTTGACTCACTACGGTCTTATGTTCTTATCGCAACAATCGTAACGCTTATGTAGTCCTAACTCGTCAGTCATGAAACCACATGGCAGACAGGAAATTCTGAGAGACACGAGAGACTGATGACTGAAGCACAAAAGGTTTGGTCTCATGTAAAGGTAGTTCCAATGTGGGAAACTGGAATAGGTAAAATTAAATCACTGAGTGTATACTATATGGACACTCTTATTCCAAACTAGAACACCCTTTTTCTGGCTTGATCTGTTTCACTTTCAAAATTACATAAGCTAAACAAGAAAAAAAAAACAAAACCAAACAAAAAACCAACCCAAGCACAAACCTCTTATTTTGAATACACCACTGTGACATCAGTGGTGTAACCATACTAGTAAGTTTTCCATACAGACCACCTCAATAAACACCTGCACAAAGTATCCTATAGACAACACGTCCTCTACTTAATTGTAGAGGAGTGTCTGTGAGTATGAACAGAGCCAGATGACTTATTAATGACATTAAGTTCCTGTTTCACAATGAAATGCATCTCAGACTGGTACTGACTCGCTATCTGATACTGAGAGGAACTGCGAGCTTCCGTCCAATTCCCATGGACAGTATTTGCCAACAAAATAAATGGGCTTCCTTGGTTTGCTATCTTAGCAGACAAGCAAAAAACGGAGTGGGAAAGGACTAACATCTGGCCCCTCTGTCTCCAGGAGGATGGCATTTCTGAGGCAAGATGGAAGGGAGGAAGCATGCAATGCCCAAAGGCTTTACAAACGCTGCTTAGGAAAAACACACGGGACCATCACGTCTACCTTCCCCATTCAGCCTGTCTCGGAGAGATGTTCACAATCTTAATGTGTGCTACAATTTCACTGTTCTCTAGAAGGAGGAAAATGCACGTCTCGTGAACAGGAGGATTTCCCAGGCTATCCACTCACCAGCTGTTAGGAGGAATGAGATACGGCAACTTGTAAGGCATCTGGTTGGCTTAAAAAGGAACAACTTTTTGGACCTCAAACTCAGCTCCTCAAGACAGGAGAAGAGGCATAAATCTGGTTCAGGTGTTTCCTAAGCAGAAAAAAACTCAAAACTAACGATACCAAGATAAAAAAGACTACTGCTTGGTACTCATCACATTTCTAAAAAACCATTCATTCCTTATCCTTTCCCTTCGCTACTAAGCACTTCCTGAGTGATTTCTGTCGTTCTTGAATTGAGTTTTGCGTTGCATTTAACGTAAGGAAAATCCGATTGCAATAATCAAGGTTTACCCTTGAACCTAATTGACCAAAAAGTGCCTTTTCTTCTAGATGGAAAATGGACCATTTCCATGCCAAGTAAGCATTGGGAAAGCTTGGGATATTTGAGAAGTCGTCCTGGGTTCAGCTAGGATAGGGTTCATTTTCACAAGAAGCTGGGAGGGGCCACAGCCAGGATCGCCAAACCAAACCCGCCAATGGGTTATTAGATACCATGCTGCCCATCATGCCCAGTACATGTATAGGGGAGAGCTGGCGTGGCACTGGACCTGCGGTCAAGTCATTGGCAGCAGGTTCCAGCTGGTGACAAATGCCGTTGTGTATCACCTGTTTTATGTATTATTTCATTGGTATTACTGTTGTTTCCTTTCTCTTTGTTGTTGTTCTAGCAAAATCTCCTTATCTCAACCCACGGGACTTCACCTTTTTCTCTCGAGTCTCCTCCCCTTCTCACTGGAGGGTGGGGGGAAGCGTGAGCAAGCAGCAACCTGGTGCTTAGTTGCCAGTTGGGCTTAAACCATGACAGAAGTGAAATGTGGTTCTTGACAGGGCCAGGTCAGAAGCGTAGCTGTCCATCCCAGTGCAGGTGTCTGCCTCGTGGGTGAGAAAGCAGGATAGAGAGGACAACGCTGGCTGCCCTCCAAACCCTTCTGTGGGGCTCGGTGGGAACTGGAGGATGGGAAAAGGGGCTGGCTTATCTGCAAGCCTGTGTGCGGACTGCAGAAGTCAGAGCAGAGGAGATGCCACCTGACCTGGCCCTTTTTCCACCGTAGTGGTCCCCACAGTTCTTTCTCCTGAGGAGTTCTAGAAAACCAGTGCACGGACACTTAAAATTCAGATTTCAAATCAGCAAGGTCCTGTTGTTGATAAGCAATCCTGTGGCCTTTTGGTTTGGTTCTTCTGCAGTATCTATTGTCATGCTTCAAGGTATTTGTTAAACACTGAAATAAAAATAGTCCACAGCAGCTGGGTGCAGGTACACAGTCAGTTGTCAGAATACGAATGCAGAATTTATGTTGATATCCTCCTCACTGTATTTCAGGTCATGCAGAATAGCTAAGGAACAAGTGCCATTCTAGATTACTGTTAGGGAGAGGGGGGAGCAGGCAGCCTCTCCTGGTACCCTTTTGTTTTCTCATTTTCATCCATGGCACTCCAGGTACCTTTGCGGTCAGCTCAGTGCTTAGACTGAACAGCTGCAGCAGGGGGGATACTAATGGCTGGCATTTAATTGCACAGGCTCTCCCCGCTGTGTGTCAGTAGTGTGGATTGTTACCACCCTGTTGTTTGCAACCTGTGTGGGACAAGTTCAGAGGTCTCAGCTTAGTCTCTAGGAGAGAAGCCGCTTCTTTATATGCTGCTAGTAGCAATCCCAGTAGCAAAGACAGAGACTGCACGGGCACGGAACAGAAGCAAACCTGTGTGACAGTTCTAGGACAAATTAAATGGGTAGCGTAAAAGCACTGTTTCTACTACTTATCCTGTGTTGTGGATTTATGAAGTTATGAAGTTTAGTCTCCAAGGCTAGCAATATTGCTGCTTTTACAAGCTAAGCGAGTGCCAAGCACCCCAGAATAGACCCAGGCGTTTCTAAAGATCTGGGAAGACAGGCTTGTACTCAGTTCAATTCTTCACACCTACCTGGGGCTTCTTTGGACACTGTAGGATAAAACGGGGTATTTCAAAACGAGGAAATTAAATCTGCACCTTATCTCTGATCCCCACATTCCCTACAGGTTACAGTTTTCATGGCGTGGAAATCCTCTATCCGGATATACCCCACTTAGTAATGTAGGGCAAGGCCACTCTGTATTCTGTCTTACCCTTTAATGAAGGAGATTCAGAAAAAGCTTAAGTATTAGTTGAAAAAAAAAAAAAAAAGTCTGAAAAACACGCCGATAGCATGGGGAGGGCCCAATTTCACTTTTAATCCTATGTATATGTGTTACCGCTACAGGCAGCACCTCTGACCTGGTTATGGTGTAGCTGCTCCTCAGCCTCCTTTCGTGGTTGTTAGCAACAGCAGCACAGCAGCGATGGTATCCTAGGGGATGTTTGTGCCCTGACTGCACGCTGACTTCAGGAGAGATCGGTCAAGCCGTAAACAGGTCCCCGGGCTTCTGCACAGGGCTTGACAGATACAAGGAAAAGGTGAACCTAGTGGCTATTTAGTGGGTTTAAATCTTACTGAGGTGACACAATTATTCCCCTTGGAAGTGAATTGCAGGCGTCTAACGTGGAGATGGGAGACAGGAGAAAGCTGGGTTTGTTCATGACGTATTTTAGCAGTTTGGAAAATCAGTGTATTAAAAAGTCACTAGCAAATGTTTGTCGAGTGATGTTCTCGTCTTCCACAGAAGGGGTGCGTGCACAGTAAGACAGGTACAGGGGCCTTCCCAACACCCAGGGCAGCAGCTCTTACACCCAGTATCACATCACGTGCACCAGCCGTACTTGCCCATGGCTTTGGGCCCTGAGGACTTCATTTTGCAGGAGTGTAAGTTGCAAGTGCCAAAACCCAGGAGCGCAGACCTGACCCCATTCTAGAATACCTGCACAGTCGGGAGCGTACACAGGCCACACACAGTGGATGGGGAGTGCTCGGTTTTCTTTCAGTCTGCCTCTTGTTCCCTTAAACAAAAGACTTGGTGAGTCACAATTTTTCTCCATCCACTGTAAGACATGGTGAACTCCCCCATGGACTTGGTAGGAGTTTTAAAGAATTATTGTACGACCTGCAGGTTGATATTTCTGCACAGAACCCCCGAGAGTTGGAACATGTCCATGTGTCACTGCATATTATTTTAGCTAGAGCTCTGAAAGCAAAGTAGAATCACGTGCTATTTATACCATAGCTAAAAATGCTCCCTTCAGAGAGACAGCAGATGGAATAGAACCTAGGAAGACAAAAAGGATTTCCGTGAATTTTGGGGCACTATAGAAGCCTACTGTGTAGCCTTGCTGAAAGAAAACGTGTTCCCAAAATCGTAGGAAAGGGCTGTACTTTTGACAAATCCCCTTTTCTTCCCCACGGTGCTGCGAGAAACTTTTATAACAGGACTGAAAGCCAAAACCATTTGTTACTGGGGTTCATCTTCAGAGTTTGAAAGCTCCGGCCGTGGACGCTGGCGGGGTGACGACGCAGCAGCCCACACGGGTGTTTCGTGACTGAGAACACGCACGCAGTGCCCCACCAACTTCACCCGTTCCGCTCAGGGCCCCTTTTTAAAGCACGGAGGCAGCTTCAAGGGGTACGCGGCTAAGGGGGGAAATAAGAATTTAGCTGTGATGATAGCGCCAAAAGGTGCCGGTGCATCCCAGCAGGCGAGCCCAGGTCTTCCCAGTGCTACGGTGGAACTTCACGTAGCACAGTGAGGTGCAAGTGCTTGAAGCTGCTCGTGAAGGCACTTTAAACGAAAATGCGCCCTATGAATTCGGAGGGGGAAATCACCTCTTACTCCTGACTTGGCCGGACCATCTCCCCACACCGGAGAAGGGCCGTGGTTTAGGAACGGGGGCAGTTTCCGGCTGTCCCCGCTCCGTGTCGGTGCGAAGGGTTTGTTCGGGCGCCGTTGGGTAGCGGCGGGCGAAGGGGCCGCGATCGGGCCCCGCATCGGCATCGCGAACCGCGGCCCCGGCTGCGGCTCGGCTCCCGCCGCGGCCCCGCTGAGCCGCCCGCGCCGCCGCGGACACGCCTATGGATGGGCGGCGGGGAACGCTCCCGGGTTCGCCTGCCCCTCGGTTCCGGGCGTGAAGGACGGGCGCAGGGAGGCCGCGGCACGGTCACCCCCCGGAGGAGCTGCGAAACACGGCCCGGGACGGCAGCCCCTGCCCCGGCCGGCGGCAGCGGGCTCGCGGCTGCGTCGGTCACCGGCGGGGGCGGAGAGGAGGGGCGGGAGAGGAGAGGGGCCGGCGCGCGGGGGGGCCGGCGCGCGGGGGGGCCGGCGCGCGGGGGGGCCGGCGCGCGGGGGGGGCCGGCGCGCGGGGGGGCCGGCGCGCGGGGGGGCCGGCGGCCCCCTCGCACCGAGCAGTGAGTGACCGAGCCCCGCCGGGGGAGAAAAGCGCGTCCTCGGGGAGGCTCCGGCCCCGGCCCCGGCCCCGGCTCCGGCCCCGGCCCCGGCCCCCGCCCCAGCGAGGAACACGGTGACTTCGCGCTGTGGAAGCTGCCGGCCCGGCCGGGGCGCACCCCACCCCCGGGCGCCTGGGGGCGTCCGTGCGGAGCTGCCGCCGGTGGGGCGAGGCTGCCCTGCGGCCGGAGAGACTCTGTGCCGCGGCGCTGGCTGGGACTGCCCGGCCGGAGATTTCCGGGCCCGCTGCTGCCGCCCCGTCCCGCCTCCCCGCCGCTGGCACCGAGTGCGGGGGGGGCGGGGAGCGAAGCCGGGCCTGGGAAAAGGGGGGCGGGGGCAGGCGTATTTGAGGTCCGTATCCCCCTGTTTTGGCTCTCTCTGCCCCACCCTGATTTGATTGAGTTGTTTGGGGGTTTGTTGTGTGCAATTAACCCGGGTTTGTCTCCCCGCAGCTGAGCCCCCGTTTCGGTGCCCGTGGCCGCCAGCGGCCTCCTCAGCTCGCCCGAGTCCCCGGCCCGGCCCCTGAGGAGCTGCTTCGCTTTCTCCTGCGGCAGAAGATGGAACTGCTCCGGGGGCTTTAGTCGCCTGCGCTGGGTTCTAAATGGAGACAAGCAGTTACATGAAGAGGCTGTTTACGTTGCAGACTGTGTGAGCAAAAACTTAGAAATGCCAGAATTAGGATGTCCTGACCATTTCAGTGTGGATTCTTGGGGAATTACATCTTTGCCCATGGCCACCTCTTATTCTACTCTCCCTGCACCATACGGTTTAAGCCTGGCCCAAGATTTTGCTAGCAAGGCCCAGTATCTTCCAGGAATGATTTCCGGTATTTTTGAGCAGACATTTCCTACCTCTGCTAGCTGGCTCCTGTCCTCAATTAGTCCCCAGTTAGCTCCTCTTCCTTGTTTCTTACCCCTTCTTTATCCAACTACTCCATCCTTCCATTCTCCTATGAGCAGTTATTGACTCCTTCCCAAATGTGTGGTTCTCAGTCCCTTCCAACTCTTTGTTGTAGTCTCTGCCTTGCAAGTATTTTTATTTACTTCACATTTTCCACCAGCATTGGCTTTGAAAACGGTTCACGCAGTGGAGTACAAGGCTAGTACTTGTGTGCACCTTGGAAGTCCTGGGTGGTCCCAGAAGAGGGATGGATGGAGTTGCATTGCATTGTCCCTGGCAGCCGCTGAGGGCTCCCTGTGCTGGCTAACGATAAAGACACAGGAATCCTCTGAAGTCATTGATCCGCTCTGTCTTTATGGTGATTTGGTAAACTAATTGTTGAGAGCTTTGTTAGTTTATTTTTCATAGTCCCTTGAAGGGGTCAATGTGACTTAAGCCCAGGAAGTGTATTGTTTTTCACGCCTCTTTTGACTTTCAAAACAGATTTGTGTTCATCTGTTCTTTTTCCGCAGCCTTTTCTATCCGACTTGACATGTGCAATCGGATGACATTGGTGTCTTCTTCCGTCATAGCGCAACCTTATTTATTTCCATTTATCCTAAAATAACCGAACTGCGCCTGTGAAACAGCTGACAGCTAATTACACTATGTAAATAGCTTTATTTCGTTAGCTGACGTTAGGTTTGAAAGGTGCAGTGATATTTGCCTTCCTTGCAGCAGTTATAGCATGTGCTGGACCATTTCATAGTGTACGCTAAATCTAAGTGTATCAAATAGCTGCAAACTAGAAAAAAGTAGAAACTAGACAGGGGATAGTTTCTTCCTTTAATTATGAATTACATGTTGGAAAGATAGGTCCAATCGATCTCAGCCTTGGGAACAGTTCTTGCAGAGTTGTGCAAAAGTACACGCATGCAGATTCCAAACGACACGAGGGGCAGGAAGTGCTTTGCAAGTCTGCAGCATTGCATCGCCCGCCGAGGGACTGGGGCAAGGTGGTTGCGGGCTAACGAGGGTTAAACAAACGGTGAGCGGCTGTTTCTTTAGTCTGTGGAATTGCAAGAGCAAGACTTGAGAGGAACAGGCAGCAAACCAGAGTGGGCCTGTCATGACGCATAAGGGACATGAAGCGTGCTCTCTGTACGTGCACAGGAACAGAGCCCGAGAGATGGTCTTGAAAGTATTTTTTTATTGACAGCACTTAATTTTGTATGCCTCAATTTTCCTCACTTATGTGGGTTTTTGTTGTTGTTTCATTGTTTACACATGCTGAGTCTTACAATCCCAACAGAGGTCATCTAGCTGTAGTAAAATCTTGATCATTCTCAGTTCTTTTGCGGATCCCGTCATCTCCATCTGGAACTGCAGTCACTAATGAAATCAGAGGTCCGTGGTCAGACCTGTTACTTCATTGCTTTCACCACACACTGCTACAGAATATTCAATGGCCCTGAATGGTGGTGCAATATCATGAACTGTTTTAATCATGGGAGTTTGCCTTTCTAATTTGAAAAATTTGTTAAACTTCAGTATGTGCAAACCCCAGGGCTCCTCAGGTGTTCTGAGCTAATCTTCCTTGAAACTTAACTTTTAGCCACAAAAAAGAAGTCTGAGAAACGGCAGGATGGGGTGTTTTTCTCATGCTGCCAGTGTGCTGAAAGCTGTTCATGATACTCCAGTTTCTTCACGCTTTCATTTGTAAGTGTCGTTGCTGTGAGTGTCAAAAAAGATAACTAATGCCAGCCGTGTAATAATTTTATTGAGGGTAAACCGTCTCAGTAAGAGTGGGCTTAAGACCAACCATTCACAGAGGTCCCCAAGTAAGCATGTTACATCACATTTTCATAGTGCTGGGTGAGTCACTTGTTTTGAGCGGATTATCCGATAAGGTTTGGCCGTGGCTGATTTCAGAACACGTCCTAGTTTTCTCCAATGTGTCATCCACACAGATGAGTTCGCCGTGTTCGTCATCAAGAGAATAGTACAAGTGCATTTGCTACAAATGCATTGGTACATCACCATGTACTACGCGTAGACAGGCTCTTAGCTTGCCCCTTTTATTCTTTATCCTCTTGGAAGCCAGATTGATCATATGAGTTTCAAGCTGTGATTGAACCTTTAATAAAAAGTGGTGCGCAGTCATGAAGCTTTGGGGAGCCTAGGCAATACTGCAAGCCTGTGGGGCAGCCGTTCAAACTCAGAGTAATTTACACAGGCTCCCTGACCCTGCCTTGTCCCAGTTTCCCGTAAATCATGGCTGGGGCTTTTCCAGTCCCTCAAGCAGTGCTGAATTGAGGCATTACAGGGGGCTGGAACAGGCAACATATAGTGCTGGGGACTGGACAGAAAGAGAGGTGGCAGGTTGGGTATGATCTGAACTCTGGTCTGGAGCATGCTGTGGAGCTCAAGAAGGTACATTCAGTTCCTGTCCTCCCACTCCTCTCTTCTGTGGGCATTAACATGTAGAAAATTCTGCTCTGCATCTGGCGGTGTGAATGTGCACTTGCCAAAATAGGATGAAGAGCAGCCCAGAGCAAAGGTACAAACAGTGCATTAGAAATCGTGTATTTCAGTTTCATTCCGTCCAAGTCTGATTCTCATATTTGAAGTTGGCTGCAGCAGACCAGCTATCGGGCAGCAGCAGTTACATCACACCATGCAACAACCTCAGTGTACTGTCCATTCACAAACATTCTCACACATTTTGAGGTGAGTAAGCAACGTGTTATCAGACACAGCAGAAGGAAACCTTCCCACACGGTGTGTGCCATCGCCTTAACTAGACCCGGGTCTCGTGATGCCTGTTTTGTGCTTTTCCTGCAAAGCCCAGGAAAAGAGTAGAATTGTGTTTTCTGAGGAAGGATGGCCTTCCGTATTGCCTCATGTCAGTACCTGTGCTCAACAGATGGTAAGTTACATTAATTCATATACAGTCATGCAGCCGACAGATAGTTTAAATTCATTCTCAACATCTAATACTTTGTAGTGGTAAAACAAAGACACATTTCCTCTCCCCTCTACTTTCCCGAAGGAAGCAAAGCCCAAAGCTGTATTTCTTGGCTGTAAATGGACTGACTTAAACATATGTTGTGTGCCAGCTGGGAGTCTGGCTCTGGGCTACGAATTCAATAGCTCCAGCCTGTCTCTGAAAGAAGCTGCTGCTTCTGTCAGGTATGGGTTCTGCCTTGTGTTCAGAATATATATAAAAAAACAACTGCAAACTAACCAAACAGTGACCTTGACTGTAGCATCAGTTTAAAGGAGAAGCAAAGAATTCCCCATGGCCTGCTGCATCATTTATAACGGAATGCTTCTGTTGACTATGTTCCTGCTAAGGAAAATATTCTTGATCTCAGGCTTTATTACTGAAACTTTGGGAAAAGTTTGGATAAGTCTTGGCAGTGGAGGCTTAAAAATTTGACAGCAATTGAAGTCAATCTTTCTCCTCCATAGTCCCAAGCAATTGCCACAATGACCACCCAGATGTGTAACAGACTGACTTCCCTTGCTGTGTGATGCTTTCCAGTCGCTGCAGGCTCTCACGAGCAGTGTATTTCAGACAGCAGCACGCTGGCTGTGCTCTAATGCGCCTCTGAATGCTAGAAGGTGGCAGTTGTTGTCCACACAACACAAATTCAAACCCAACATAATGAGCTCTCATCCTGTTGCAAATCTGTGATGCTCTGCTGGCTTCAGAGGTGCTTTGCTAAATGACGGGGGTCAGCAGCAAGGACACAGACACCAATTTAAAAACAAAAATAAATGTATTTTACTTTAGTTCAAAGCAGGGGAAAAGAGTAAGCAGGGCAGAAAAAGCAAGCAAAGTGATGCACCTCATCATTACTACAGAAAGTCAGCTGTGGTGGTTAAGAAAGAGCCATCACCAATTGCCTTTAACACGTCACCATCATCCAAATGCTGTCCCTCCGCTGGGGAGCCCCGGTCCCAGCGAAGGGTTTGGAGAACCCTCCCGGCAGTTGGGAATTCCTACGCAGTGCATCCACTCGTAGGTGAGGTCTGCCACTTCGCTGTGAAAGGGGTCCTCTTTTATATTCTTTATCAAACAGGACTACGTGACCACCAGCATGTGCCGCAGACCTGGCCAGGATCTGGGACAGTCTGAGAAGTTGCTGTTTTCCTGCCTTTAGATACGCAAGACATTTGGCTTTAGATGTGCAAGGTACCCGGCTTTAGCTACGAGAGGCATTTGGCGTTAGATGTGCAAGCTGGGGCTGTTTACGCAATAAGTCAACTCTGATTCAAGGCTTGTGGTTTAGGCCTTTTTATGTCAGAGGACAGACAGAGCTTTAACTTGGCTGAGGAGTAGGCGTAGAGACCAGCAGAGTGTATTTTGAAGGTTTTTAATAAGTAGCCTCAGAAATTAAAACTAATTGCTTGGGAGTTGACAAAACTCCTAATAGCATAAAAATACATATATTTATTGTTATTTAGATAAAGATATATATATATATACTTAGAAATTGGCAGGAGAGAGAGCAATTCTCAAGGAATATTCTTTAGATTTTTCTTCTTTTATGGACATGACCTTTTCAGATCTGGAATGCACCTTTTTGTCCAATTACTACTTCCTCCTGCCTCTCTGAGAGTTTGCTTTTAAAAAAGAAAGTGACAACTGAATGATCTTCCATCATTTCCTTGCTCTGCCCCTGTTCTGTCATTTAAGCTGTGCACAGAATGATCTGCCACTTCTTACACTCGAGAAATACCTGTACAATATAGACATTAGGTCCTGATCCAAGCTTTATTTAAGCCAGTGTGACATTTCAGTGGAGTTTGGATCAGGTCCTAAACATTCCTTGCACAAAGATTCTCCCTGGTTGAGAAACTACTTATTTAAACTTATGCATCTCTGCTCTTAAAACCTGGGGCTTCCTTGTCTCAGAACAACTTCATAAAACTGGAATCTCTGGCCTCTGTGTCTCTGTCAAGAACACACTGTTTTCTCATAGCGTGGTTTGATGGTGGCTTTGATTTTTTCACTCTAGAAAAATGGGCAATACTTAAGGATTAGCAGTGTGCTCTTTACCACATGGGACTTGTGTATTCAGCTCGGCCTCTCGAAGAAACTGCTTAGCTGCCCGCTTGTCTCAGTTTACCCATTTGAATCCAGTGCATAATGCCTTCGGGAAGTTTAAATGATGCCTGTTTTTAAAGTACCTGAAACCAAGGGCATTAAGCAGGAAAAAGAAAAAACAAACATAAGCTAGTTTTTTAGGGAAAAAACCCCCTCTACAGCATTCTCATAGGTCTGAGGAACAACAAAAAAGGATTTGCTGAATATAGGCTTAAAGCCAACCTTGAAAATGTCCTTGTACTCTCTGTTGTGGATTTCATAACGAGCATGCCAGGTTCGTAATTTCACAGAAATTATGTAATGAATGAGAATCCTCCCCAGACTCTAATCATGCTTCAGGGTATGTAAATCAAGTAGATTGACTATTAGACTTGTCTCTAGAAACGCAGATGTGGTCTCACCCTGAGTGTATTGTCAAGACGTGTCCGTTTGGGCCAGAACGCGTGTCCTCAGTCAAAGCCTGGGCGTGCTAAAAAACATTGCAAACGGGAAAGGAATACGCAGCACTGAGAAACACCTCATCGTGTTCGTTCTGCCAGGCGAGGTGTCACTGCAGGAACCTGCAGACGCCGAGTTAATCGACTGAGCAGCAGGTCACTGTGCTGTGAAGAAGCCTCATCACAAAAAAAAAAAGACAGATGACTGTTCCAACCGTTTCCATCGCACAACAAATGTATTTGTCTTGTAACCGTGCCAGATTTCACTAAAGTACACGCTCTGCAGTTTGCTCTGATTAGAAGGTGGCATCACTTGCTACAACCACAAGCCACAGGGAATTGACTGTCTCTTCATGACTTTACTGGTTTTGTCATACCCATACCCTTTGGCATTGCTGCCAGTTTCACCAAAAGAAAATGCTAAACTGGATCCACCATAGAACATTTCTACAGCTGCTTATTCCCCAGCTCCTAAAAGCACGCGTCTGCAGGCAGTGCTTTTGTCTGGTGTAAACGTCCGTACAAATGCAACTTCGGCAGCTCCCTCCTGCCAACGCACGTGGTGATTTCGGACTCCAGGTCACCCAGAGCTGCATCATCACGTGCTTTGGTGGAGGTCAGGGGCCAGCTAGTCCTTCCAGCTAGCAGATTTAAGTGTGCTTGTGGTTGCTCATGAGTGAAGCCTAGTAGGTGAGCTGTTCTTTCACTTTGTTTGCTACAGTTGAAGCATGTGATAAAAATACCAGCCTGTGAGATAAGCTGGCAGGTGGAGGTGGAGAGAAACATCTTCACAGTTGGCACAATTTAGATGACATAGGACTGAGAAGATCTGGGGACCAAAATGCCCTGTGCTTATAATGGGCTCCTCTGGAAGAGGAGAATGTCACTGGCTTACGGTGAGGTAACGGCCTACATTTGTCCAGGTCTTCAGTTTTCATGTTCTTTTAGGACATTGCGTGTGGCCAGAATCTCCTAGCACTTGAAAGCCCTTATAAAATAATACTGATAATCTATAGGGCTGCAGCACGTTTTAAAGGCCGCTGGTTCTTCATTATCTGGGAAGGTCTAGGGAGATGCAACTCTTCGGTTTCCTGAGGCCTTGATGACACATACAACAGGTTATGGTGGGGAGCATAGTGGAAAGGTACCCGAGCGGTGCAGCAGGGAGCCAGCTCAGGTTGTCCGGTGATGTGCATGAGCTCGTCTCAGATGAGCTTTTCCCTGAGTCATTCTAGTACCTGCACCCTGTCCTCTTCAGCCGGGTACATAAGGCAGAGCCACCCACACGGAGCGCCAAGTGACACCAGCTCAGGTTTGCTGGAACAAAATTGCTTAGTCTCAGCTCTGGCACAGCTGTGTTTCTTCTAGAGAAAACGCTGTAGCTTCATTTGTGACGACCGTGCTCTGCAATGAACCAGAACTGCTTGGATTTCCCTGGATCCACGGTAGGACCTGTCGGTGCCGGCTGCACTGCCTGCAGAAGATGCAGAGTTGACTGTCCCATTGCGAGGATGAGAATACATGGCCATTTCTTAGTTAGATCTATTCCGTGGGAGATCAGAGAACTGCAGTTTCAAGATCTATTTATCTGGCACATTTTAGTAGTGCTGAGGTTACTTCTGAACGATAGAAGAATGGGCTGAACAGAGGTATAGTGAAATAGAGGGGTGATTTGTTCCAGGCAGTAATGGCATCACTAGCTTGATTAGTTTTCGTGTCATCCAACTACACTATTTCAATAAATTAGAGCATTTTTATGGCTGAATTGAGCACTGTGGTGCATAGTCCACCTGTGGCATATAGATAATTCCATATATATCTCCTGCCAATTAGGGAGTAGATAAAGGCTATGAATATCTGCACCCAGTTGGAGTAGCTCTGTGTCACAATTGTAATTTGTGACCAACATAACAAGATGTGTTATATACTAATGCTAGGGCTTATATTTGGCTTTTCTGGAAGGGCATCGTCTGAGGTTTTGCATCCATACCACACATACGCGCACTCTCCCACGCTCAGATAATCTCGCTCTCTGTGGGGTTGTACAAAGAGATGTGAAGCACACAAATCTTCTCATTCCAAGAATCTCCCGCTACAAAGAAATCCGTGGCTTGAAGCAAGCTTGTATATAGTGGTTTTTCAAAGCAGCAGAGTTCAGGTTTGTACTAAATAGATCACAAGCTAGATTCTTATTTGACCCTCCTCTGCTTGCAAATTTAATTAAAAACAAGCAGGAGAATCACTGTATAGTCTTTTTCTCCTAGAATTTAGCAGACTATTTGAGAATCTGGAAGAAATTGGGGGACATTGAAATTTGGAGCAGATTAGAGACAGACCTTTTTTAATTAAAAAAAAAATCTACCCTCAGTCCTGCTGATTCTCATGGTAACTATTATTAAATATTGTTAACATCTATATCTGTATTCTGTGAACATATCAGTCCCTATTTTTGTGTAATTATTGCTGAATAAACAAGAATCTGCCTGTTTTTGCTTTACGTCTAATGATTCCCTAGCTAGTGAGTGTACAAGGGTTCTTAAGGGTCCCCATCTTTGTACCACCCGTGGGACAGGACTCTGTTGGGAAGGTAACAAGTGAATTAATTTTTTCATCATTTTCCAAATTTTTGCATACAAACTGCTAATAAGATAAAACCAATCAAGGTCAATATCAAAAGAACAACAACGGGATGAAGTAGTCTGTTGAGGATGCCTGTGGCAGTGGGTGACCATCCGAAGAGAGTGTCCCACCACCGATGTTCTGCATCGCTCTTCACTTGTTCCAGGATTTGGTGAATTTCTGCTACATCATGATGGACGGTTATCGAAGTTTTTTGTCCATTGTCCTTGGCCTTCTGCAACAGTTGTCTCAAATCTTGGTGTTGCAGTAACTTCTTCGTCAACGTGAGGTTCATGCCAATAGGCACAGGTAACAGTTCGTGAATCAGGGTGTAATTAGACTACAACAGTTGATAAGAGGTGACAGGAGCTAAATAGGAAAAATCACATTCAAAGATTTTAACAAAATTACAAACACAAAAATTTGAAAAATTCTTGATGTCTACACTAATGTCATCAACAAATACAAAATCACAACTGGTTCTCAAGCACGCGCAGCCTTTGCCAATATATACAAGCAGTGTTTCAGGATTGTCGTCAGGATGAATTTCAAAATGACAAACGTTTTGTTCCGTATCAAGACAAATGTCTTTGAGCCCTTATGGTATTACTTTCACAAACAAATACTTGTCGTGTTCGTGTGGTACAAGCATCCACATCCACAGTTTGCCATTTATCATTATCCCTTCGGGCCCATACTCTATGCTTCAAAGGATAGAGTATAGTTCCATTGTGATCCCATCCTAGCACAATGATTGGGTATATCGTAGATACCGAAGCATTGTGTATAGTTAACACAAAAGTTGTAGCAGTGTTGGTGATGGGATCATAAGTAAAATTCACTAGGTACCACCAGGATTGGAATTTCCTTTCAAAATCAGTTGCATTGTCCCAAATCACTTTTCTAATTTCAGTGGGTAGGGTGCCTTCCTCACCTTCCGTTATGATTGCGGCCGTCACTGATTGTATCCATAGCTGAGCTTGGATACAACTGAGAGCCAGAGAAACGTTATTTTGGACCACACCAAATGTATCTATGATCAATTCATGATCTTGTTCATTCATCATTTCCCATTTTGGTAATATACTTGATAGAAGCCATTGGTTAGTTCCCAAGGCCAGCAGGGAAGATCGTAAAGGATGTGTCAGTTTGTTCAAGTCACCAGTTGTGGTGGCTGGTTTGTTCATCAATACCTCAGAGTCAATGCTATTCAGAACTCCCAATCCTGTTCCTAGGATACCAGTTAGGTCTCTTTTTGTTTGTTTCTTGGAAAGGGTTCGTTTTTTGCAGCCAGGTTGTCCATCCTTCATAGGAAGTTCTTAAAAACGGCGAGCAAGCTGGCCGAATTTCTGAAACATTGTTTTGCATCAATAATTCAATTTGTTTGAGAGACCATGAGGGATTAAACAACATTTGTTGTTGACCCGTATTCCTGACCACATATGGCCCAATTTCAAAATCTGTGGGGTCAGGTTTTTTTTTTTACAGGTGTTGTTGAAGTTGAGTGGTGGGCAGTAGATGGATAAAATTTAGGTCCTGTATATACTCGAGGTTTGTGTAGGCGTGTCCTTCCATCCACATACAGTTCATTCAGGGTTCCTGTAAAAGAAAAAAGAAGAGAACATGCTCGGTTGTGAAAACAACCGGCGGTGTAAATTAAAATGAGGGTACTATCCACCGAGTATTAATTCGGTGTAAAAATCAATTAGATCTTGCTTTGGTGCAAAGGGCACCAATTCTTTCCGAGGCAGGGAACTTTCTCTAGATTGTTTTGTGCTGTCATTACCATTTTTCCTTGCTGCAGTTAAAGATTGAACTAATTTTCGGAGATCATGAACAATGGCATTCTGCAACCAGTACTGGGGCGCTCCCAGCGCCTGGGCTTGGTGCCAGAAGCGGGTCCGCTCTCGGTTATCTTGCGATTTTTCCTCAGATTTAGAGCGTGGGGCGTTAAGTTGGCGCACTTGCCGTGCATGATTTACAGGTTTGTCCGTGGGTAGGCTAATCCAGCCCATCCAGTGCCCATAGTTAACAATCTCCTGCCCAAATTCATTCCAGGTGGTTACAGGGGTTCGCTGTTCCTGGCAAGCGTTTGCATTCCTCTGAACAGCAGCTCGCAAGCGATCTTGTCTGCATGCCGCCTTTTGTACAGAAGCAGCCAGGTCAGAGAGCCCTGGAGTAGTTATTACCAACAGATCGCCTCTCTCCTGAGGGTTTATGCCACCCGCCCAGAATGCTGCCCATGCAGTTAGTGAACCAGGGCACCAGTAAGCCCCTGCTTCTTCCTCACTCAATAAAATGCGATCCCCCCCGGCAAGGGAGACGAGCCATACATATTCTCTTTCCAACTTGACCGAGTGCCTGGAATATTTTTCTTGCAACTTTACCAATTCAGCTGGTGACCAAGGTACAGTAGGTACCACGGTATGAACGTCGTCATTCTCATCAACAGAAGTGTCATGTTTAACCAAAGGCTGTATAGAGACTGGTGGACACCTAGAGTCAGAGACCTCCTCATTTTCATCATCAATCTCCTCATTATCATGCCAAATATCTGTGTCCCAAGTTTCAGGATCAGGACTGTTAGCTGACAAGTGAATTTGTTTAGACGGAACTGCAGATGGATTTTGGCTCGATGAAAGGTTTGATAATTTTTTCTGCAGCTCGCTCTCCTTTTAGCTGCTGCCAATAGCACTGTGAGGGTATCTACCTGTGTTCTCAATTTTTGTCCTGACTCCTTTTCAAAAGCCAGCGATGTTTTCAGGGTCTCATTCTCTGATTTTAAGGTACTATACTTTACATCAGCAATCCGCTCGGAGGGAGCAGGAGAATCCTTAGCTTCCCTCTGCGCACAAGATAAACAGGCTCCGAGTACCGCACAGATAACTCCTTTACCTTTACCAACTTTAAATTTCTGCTCAGCCTGACATAGTTCAATGCGCTCTACCACTTTCTCTTCATCCTTCCAATTCCTCTGAGCCCACTCCTTCCCTTCCTGGGAAGGGGCACATTTCTGTTTTCGCAGCAATCCATCCATGGTATCCTGTCCGTGACGCCAATTAACTGTCACGAAAAGGGAGGCCGGGAAGATAAATGGAGTCTATTATTAAAAAAAATTCCTGGCCCAGAAGGGGGGTTTCCCAAACCCTTTACAATTTGTCCAGTCCACCAGCTTCCCAAGGAAGACAAACTCCTGTCACTCAACCTGCCCGCCACACTCCTGTTAGGGAGAAAGGGAACCTCCTCGGGTTCTTTACACCTTGGCCAGCCTGCCAGGCACGCTGGCAGCGTCACTGGAACCAAAGTCCCTCTTGGTAGCCCACAGGATTGGAGGATATTCGCCCAACCTATCCAGGGACCCTCGCTAGCAGTTACACAAAGACAAATCCCTTCAGTATTAAATCAACGATAATAATTTATTGTGTAGATTCGTGACAAAATGCAGGTTCGAATGATACCTGTGATAGGGTATTGACTGCGAAATGGATTTAGAGCAAACACTAAATACACACACACAAAGCTAAACACACAAGCAAACCTAAACACTAGTGGTTATTAATAGCTAGCCTGATGTTCATATTTAAGCGTGCAAAACACAGAGCTCTTACCCAATAGGCGTCCCTATGGGGGGGGGAGAAGATCGGTTCAGCCCATCGACCGATCTCAAAGTTTCGATGGTGGTCTTCTGTTCCCCAAATCCCCCTTTTAATCGTTACTTTTCATATTGTTTCTGTACTTTTAGGTGGAGCTTGAGTGACTTTAGTCATACATTCTTTTTATTCTGATTGGATTAAAAATCTCTCGCTTCACATTTAAAGGTCCAGGTGATAAAGCATAGGGCGCATGCCCAGTGGGGAGTGGTCGCACCTTGGAGGCGGGTAGCCTTTGGGATGGAGGTGTGTTTTGGTATTATAATGACATTCTAACGAGCAAAGTTCAGCTAGAGGACACGATTTCACCATTTTTGCTGGCACGGCAGGAGCGATCCATCTTTCTTGATAGCGGTTGATGCAGTTAACTGCAGCAGCCCGTTGTTACCTTCAGGAACAGGGACAGACTGTATTGCCTCCGCATCACTCCTGGCCTCGTTCGGAGGTACAGTACGTTGCACTTGGCTGCAGTAGACCTCAGCCATGGTAACCGCATTCCATTCTTGGGATCAGCAAACTGCTTCATGGCCATTTCATGGCTATTTTTCGTGTCAAGGTGTGAGCTAAAGTCTGGGGAATAGAGTTTCCCTCACCTCCCCGTTATCCGTCGTTTTCCCACAGAAGGGAGGGAAGTGGGATTGACATCCCTCCTGCCTCTATCAGAAACAGAAGTCTGCAGCTGCATGACCTGTAAACCTCATTATTTTTTGGAAGTTCAGCATTCATTCGGTAAACAAAGGCAGGATGAAACGTTCAACTGGTATAAAGCAGCATACCTCTGCTATCAGAAGTGAACCTGGCCAGATTACTGCATCAAAGGAATTGACCCAAAGTCTTGGGAATTTACGTTGAACATTTTTGGACTGTTTTCCTTCTCTTGAAAACTCACTTTAAGTTTGGTGATCCTCCAGAGGCATTTGAAAAGAGTGGGTTTTAATTAGTTTGAGATCAGATAGATGGGAAAAAAATCCCTGGAGCTGGCTGGAACTCCAGCAAGAAAAGACCTTACTTAGAGGAAAGGAAAACAGTGCTCATTGAAGTTGCCCTTACGTAGCAGAAAGAGGGGAAGAAGGCTGTGAAAGGAATGATTAGAGTCAAGGTCTTTTGCTTCATTTCTATGGGTTTTTTGATTATTTGGACTACTATTATTGTGAAGCAATACAAAGATTTAAGGCAGCTTATGCAGCCACTTAGGAGGGGAGGTAGAGTCAGCAGACACTGCAGACAGAAAACCAGCCTCCACCCCCAAGGTGAGAGGTATGTAGTGGCTATATGCAGAGAGACTCCTGCCATGAGGGGAGAAGCAGCCTTGGAAAGGTTCTGAAAGCTGGCTCAAGGTGCATAGTCTGTGTGCATTGATACCGACGCATCCCTAACTGAGCAGAGGTTAGCTTCTTAGACTGTTTCCTCTTCTATACCCTCTGTGCCCATGTGCACAGATGGTATCTGTTCTGGCTATGGTATCTAGGGAGTGGAGAGCCTTCTGCCTGCTGATGTGGTACCTTATAAAACGTGCTGCACTGACTTCGCAGGGTACACCTACCTGTCTGGAATGCTCTCAAACTCTATGTAGAATCTATGCTTTTGCATTCAGAGGGGAGTCAAAAGCTCACAGGACTGCTATATTTACTCAACACGCTGAAGGGTAGCAAGAAGTTATATAAATGCAGCATGTTAAGAACTTTAAATCTTATACTTAAAGATTATTTTTGTTTACTCTAGGAGGTACCAAAGAAGAGGAATAGCAAGGAAATACGTGAAGCATACACACCGCTTTTACTGTACCATCTGACTTTCTTTAGTGAGGTTTAGGATTGCCACCTAGTTTTTCTGAGATTGCCCTAAGCTTGATCAGTCCTACTTTTAAATTGGCATTTCTAGAATAAATCCTACTTCACATTTTATTATCAGGATCATTATCATTATCTCTGTTTCACTGCCTTTGCATGACAAATCGTTGGTTTTACACCATGAAGGTACAACAACAAATCGTTTGTATTGAAACATACTGATACCGTGATTTAGAGTAAGACTTCCTTCATTTAAGCTTAGGCATAAAAAAATCAGATGTCTAGTCTCAGTCTGGGCTCTGTCAGTAGCCAGTGAAGAGAGATGTACTTCTAGGAGATGATTCATCCTATCCAAAACCAGGTGTCTAGGACTGACTGGAAGATTTTCTCACCGGAGCTATCTTTCTCTCTCCATACAGCAAGGGAACCTACATAACTCACTTGGCTGGGATGCCTGCCTGTTAGATGTTTACGTATTTCTGAGAAAGGTGTACCAAAAGGTATTTGGTTACAGTCCTTCTTTGTGCCTACTCTGCTACAGTCAAGGCTTTGGACCCAACTAGATCTCTTATTGTAGCAAAATTGACGGAAGTAGAGAGTAAAGATAATTTCATTACCAAAGGAAAAAACCAACAAAGGAATGTGAGAGCTGTATGCACTGTGGTATTGTCGTCTGAAAAGCGGATTTGTGCCCGGCATGCAATAGACTGATTCCCACACGGTCAGGAGAGATACTGTATTTTTTCAGGCCTGAACGCTCAGTGGAATTTCCACAAACCCAGCACACCATTCAGGGAAAAGCTGCCACATTTATACAGAAGTTACAGTGAGATCCAGCCCACCTAATACATACGTAGCAGATTATTTCATTATGTTGCACCATCCTTCTTGGCTTTGGATCAGAACTTACTGCGCTTGTGCGAGTTGTTCTGGTGGTCTTTTGAGGGTCTTTTGGGGAGCATCCCACTCCCCATTTATACCTTATAAGGTATTGGTTCAACTCAGGACACAGCTGTGTACTCGTTCCTCAGCCAGGTCCACTGTCCACTAGCCAAGAAGAATATGCGTCCTTGATCAAAGGGTAACTACAGACCCTTTCGTCTACGTTGGCTATACTTCTGATATTGGCTATGGTTTTACCAGCTGTTAACAGAGCCATTTAGGAAGGACAGTTGGGGAGGGAGAACAGAACACTTTAGGGAGGACAGTTTGAGAACGGGACAGTTTGCATCAATGAGACAGTTTGCTTCAGTATAATTTTAACCTCCATTGAGAAACGCGGGTCTGTTCGACAAAAATGAAACTGAGCTGTATGATTTCCATCAACTGTCCAAAAACCCTCCACATATTATAAATGGGAGAACTGAGACTCCTGGGGGCCAAACACACTGTGAGTGGTCACATTAGCAAGTTGTAGAGGTAAGGATAAGATCTAGTCCTACAGAATTCACAGCCCTGTTCCCCAGGCAGTGCAAGGTGCGATGGACCTGTGCCCAGTCACATCTTCTACAATTTGGCGTCCAGTTTGTGCCCCAACCTTCTTTTATAAAAGGCCCTGTAGAGATCTGGCCTCGCAATGAAGTGTATACTGGGTGGTACACATGGGGATGAAAGGGAGCAGAAGTGCCTGAACGCAGGCGGACATCTCTCTCCTCTCCAGACACAGCGATTGTTTTGTGGGACCTGAGCTATCACACAGCGTGGTTTGGAGTTTTTGAGAGCCCCTGAAAGATGTGGTTTTCCATTGGATTTTCTGAGATGACAGATTGTAACTGTAAAGTGTTACCTTCCACATCCAATTTACTACAGTGACTTCTTGACCCTTGGAATTTTATTAAAATATTTTAATTTCTCCCGTTTGTCAGTAATTAAAACTAAAGTAGAACAACCTACCTTCTGATTGTGATATTTAGTAATTGCCTCTTGGGGCAGGTGCAGCCACCCTGACAAGGACCTGACAACAGCAGGGCTTGTGCAAGCACCTGATAAAGACCAGCTCAAGCCTCACTCCCTCACTTTTCAGTCTCAGGGTCTCGGCCCTGTTTAGCCTGCCTTTGTCTTGTGTTTGCCCCCAGCTGATTAGAACGGCCACCGTTCAGACTCGACTAACACACAAACGCAGCTGGGTAACAACTGAGTTTCTCCTCTCTGCAGCAGCAGGTTTGCCGCTGGGGACTCTCCCCTTGCATTGGGATGCTCAAATGAGCCCTCACCTCCCCTTTGGTGAGTGCATTATTTCTTCAGGGTATCCTGGAGTAAATCCTCACCTCCTTTGAGTGAGTGACTCTTTGGTTTTGGGTGCCCTTGTGTGGGAGATTTTCCCGTCTATGAGTGAGGCTGCACACATTTTTGGTTCGTCTTTCTCTAGAGTTTAGGAATTTTGTTGTGTAGTAATGTATTCCTGACTGACATCGGAACTTGTAATTAACTTGGGTCTGTCAGAGTGCCAGGCAACTTGGATTGTAATAAATCTGCAATTTTTGGTTAGCTGCTGCTGTCTGTTTTGTGGGTGCCTCCATGACACCCCTGTAAAATAAACTTCTGCTGTCATTAATAGACAGTCTGCTTTACTAGGCCATGTGAATAATTAAGCTGATCTATATATTAGGCTGATGTTTACATGTTCTTTCTGATTCATCCCAGGTATAGAAGAATAGCACAAGTGGCTATTTCTGTCATTTTAATACGGGCATAAGCCAGGCCAGCAGGACCACACTGTTTCCCTCAGGTGACTACGCAGCCCCTCTGATGACACCAGGTACAACAGTGGGGTAAATGACAGAGGACTTCATACTGAGGAAATAAATCAAATAAGTTGGAACCCCTTAAAATTAAACATTTATGTTAACATCCTTCCTGAATGAGGATGCTTTTCTGACTTGGCGGAAGATATTTTATGAAGTCTTACGGCACCTTTCCAGCAGCTCTGTGAGCTCATCTGCCCTGGGACAATTAGCTGCAGCCTCTGCTGCTGGAGGGAATCGCTGCGCAGAAGGTATTCCCACAGTCAGCAGGCCACCTTGGCAGAGCTCAGAGCCTCGATTGCCTCTGCTGCATTTTCCAGAGGTGGGAGAAAACGTTGTGGCAGAATTTTTAGTTTCATGTTAATCACTAGCCATATCAGACTTCCTCCCCCAAAAAATAAGTTTCTAGAAGAATGGTGACTTTATGGCAGGCTAATCACTCTGGCTTTAGAAATGCACTCGTTATCCCAGAGCAAAAGCATGTCTTGTCTGGCATGCAGCATCAGCACAGGGAGTTGTTTTGGTCAGTATGCCCTGCGGAAAAGCTTTGTTTCCTGTGGGTCTGTAGTGGTGGCCAATAAACCTGATCTGAAATGACCTTGGTCCTGAGCGTAAGAACGAGGTATCCTTTTGCTGTCCTCTTTCTTCTGCTCATAAACGTATCTCCTGCGTGTGTTCGTTTAGTCACTTCCACTTTCACCCAAGGAAGTCAACACTTTGAAATGAGGTGAGGTACTTAAAATCAGATTATTTCAGAAAGATTCACTGTCGTCAAAGTCTCTTGAATCTTTCATGCAGCAGTTCTTATTCAAAGCACTTCTTATTTAATCTCACACTGCCGATATCTGAGATTTATTTCTTGAGTTTCTTGTAAACATCTTAAGCAACAGTTCAATTACTACTCAGAATTAGAAATTAGGTAAGACAGTGAAAATACCGTCTGAAAGAAATGGTATGTTTTCACACTGGCAAAGGATTAGCAGCAGGTTTCTCAGTGATCCATGTTGTCAGATGTATTCTTCAGTGGCTTTGTTAACGGTCTGGAAAACTGACTGAGCGGTGAGGTAGGAAATTTCGCAGATGACACAAACTGGTTGAAGGCCATGGGGTACTAGGGATAGCTAGGAAAACTTTTGGAAGTCTCTAGGAAAGCAAGGTGAGATAGAAATATGAAAGCAAGCAGAGCCTTCTGTTTTGAATAAATGCAAAATAATCAGATTTTGGGGAAAAAAGAAATCAAAATGTCAGCTACTCTTCAAAGCCAGAAGTTACTCAGTAAAAAAAGTGGGTCATCACTGGTGACAGTGAAAATCCCTACTTAAAAAGTAGAGTCGTCCAAAAACCAAATTCCGCCTGCCCAGAATGGAAAACAGGTTCTGTAAATATTACAATACTGCTTTATGGACTAAGCATATTGGCATATCTGAAATACTGTATTCTTTGGTTATTTTTTTCTTAAAGTATTTTGCAGAAATAGAAGGGTCTAGAAATGTGACATTGTAATGATTAGATAAAAATGTTCATAGGAAGAAAAACTGAAAAGATTAGAACTGTCATTTAGAGTAAAAAAAAAGGAAAAACACTAGAGAGGGTAACTTTTTGACTTCAACTTATTATTTCTTCTCAAGATGAATAAAAGGAATTTAATGTCAGTTAATGACAAAATCTTTTGACTACAAGATGTAATTGAGCCTGTGGGCTCATCCCGTGGGGAGGCTGCTCTGTAAACTACCACTTCTGTCTTGGTTTCCTCTTTCTGGGAACTTTTGGTCCTGTACGCTCGCAGTGGCTGGGTATCGAACTGAGCGAATCGCTGCCTGGCAACTAACACGGCACTATTCCCAAATTCAGGATCAGCCCCCGATAGCTTACGCCGGGAGATATTGGTGCTCCTTTGGTTTGTACTGTAGGTTCATTTACAGCTAAAAATACTGCCGCTTGGCAGGGGATTTAACAGATGAACTGCAGGGGTGGCACCTGCCGACACATTTTTCTTAGATCGCTCTAGAGAGCTGATTCTGAACAACCAGCTAGAGGGCCCCAAGTATTATAATACAGTTTTTCACTTCCCTTCTGTGGATTTGAGACGTCAAGAGACTGTGGTTAATTAAGCCTCTCAAATACCGTTATGTCCCAGGTAAAATTAGACTGATGCCTAATGTAACCTCTTACTAGATATGTAAATATCTAGTTCTGCCAGTGACAAATCTCTCGAGTTTCTCCTGAAAACGACGTTGCTTCTTTAGTCACTAGCCCATGTTCTTCCGTTCTAAAGTTTCTTTCTTACTTCTCTATGAATTTTCAGTCACGGCACTGCAGTTGCTACCAGCATCAAAAATCATCTTGCAATCTCACATCATACTTGGCTTGCCAGTGACTTTTGGCCAAGATTTTTTTTAAAATGTGTCAACTCGCGTGATGTGTCTTATACCTCATGTTCTAAGTAAACAGACAATTCCAGCTGGGTTGAATGTAGTACAGGAGAGAGATCTGGAACTCACAGTAACTTAACATCATCTTCAACCTTACCACTGACGTAGAAAGACAACACAGCATTTTCATTTTTCAGAAGGAGCACTATATACTTTATCAAAAAATAGTTTATCCAAGTATTGTGAAGTTGCAAAAGCCCATATGAGCCAGTGGAAAATCCTATTGACCTTGACGAGCTCCATATTTTGGCTCTTCACTTTTGTGAGTGTTATAGCAGTAATAGCATCAGTGAAATGACTTCATACTCATTTCAGGGGTTCAAAAGTTAGATTTTTTGGTTCCAAGGTGTTTCTTTATGCAACCATCTAAAAATGCCTTTTGCTTTAGGCTGCTTGCATACTGACAGTTAACGATTGCAAGGCAATGAAATTATCAATTTGTTGGCACAAGTTCTTGGGTGCGGTGGCTGAGATTGGGACGCACACTTTTTTCCAGCTGCAGAGTGGAAAATGTAATGTTTCGAGCTTCAGAGTGTTGTCTGAATGTCATTATTTTGAACAGTTTAGGTCCTTTCTGTTTGAAAAGGGACCAGTGATCTGCAGTGCCTTGGTAGTTAGGTGATTACCTTGAGTAACCATTGATTTTTCCAAAAGTGAATGAATATTCATCACTCACTGAAAAGCAGGCCCTCTTAGAATAATACCATCTGCATTCTTCATGGCCAGTAGTACCCTTGCAAAATCTCACTTTATCTTTTTGCTTGATATTTTTCACTCTGATGAAATTCCAGAAAGGAGCTAGGCAGAGCAAATATGGTTCAGAGAATGGGGAAAGGCAGGGATGCTTATACTACCAGGATCCCTACCTGACTTTTTTTCCAATGTGATTTACTAGTAGCAGAGAATTTACACCTGGAAGACGGAAGTGTTAAGTATAAAATCGTGTGTAGTCCACAGTGAACAAATGCAAATGGAAATGACATTACGATCTCCTCTGACACCAAGGAGTCTCAGGAAAAGGACCCAGAATGGACATTTGTTGGACCTTTGGAGTCAGGGCTGAAGCAGCAGGGGTGGCACAAGAAATACTTCTGTTGTCACTTTACCTGCCAAATACTGAATAAATAGTGAGAAGCGCTCATGAGCATTTAGATCACTAAGAGGAAGGAAAAGCTAAACTAAATCAGCAGGGATATCATTAAATATTATTAATTGAATGCTGTATGCACTGCTAGGACTTATGCTTAAAAGAGAGCTTGTTTTTTTCTTGCAGCCTAATTTTGATGGAGTGATGTATTTAGGGTCTCTCCCACCAGTTGGTGCTCGTCTCCAGAAGTACAAGTTCCTCCATCTTACAGCCTCATGCTACAAATGCATCGCTTGCTCTCGCTTCCAGCACCACTTCCACGTACAGAAAGAGATTATTTGGGCCTTTAAAAAAAATTCTTTGGAAAACAGTTGTGCAGGTTTTTGTTTCAAGAAATTAGGAGATTCGGCTCTGTGGTGACACCAGAGACTGTCAACCTTATCAGAACAAAGTGGCGTGTCCCATAAAGTTTATTCTAAGGGTTCTTATCAATATCATTTCACAGTAATTCCGTATTTGTACTGATGCACACTGAAGTGTGTAGAGTTTATAAACTTTCTATGTATACATGCATGTATGTAATGTTCAAGAGAAAAAAGTTGCTGTGTAGGTCAGTGCCTATGTTGATTTAACCTTAGAGCTCTTCAGAAGCAACATGCATTTTGTCTGCAGAAGCAAGGGCTGTTGAAAACGCTTTGCAGTGTGCTACCCCTCCTGCAGTCACTGCTTTCTGCTTTAGCCTTACAAGCTACTGGCAAACCATCTGCTGGAATGGAATCTGCTTGCACATTCAAACAGATAGCCAGAGCTGATCAGATGGGGTGTCCTCGAGGCCAGCAGGAGGTAACGGTCAGATTAGCTGAGTCACAATGGCCAACCACAGCTATATATATATATAGAGAGAGAGAGATAAATCACGGCTCCCCTTCAGAGGAACTCACCTAATCAGATCTGTCCCCAGCAATATGTTTATCCTGTCTAGAGCTTGGCTTTCGAAGCAATTATTTTAGATCCCAGCTACTTGTAAACCAGGAGTGCTGAGATGCCAAAGGGCCTTTTGACTTCACTCGTTCCGAGAATGTTAGGAAATTTAAGTCCCAAGTCTAAATGACTAGTTTTTCTCCAGACATGGAAAGCTGTTGTTCAGCCTCAATCCTGCTGTCTGCAAGAAAAAATTGCTGCAGTTCTTTCTGCAGATTTTTGCAGACTTTTCTTCCACAGACTGTATCAGATCAGTCCCTTAGCTTTGAACATCTCTGAATAACGACGTTGCTCCTTTACATGAATGGCAGAAAATAGCTGCCTCGTAGGACACTACAGGTTTCTACCACCAGGGGAAAGGACTGTGCTTCTCCTCAGCGGCAAAGGATTGAGTTTTCATGGGCTTGCAGTCTGCAGTCCCAGAGTGTATTGTTGACTTCACTGATTTTTACATTCCAGTTAACTACCCATATAGCAGCAGTGAAGCCAAAGAAGCTCAAAGCTTTCAACTGATGACATGTGAGGAGAAAGTCAGCTGAAGTCTTATAGGAGGAGGCAAAACAATTCCCATTTGCTGTCTCTGAAGTCCAGTTTTCTCCTTGGCCACTTGTATTTGAACCTTTCCCCAGTATTAACCACTGCAGTGCTGTTCAGGTGACTTGCTCTGATCCTATAAGGTATAATGTGGAGAAATATGTGTGAATAGGCAATTCTGGCATTCCTTCTGCAAAATCCGCACCAGCGCTTCAGGTGAGCTCTCTCCTCCTTCCCAGACAGTCCATCCCGGTTCTGGAGGAGCGATGCTTCTTACCGCTAATACGACAGTGCAGCAGTTTTGAGGCAATGAGCTCAACTTCTCATTGCTGTTCATTTGCAAAAACAAAGTCAGCTTTTTTGTCTGGATTTTGAGAAGTGCCTTTAAATCCTGGGTCTAACACGTGTGCAGCTGAGAACTGGAAAAGAACTGGGAATAGTGAGGTTTACCCCAAAACCTATGGAGATACTTAGAGCGCAGTTTTGGAAGCAGCTTTAACTGATAAGCCAAAAAGTCTCTGCTACGCTTCAACAGCACAGAGGGAGCTGTACAATTACCTATAAGCCAGGAAGGAAAAGTTCATCTCTCATCACTAAAGCCATGCCTGTTTGCTGTGTGCTTTGCTTTTCACTGCATTTGTACCCTTGCGTTTGTCAGCTTTTCTTCCCTTTTTGTTTTGCCAGATTGTTACTGCTGCATAGGAGTCAATAAACAGAAGTTTCAAGTACTTTTTGGTTTGTGATTATGATATTATGCTGCCATTAATTTTTTTCTGTCATATGTTGGCTCATCCAGAGGGATCTTTTATCTTCTGTTAAACTTGCCATTTTTACAGTAAGCCATATGCTCATTAAAAAGTGAGGACCATGAGACTTCAGTCACTAGTGGTGGTGGTACTGTGAGTATTCAATACCTGAAGGGAACATGGACAACAGATGGTGGAAAATGATCAAGTTAACTTCTTCAAAACGCTCTCTGATGCCATTTTACACCCCTGTGCTCGCTCCTCATCCAAAGGATGATGGATAACCTGACTATTACAGTTGCTGAGTTTCCTTACCTGTGACACTGGCTGTGCTGACCCTTGGCAGCCTCACTGCGGCTGGCTGCCTTCCTGCATGCAGAACGGCAACTGTGAGCTTTGCACTGTGGCACCTTTGCTGAGGGCAGCCTTTGGTGAAAGGAAGCGGTACCTCTTTGTAAGGTCCAGCTGTCTAACAGGGAGCTGTGCTCAGACCTGTGAAGCTCCCGAGATCCCTTAAACCCGTTAATTTCAGTAGGCATCACACTGGGTTAGGCACAGCCAAAGGAGCAGCAAATGCTGTCCTCACTCTCCCAGCTGCAGCACCACGTCAGGAATGCTACTGCAAATTATTCTGCAGGCTAGACTAAAAACACGTTCGTGTGTTATTTCTGTGTTGGTCATCCCCTCCTTTTCTTATATGCACAGGGACAGTATCCACGCAAGGATAGAAAAGGAATTGTTTAGGCTTTTTAAATTAGCTTCAATAACATGACAGACGACAACAAGTTTTAGGGTAATTTTCTTTTTTTTCAGCCATGTTGCCAGAGCATGTGTCTATCCTGGCAGCAGCTTCCTTGCAAATTAATGAAACATCAAGGCTGCGCTACCAGCCAGACTGGAGCAGCGTATTTCCAGGAGGCAGCTTGCACTCACAGATCATCAGCAGCTGCAAATCAATTAAGTTCCCTTGATTCCAGTGCAGAGGGCCACCAACTCAGAGCTGCAGAGTATCTGCCCCATTTCATGTTGGAACAGAAACATTGCTTTCATTTTATTGAGAGCTGGACTATTTAAAATGTAAATGCCGTTAAAATTTAAAATCCCTATTTAATTTAAAATTCCCTTTGCGGTTTCTTTTAGTGATAGTGTTCCTCATTTCTGGTCCAAAGAGTTGAGACCTTACATTTCCCTGAGACCCCCACATCAGGGTTTGCAGGGCTTTGGTGTCCTTTGGCCAGCAGGCACAATATGCCTTGCCCTTGGATTTTTTGCTGATCCCAGTTTGTCACTTCTGTTTGTTAAAGAACTGTAATAAGAAAAAATAACATTAAATGCTAGCCAACACTCCCCACATTGCCCGAATCCTTGGAAAGCGGCAGCATGCCTCAGTGCTGGGAGCGGGGTCTGGACGCACTATAAAAAAATGTTGCTGGCTTTGAGGCTCAAACGGCTGCAAAGGCAAAACTTGCTTCTTGCCAGCATGCCCTGCATGCATGCCAGAGGCTTCAGTTTGGGGAAGGGGGGATTCCCCCAGCTCCCTGGACAGACTTTGGGTCCTCAGGACATGTTGTAATGCTTACATTTGTAGGGAGTTTGACCACAGCCACAAAGAGAAGCCCGATGTCTGACCGTGCAGACCCTGGCAAGCCCTGGTATGTTTTGCCGTGTCTCAGATTCACAGGTGGGTGTTTTGCCTTGTTAAAAGTTATTTCACATCATCTGGTCCCCAGTTAGTCGGGTAGTGTGGCTAGCATCAGCAAAGAAGGAAATACTCATCTCCCCATAGCCCATGGCTGTGAGCTGCAGAGAAAAGCAATAGAGAAAAAATACAGAAAAGTAATAGTGTCTGGAGACAGGGAATGAGGGAAGGAAACCAGAGGTTAAAGCAACCAAGAGAATGAGGGTTAAAGGGAGCTTGAAGGAGCTCAGGAGGTGTTGGGAGACCAGGGAGGCTTTGGCATCTGCATGCGGCCCCAGCAGCTGTGCCCGTGCCCATGCCCATGCCCACAGGGAGAGCTGCACCTCAGTAGGCAGCCCTGCATTCCAGATTGGGCGACATCTGTTCACCGCTTGCCTTCTCGTAAAGATGGGAGATTTCATGCTTCCAACTTGCAGCTGAGTTTATAATTTGGCAAAGAAACGGAAAAAAACCAACCCAAAGCATGTCGTTACAAAGTGGTATAGCACACGCATTAGTGCTTCACTACAAAGCCAGCTTTTCCACATAATTTTCCTGTGCATCAGGCAAGCAGCACATGGAAAGAACCATCTGCAGTGTCTTACAGGGGCATTTCCTGGTCACAGCTTCCACAGCGTAACTAAAAACTGAGTTCGGTAAAACATACACCATTGCCCAAAAGGGCTTGAATTTTACCAAGAATGTAAGTTAAAGTTAAGAGAACAAGTGATGACTCCCCCAGTTTGGTTGGCTCTGTCTGTATCCGGAGCTAATCAGCCCACTCAGCAAAATTAACATCTCCGATGCACTTCATAATCCAATATATATTTTAAGAATTTTTCTTAACAGAATCAGTCGCGTGTCTGTCACATGCTGTTCATTAAACATTTTTGGATCAGGCAGCACCTTAGATCACCAAGATCCCAATTATGCTTACATTTTAATCTCAAAATGGCTGATTGGAACAAGTGATCAAGGGAAACGGTGCATTGCCCGTCCCTGGGAACCACCGGTCCAGACCGAGCACCCTTCTGCCATGCAGGCTTTTGCCAGGCATTGTTGTGCAGCTCAGAATAAGAATGTGCAGATGAAAGTCTGTGCACATGACATCGGAATGCATGATCTAATGGTCCTTTATGGCCTTAAAATCTAGAATCAGTGAATTGAAATGTATGAAAAAGAGTCCCCGGTTGTAGGAACGAACTGGCTCAATTGCAAACAGGTCAATTAAACTCAGACAACCTCCTGGATCACCTTTGAAGTTATAAGTTGGACTGAATGGTATGTAAGTATAATTAAACTTCTCCTGTGGTTTCAAGCTAATACATAATTCCTCACTTCCTATCCAATACTCCTGTGTTATGCTCCCGTGCCCCCCCAAAAAGCTGATACATCATTTTCTGTATCTGTCTACAAAGGCGTCTCTGGTTGGGCTGCAGTGTAAGGCTGGACTCCAGCATAAGGCTGGACTGCCAAGTGAAAGCGTCCGTCTTGCTCTGGGCAGGCAGCAGACACAGATATCCCTTCCATGTGTTACGCTGGGCAATTCTTGTGGTGAGGAAAGGAGGGAGACAGGAAGGACCCTCCAGCCCAGATTGTGCCACTCCGGCTCAGACTGAGATGTGTCCAAACACCAGGTTCACCCACTGCTGTGGTGGTGGCTGTTTGCAGGTCTGGACATTGCAGGTAAACATCTCCACTTCATGTGAGTGACCCACGGAGCAGATTGGTGGCCAGGACCCTCCTCTGTGCTCCGTCCCTGCTTCTTGCATGGGGCTACACCCAGATCCCGGTGGACCAGCTCACCCAGCCCACGCTAGCCACTGCAGTGCCCCAGGAACACAAAGCCTCTGTCGTCTGTGCGAGGCTGCTCTGCAGGCGGCTCTGGTCAGTACGGCAGCGCTGCCTTTGGCACGGAGGGATGGCAGGGCCTGGGAGGAGGCAACGTTTTAATTCCATGTGTGTCTGTACCTGGGCCGTTAACTCTCGTTTATGGACCACGGATAGAAATTTCTCTCATTTCTTCAGCACTACAAATTAATTGCACAAGAGTAGAGCAGGGGGAGAAATCTGAGCAGAGCCAGTTTCTCCCACCAGCGTCTCCCACCCCAGCTTCTTCACCCTGTCCCTTCCTCCTGGCGCCTTGAGGCTCCTCGCATCGCCCGCAGCCTGGCTCCTCTCTCACCTTCCTTCTTCGCTTCCCTGCCCCAGCATGGCCATCCGCTCCCGCTCACAAATTCTCATCCCTCCTTCCCCCGCCCCTCTCCTGCTTCTCCCGATATCCTCTCGCTTGAAAACACAAACCTGGTCCAAAACGGTAGGAAGTGGATTTGAGAGGAATCCAACACTGCCCGAACCGAGTCAGTCTCTGAGCTACTCTTTTGCTTTGGAACTAGAGCCAGGGGTGGACAACGCCGCAAAAAGGCCTGGCGCTAAAGCACGGGGGGCTGCGGGACCGGCCCTCCCGAACGGGGCCGGGCCGCGGGACCGGCCCTCCCGAACGGGGCTGCGGGACCGAGCCTCCCGAACGGGGCCGGGCTCCGGGAGCGGCCCTCCCGAACGGGGCTGCGGGACCGAGCCTCCCGAACGGGGCCGGGCTCCGGGAGCGGCCCTCCGGAACGGGGCTGCGGGAGCGGCCCTCCCGAACGGGGCCGGGCTCCGGGAGCGGCCCTCCCGAACGGGGCCGCGGGACCGAGCCTCCCGAACGGGGCCGGGCTCCGGGAGCGGCCCTCCCGAACGGGGCCGGGCTCCGGGAGCGGCCCTCCCGAACGGGGCCGCGGGACCGAGCCTCCCGAACGGGGCCGGGCTCCGGGAGCGGCCCTCCCGAACGGGGCCGCGGGACCGAGCCTCCCGAACGGGGCCGGGCTCCGGGAGCGGCCCTCCCGAACGGGGCCGCGGGACCGAGCCTCCCGAACGGGGCCGGGCTCCGGGAGCGGCCCTCCCGAACGGGGCCGGGCTCCGGGAGCGGCCCTCCCGAACGGGGCCGCGGGACCGAGCCTCCCGAACGGGGCCGGGCTCCGGGAGCGGCCCTCCCGAACGGGGCCGCGGGACCGAGCCTCCCGAACGGGGCCGGGCTCCGGGAGCGGCCCTCCCGAAGGCAGCCGCAGGGCAGGCCCCGGGGCAGGCCCGGCCGCCGCGGGCAGGGCCGCGCTGAGCGGAGCGCGGCTGCAGAGTGAACAGTGCCATCTCCTGGAGAAGGGCAAACACCGGGCAGGCTGCCTGGTGCCCGCGAAAAACTCTCCAGGCAACCCCCCCAGAGAAAAAGGTGCTTTATTTCCTGCTCTTGACAAGATCGCTGCCTCCATTCCCCTTGACCCTTTCCTCGGCAGAAGTCACTCTTCCCTCGGGATTCAGCAGCGCTCCGGGGGGGGTCTGCACCGCGTCCAGCCGTGCTGGGTCCCTTCAGCGGGTGCATTGCAGGGCTAGAGCACAACCGCTCTGAAAGGGATTTTTTTCGGAGGAACTAGGGTGCCAGATGAAAGCTGCCGTAGCTTGTGTATGTGGCTCACGATGTCCGAAAGTCTGACTGCATGCAGAGGCAGCACAGATGCACGGGGACAGGGGTTCCAGGGTCTGCCAGTGCCGCAGTGTGCTTTAGGGCTGAGTAAAGGGAAGAGGCTAAAACCCCCAAATGCCCTGCATGTCATCTTATACTGCTCCATGTAATACACAAGTGATGCTACCATAGAAATGAATACCTCAGCTGCACTGGAACTGGACGTTTAAAATTCAGTACAAAGTCCTGGTTCCTGGAGCAGCCTTAGCTGAGAATATGCTCATCCTCGGTAGTCATGCTAATGCTTTTTGCATCTGAGCCAAGATTTTGTAAATCTAAGTCAGTTCTGTCTCTTCTGCCTCAAAATATGAAGCAAGAAATAGCCCAGCCGTCTAAAAACGGAGCATTTTGGCCTCAGCCCATATTGATTATCTAGCTCATAAATGAAGATCAAACTTCTGGTTCTTGTCCAAACAACAATCATCTTGGACACTCACGCCTACCAATCAGACTGGCAGATGTTAGCTGTTCAGACTCACACTTCAGTTTAAGCTGAGCTTCCTTTTGTTTATGCACATTTTCTTGACTAAAGTCTTTCTTCCAGTTGCGTGCTCTCCACAGAATCAAAATACTGACTTCTGTAGATTTTCTCTGGTCAAATCCTACTGCCATGAAATTAATGGCAACATGCTGCTAATTTTATTGTAACCAAGATTTCACCACTGGGAAACTCTAATCTTCGAGGTAGCTGCGAGAAAGCAGTGCTATAGGAAGCCAGGACTAACTAAGCAATGCCGTTCAGCAGAAGATGTTCTGCTACCCACCCAAGTAAGTCCATAAATGGGAGCTGAACAGACATCTGAGCTCTTCTATCAGCTCAACTAGGAAAAACCGTAACTCTTTGACTAGCCTTGGTCGCACTTATGTGCCAGCCTCTGCCATCAGCCTGCAGCATGTATCGTTTCAGCCCATGGATCATCTCATTGAAATCAGCCTAAATAAAGGTGGCAGAACTTGGAGTGCTCTCATCCTGGGTAGAAGCCTAGGACAGCTTCCCCATGTTGGGATTGCTGAAAATTACGGCCACAGATTGTCTGCAATGACTGCAACCCAGCTGAGAGTTTCTCTTTCCCTACTTGGCAACTCCTGTCACATCTGGAACACATTTATGCCTCTAAAATACCATTTGTCAGTTTAAATGCTGTATGTAGGTGCCCTGGGTTTGGCTACGACAGGGTCAGTTTCCACAGCCGGTATAGCCAGACCGAAACAGCCGATTCAAACAGTGTGGAGCAGCAGGGCTCAGCCTGGTGGTGGTGGTGGCAGCTGGGACCCAGGGCTCTGCTGGGCAATGGTAAGCAGAGCATTGCCTCCCTCTCTCTTTGTGCTGTTAAGCAAACTCTCCTTATCTTAACCCACGTGGCTTTACCACTCATTCTCCTACCCCCAGTGGCAGGAGAGAGACACAGAGAGCACAGCTGCCTGTTGCTTAGTTGTCCACTCCGCTTAAACCAGGACAGTTCTTTCTTGGCACTCAATGTGAGGGGTTAACATAACAATAGATCTGACCAAAGCGTGTTACAATAATTTCGCTATATGTACTTTGTATATTAGTAGTCCATGGCCACCATGTTGGTCCATCTGCTTGCGTGGTGGTGTTGTGTAAATCCTCATGTACACTATGTACTCCCTGTGTGATGTTTACCATCTCCGTGAAGTGGATCAGGACCATCATGTTGCTGTATGTGGTATTGTCGAGCTATGCTCGCACCACTGGTTACGAGGTTAATCTGGTATCTGTATGTGGCGGTGTCTTTTATTAGTAACTTCACCCAATCGATGGGCAATACGGGGGAAGAGACTTTCTCAGCGTTTGAGAGTTTTGAACATCCTTGGGATGCCCAGGCCAGCTTGCTCTTATTGTTGTATCTCCTGAATGTGTCTCAGGCCTGGTTTAGGGTTACACACAGGTTTTTCAAGAATACCACCCAGAGACCTGCCCAGAGGCTGGAGAGTTGTGAGTGGTCGGGTGTGTGGGAGAGCACGGGCAAGTGCCTCGGACAGTGGTCCCCTCCAGAGTTTTGGAATATTACCCATGAACAAGTGCAAGACCCTGACAAATAGTAGAACATTTGGAAAAAGTATGTTGTCAACTGGGCAACTCCAGAGAGACGCAAATCACTGCAATGTGCTGGGGCCTGGCCCGTGCCTACCGAGCCCTCTTCAACACCGTTCAGTGCCCTCAAGGGGGAAGAGAAGGTCTCTGGGCTTAAACCAGAGCAGCAGGCCCTGCGGCTATTCCAACCCTCGTGACAAGCTCGTGGCTACTCAGACCCTGGCAGCAGAAGCTGCAGCTGAACCAGAGAACAACACTGTGCCGTAACAGCCACCCCTATAGAGAGAAAGAAATGCCCACTTAGTGAGGGATGACGATGAACCAGGGCCGTCACAAGAACGGGAGGAAGAAGCAGAGCCAGAGGTGATCACCCGATCCTTATCCCTGAGGGAGCTGTGAGATACGTGGAAGGATTTCAGCCGCCATCCCGACAGGCACATCGTTACCTGGCTGCTCCGGTAACAGGGATAACAGGGCCAGGAGTTTGGAACTAGACGGTAGGGAAGCCAAGCAGCTGGGAGCCCTGTCTAGGGAAGGGACATTGACAAGGTGACTGGACAACAGACACAAGCTCTCAGCCTCTGGAGGCAACTTCTGTTAGGCACGAGGAAAAGGTCCCCCTTCAAGAAAGGTACTATACGTCACCCAGGGAAGTGGACCACCATGGAGAGAAGTATCTAGTACCTGAGGGAACTCGCTGTGCTGGAGGCGGTTTATAACAATCTGAACGACAAGCAGCCACCTCCAGAGCCAGATAAAGCCCAGTGCACGCTGTCCATGGAGCGGAAGTTTCTATGAAGTGCGCAAGTGTCATATCCCAACTCATTGGCAATAGTGACCTGGGGTGAAGGCGTGGGACACACGGTGGATGAAGTGGCTGCCCAACAGCCGGCAATACAAAGGAAGTCTCTCTTCCTCCCTATAGTCCTGCATCTCGGCAGTGGAGGAACTGTCTTGGGGGTTCTGGCAATTCAAGGAGGACAAACGCTGCCCCAGTTTGCAGTGGGAAATTTCCCAGGCAGAGTAGCAGGACTGAACTTAATACTGATCCTCTTGAAGGGGCTTCTGAGTTATTTTGGGAAGAAGTGAGTGACTCTGATCAGGATTAGAGGGGTCCTGCCTCCAGCCAGGTCGAGCAAAGAGACAGTCAGGTTTACTGGACTGTGTGGATCCGATGGCCTGGCACATCAGTCCCTCGGGAGTACGAGGCCCTGGTAGATACCAGCGCACAGTGCACTTTAATGCCATCAAGTTAGGAAGGGGCAGAACCCACCTGTATTTCTGGGGTGACAGGGGCATGCCAACAGCTCGCTGTATTGGAGACTGAAGTGAGCCTTACTGGGAACGAGTGGCATAACCCCCCCACTGTGACTGGACCAGAGCCCCCCGTGCATCCTTGGCATCGACTGCCTCAGGAGAGGGTATTTCAAGGACCAAAACGGTAGTGGTGGGCTTTTGGTATAGCTGCTTTGGAGACAGAGGAAATGGAACAGTTGTCCACCTTGCCCAGTCTCTCGAAGGACTCATCTGTGGTGGCTTTGCTGAGGCTTGAGGAACAGCAGGTGCCAATTGCTGTTACAGCAGCACCGGTGGCACTATTGCACCAACCGAGACTCCCTGATCCCCATCCATATGCTGATCCATCACCTGGAGAGCCAAGGGGTGATCAGCAGGACACGCTCACCCTGTAACAGTCCTACCTGGACAATGCAAAAATCTTATGGAGAGCGGAGACTGACAGTAGACTGTTGTGGCCTGAATGAAATCACACCGCCACCGAGTGCTGCTGTGCCAGACGTGTTGGAACTCCAGTATGAACTGGAGTCGAAGGCACCTGAGCCACAAGCGATGTTGCCAATGCGTTTTCCCCCAGTGCTACAGCACCAGCGTGCTGGCCACAGTTTGCTTTCCCCTGGAGAGGCGTCCAGTACTCCTGGAGTCGATTGCCCCAGGGCAGGAAACGCAGTCCCACCATTGGCCATGGACTGACTCGGTCTGCGCTAGAAAAGGGTGCAGCTCCTGAACATGTGCAAGACATTGATGACATCGTCGTGTGGGGTAAGACAGCAGAAGAAGTTTTTGAGAAAGGGGAGAAAATAGTTCAAATCCTGCAGAAGGCCAGTTTTGCCATAAAAAAAGAGTAAAGTCAAGGGACCTGCACAGCAGATCCTGTGTTTAGGAATAAAATGACAAGATGGGTGTTGCCAGATCCCAGTGGATGTGATCAACAAGACAGCAGCTCTGTCCCCGCTGACTAACAGGAGGGAAATACAGACTTTCTCAGGCGTTGTGGGTTGCTGGAGGATGCACATCCCACACGACAGCCTGATTGCGAGCGCTGTCCATCAAGTGACCCAGGAGAAGAATGATTTTAAACGGGGCCCTGAGCAGCAACAAGCCTTTGGACAAATCAAGCGAGAGATAGTCCGTGCAGCAGCCCTTGGGCCAGTGCGGGCAGGACAAGGTGTGAAAAATGTGCTTTACGCCACAGCCGTGGGCAATGGCCCTACCTGGGGGCTCTGGCAGAAAGCATCCGGGGAGACCCGAGGACCACCCTTGGGGTTTTGGAGCCGGGGGTACAAAGGATCCGAGGCTGCACTCCAACTGAAAAAGAGATACTGGGAGCGTAGGAAGGAGTTGGAGCTGCCTCGGAAGTGGTGGGCACTGAAGCGCAGCTCCTCTTGGCACCCTGTCTGCCAGCGCTGGGCTGGATGGTCAGAGGGAGGGTCTCCTCTGCACATCACACAACCGATGCCACGTGGAGTCAGTGGGTTGCACTGATCACACAACAGGCTCGGCTGGGGAGCCCTGGGTGCACAGGAATCTTGGAGGTGATCACAGACTGGCCAACAGGCGAAGAGTTCAGAACGTTGCCAGGAGAGGAGGTACCGCCGTGAAGAGGCCTCACCATAGAACAAACCAGCAGATAACGAGAAGTCATACGCCCTGTTCAGGGACGGGTCCTGTCGCCCTGTGGGAAAACACTGACAGTGGAAGGCTGCTGTGTGGAGTCCCACACGACGAGTCGCTGCAGGTGCTGAAGGAAAAGGGGAATCGAGTCAGTGTGCGGAGGTGAAAGCCATCCAACCGGCTTTAGGTGTTGCTGAGCGGGAGAAATGGCCAGTGCTCTCTATTGATCCATGGGTGGTGGCAGATGCCCCGTGGGGTTGGTGACAGCAATGGAAGCAGAGCAGCTGGCAGCACCGAGGTAATAAACCCATCTGGGCTGCTGAATTACAGCAAGATACTGCTGCTGGGTAGAGAACCTGGTGGTTTAAGTACGTCGTGTGGATGCCCACGTACGCAAGAGTCAGGCCATGGAGGAACATCAACACAACCAGCAGGCGGATCAGGCTGCTGAGGTTAAAGTGTTTCAAGTAGACCTGGATTGGCAGCATGAAGGTGAATTATTGCTGGCTTGGTGGGCCCATGAAGGTAGAGACGTGACATACACAAGGGCTCGTAACTGAGGGGTGGACTTAAGTCTGGACGCAACAGCAGGAGTCATCTATGAATGTGAAACATGCACTGCAATAAACAAGCCAAACAGTGAAAACCTGTGTGTTACGGAGCGCGTTGGTTCAAATATAGACATGGGGAGGCCTGGCAAGTTGACTGTAAATGCCATGGGCTTCCCATTGTGAAAGCCACCGTCGGATGGCTGGAAACGTGTGCTGTGCCCCATGCCACCAGCTCTAACGCAGTCCTGGGGCTCGAAAAGCAAATCTTGTGGCAGCATGGCACCCCAGGAAGAACGAGTCAGTCAACGGGACTCCTTGCTGAAACAACCTCATAGACACCTGCGCCAAGAAGCATGGTATTGAGACGGTATGTCATGTCACCTATCATGCACCAGCCTTCCGGAAAAATCCAGCGGTACAATGGACTGTTGAAGACTACACTGAGGGCACCAGGGTGGACCTTCAAATGCTGGGAAACACACTCAGCAAAAGCCAGCTGGTTAGTTAAGACCAGAGGATCTGCCGATCGAGCTGGCCTCACCCAGTCAAAACTCTCCGGCACTGTGGAAGGGGTAAAGCCCCTGTAGTGCCCATGAAGAATGTATTAGGGAAGGCAGTTTGGGTTAGTCCTGCTTCAGGCGAAGGCAAACCCATTCGTGGGGCTGCTTTTGCTCAAGGACCTGGGTGCACTTGGTGGACGATGTGAGAGGATGGGGAAGTCTCATATCTACCTCAAGGAGATTTAATTTTGCGTGAGAGCAGCCAGTGAATTAAATTGTATATTAATGACTAAATACAAATCAATGAGGAATGGACTTTTGAAATCAAGTGAGGGACAGCAGTGAGGGAACTCAGACTGACTTCATCAACTGGCGCCCAGCAATTTCCTCAAGATCAACATCTTCAACCCGCAAACTGTGAACTAAGGCCATACCGGACACACCAGCTTTGAGCTCTGGATGCATCTTGCAACAACCTGACACCATCTCTCTTGCCCTGAGACTGTTATGACAGATGAAGCCCAGAAGTCACAGATTAAATTAACTCAGTGGTCACGTTAGAGGAATGGCCCACTGCCTAAGGGAATAATATCTGTGCATATGTGTATGTGTAGGTCAAGTAGTGGATCTGGGTATGAGGCAGATGGTATAGAATAAGGGGTGGATAATGTCCTGTGTTCAGCTAAGATAGGGTTGACTTCCACAGCCAGGTTAGCCAGAGAGAACCAGCCAATGGGATATTTGATACCATACTGACATCATGCGCAGTATGTATATATATCTATGTATCAAACGAGTGTAGCTGGCTGGCGGGAGTTTCAAACAGTGCTGGGGTACCACTCAGCTGGGCTTGGTGTGACTCAGAGGGGGGACGCGGCTCGGCCGGGGCTCAGCTTGGTGGTGGTAAGCAGTACATTGTTTTCCTCTCTCTTTGTGTTGTTTCAAGTAAACTCTCCTTATCTTAACCCACTCGGCTTTACCATTCATTCTCCTGCCTTCAGGGGTAGGAGAGTGGCTGCTTAGTAGTGCTTATTTGCCACCTGAGTTTAAATCCTCTCAAAAGACCATATTGAAATGCTTCTTCTATTTATGCCAAATTAAACATGTTCTTTTGAAGAGGTGAAACAGACCCATAGCAACCTTTAATTCGCTGGCTATTGATCTGAGGATTTCAGCTGCATAGGTAAGTGTGCCCTTGTGAATTCTGCTTGATACTGGGGCCTCTCTCAGAAAACTTGTGGCAGAAGGACAACCCTGTTTGGAGGGCTGATTCACCTTCTCATACCTCTTTCCCAGCTATATCAATCTGGAACTCACTAGAGATAAGTGGAGAGAATGCCTTCTGTGCATGTTAGCATGGACAGAAAGCTCTTAAGCATGGGTGACTTTCCAGGTAGCTGGAGAGCCCTTGGGCAAGGAGATGGCTGGTGCTCCGGCTAAAGACTTTTCTTAGGACTGACCACCAGGGAAGGGACAAAGTGATCACCGAATGAGGAATGTGGATCAGTCAGTGGAGGGCACTGGTGCTTTTGAAAGGAAGCGCCTACTGCAGGGCAAGCTTGGCCAGCTGGGCAGGGTACTGGGGCACCAAGGGCTTCTGCCCTATCTGGATAACTGAGGCCACAAGGAAAACCTTGTGAGTGACCGAGTACTGTCAAGGTTTAGAGCTGGGCCGGCTCCAGATGAATGACAGACGCTATTACTCCCTCTCCCCTTTCCCCCCTTTCCCAAAGAGGGGAGAGAGAAAAGGAGCAAGGGAGAGTATCTCCACCAACTTATGGATTGGAAAAGAAAACTAGAACTGCTTTAATGAGAATAATAATAATAAAGTGAACTATATACAAATATATACTATACCAATACTGAACCCAACACCCCGATGGCAACTACGTCACTGTCACCGCTGATGTTGTCGGCAAACACTGGGGAAGGCCCAGACTGGGCTCAGCAGCAGACGGGAACTGGATGCAGGAGCTGGATCCCAGATCTGGATTTCAGGGATGCACGGATTGGGATCAAAGGCAGAACAGACAGAGTCCTCCTCAGACGCTGGCCATTGAAGAAGAAGGCTTGACCCTCGTGATCCCTCAGCTTTGTACTGAAGATGATGTCTGTGGGCTGGAACCCCTTGCTGGTCAGTGCAGGGTCCCCTGTCCTGCCCGCTCGTCCCCGCAGGTGTGGTCTGTAACTCACCGCACCCCCACCATGGCACACAGGATCCAGCAGTGCCCTGGGGCCGCACAGCAGAAAGGACAAGCCGGAGCCTTTCTGCACGCCAGCCCCTGGCAGTGACTGTGACCATCAAGTGTCCCCACTTCTAGGAGCAGACACTGTCTGCAGAAATATGGGTTAACGTCAGACAGTGCCGTTAGTGAGCAGAGACTGAGCTGGAAAGTGAAATCTCTGGACAGGATTAGTGCTGCTCTAACTCCAACCAGGACAAGTACACTAAGCTCTTTTGTGGACTTAGAGGGAAGTCCCCAAAATGGTGAGGAGATGCCTGGGCTATTATATATGCACTATTATTCTCTCTAAGATGTTTTCTTTGTGTTCTGGCTGAAGTGATTTTTGATTCCTTGGAAAAACGTATGCATTTCTCCAGCTTCACAGGTGTAGGGAGTACAAAATCACAGCACCAAGACCAAGTCACATAAGACACGCACACAATGCAGCTCGATGCCTGCAAGCTCTTTGTCAATAAAATTCCGTGCCGGATGATGTGGCAATCAGAACTACAACTGTCACTAGATCAGTATCTGGTGTTAGGTGTTATCTGGATGCCCGGAGGAGTGTGAAGCAAGGCGGAGGTCCGGTGGTCACATTTTTCCACCCTGGACGAAAGGAGCTGTTACCTCCATCCACGCAGGTGTAAATTGACGGACTTTGTGCAATTAACGCAAGTGATCAGCCTGTCTACAGTCCTCCCCACGTGCACGTCTACACCAATGATGTGCTGTGAAAAACCAAGTGTAAACATTACCCCAATGTTGCCCCTAAAATAGGGCAGAAGGTGCTTCAGAACCAAACCCAAAGGATGGGTTGACGGATTCGCTCCCTCTTCACCAGCCCCCCACCACCCCCACCCCCCAGGCATGCCTTGTGGGTAAGATTCATTACCTCAGTCACGTTGAGTGACATTATTTCTCCCCGGCTGTATTTTATTTGTTTGTAATAGCAATTGTACTTGTTTCTGTTGCGCTATTTGAACATCCGATGGGCTTGTTTTACCCAGCAGCCAGGCTACAACAGGACAGCTTGCGTATTTGGTATCGGACATATAGTGTTGGATATTTCTTTGATAATTAGCCTATAGCTACCCTGCAGTTCATCAATTTGTCACCCGCAATCCAGAAGAACATTTATATGTTGCATTGTAATTAAACCATTGTTATTTGTGTCCCCCAATTTGCTTGGTTTTGCATATTTGGTGTCAGCCTTGTACGACTGGATTTACTTTCCCTTTTTGCAACAACAGGTCCTTGCAGAGGTGGGTTGTAGGCAAGGATGCCCTCAGAGATGTTGTTCTGGAGCCACATGGTGTGAGTAGGTGGGGGTGGAAAACCCTCCCAGGATTCCTGAAGGTGGTTATTCTGGGAAATGCCAGGTCCTGCCTGTGGATGCTGTTTGTGTGCAGCAAATGTTTCAGGGGAAGCCAGGAAGAGCAACCCTGGAGACCTGCTTGGATGAAAGGAAGCCTCAGAGAAAACCAGTCCAACAGGAGGAACTTGACTAGGTCTCCCTGAAAGATGGGTGGAATTATTCAGCTTAACTAACACAAAGTTTCCATGCCGGACACGATGTGTTTCACTTGACAAGGACTGAAGTGGCTCAGGCAGTATCTCTTCAACATGCTGCTGAAGCTTGCACATGCAGATACATATTTTGGGCTGCTAAAATAATTCTGTATAAGAAGGAAACTAGGAGCAACGGAGGGAGGAAATAACACTCCTGAAAAATAAAATCTGCCTGAGAAACTGACGCACGCTTTGAAAAAATAAAACTTTGTATCATTGAGGATTTCTGGCTTTCCACCACTGTCAATCTGAATCCAGTTTTGCAATTTCCACTTAGCTGCCCTTACTGTCAGTGGAATTTTTGTTTGAGTGGAAACAGGATCACTGGGCTCTTTGACAGCAAAGTAGTTCCTTCCCCAGAGAGAGCCTGAACTGTAGGGTACAGCAGTGATTTTTCCTGAGAACGCGACATTGTGAATGTCCACATCTGTTTAGCAAATCGTCTCACCCTGGCGATGCAGCCCGTGCATTTTTGGCCCTGTTTCTTCAAGACTCCCACTTAACTTTACGCTTATAAGCAGCCTCCTTGAAACAAACCTAGCATGTGCTTGCGTATTTGGCAGGACAAGAGTCAAAATTTTCATAGCCCAGAGCCCAAATAACAGGTTTTTACTCTGTAAGCCACCGTGCTCTTGAGCTAAATGCTATCAGTTCAGCTGATGGAGTTAACAGCAAAAATGTAGAAGGAAACAGAGCTGAAGAAAGCCTGCGCTTATTATCTGAGGGCGGGGTGGAGTACTTACTGGAGAGGGAGCAGTTGGGAGCTAGCCTCTCCAGAGTAGAGAAGCTGACATTACAGAACCTCTTTTCCTGTTCAATGCTTTGGTTTTCTCTGAACTTCCTACCTTCCTGGAGGGGAGGAGCAGGGGCGGTATGGCAGCTACGTGACCTGCAAACTCTGGAGAGACTGGTCCCAGCTTTTTGATCAAAGAGCTCAAACTGACAATGGGAACAGAGAGAAAAATAAGATATTTTTTTAAGGAATGCACTTCATGTGCATTTTACTGAAATCTGCTTGTTCCTTACTGTACCAGCTATGAGGCACTCTGATTACAAGTATTTAAGATACACATAGATTACCTTACCAGCCATGACGAACGCTGCTTGTACAGCCTAGATATTCCTGCGACTGCAGCCAAGAGGCCCTAATAGACCACCTGTTAGGTGAGACTCAAAATGATCACGAGGAATTCAGTGAAAATAGGTAAGACTTCTGTAGTGTTCTGGCAATATCTAGTCCATTTGCTACACACCTAATACCAGTTCCTTAGGGGTGAGGCTGGGCTTATTTTTAACTAGGTACTTGTTGAACCAGTGAGGTACTGGGAGGACAATGACCTGGCTTTGGGTGGGTGTCCAAAGCTTTGCTGTTCAAATGCCATGGGAGCATCGTACCCAGCTTTCCCTGGTTCCCCACCCACTTCCACTTTCTTGCCAGCTTTAAGAAGATATTTCAAGACATCCCCACCCAGATGCAGTGGTTGTGCTGGGGAAAAATGACAACATAGAACATAAGCATCGACATGCAGCAACTCCACAGCTGATGGTGATGTTGATAGAGGCAGACTTCTGAAAACGCTTGACAGACTTCAAATGTCAGATTGCTTCTTGAGGCCAAAATAAGGCTTCTTAGGCTGCCGCTTTTGATTTTTAGGGCTGCAAATTTAACTCCTTGCAAACACATCACTTAGTTCAAAGCTGGTAGTTGTGTGTTTGCATTTCAGACATGCTGCCTTCCAAAAGCCTTAAAATGGCCTGAAGTGAAGGTCCATGGTGACTGGGGGAAAAGCACACTTGGGACAGGGATGCCCAAAAAAAATCTCACTCGGGTTGCAATTGGATGCAAAATCATACACCTGGGTTGCAGTCAGGTGCTCTCTGGCAATGAGCAGTAAACACCGCTCAGATGCAGCTCGGGCCAAAGGTCCACTTCTAAAAGTGGCTGTCTTGGGAAGGAATATTTTCAGCCTAAATAAACTCATGTCTGGGTCATACAAAGTCTGTGTAATTCTCTAGACCTCAAACTAGACTTACATAGGACAAGAGCAGAGTGTAGACCTTGTGTGAGAGGTGATACATGTTGAAACCCACCCTAGACTTGCAACAGATGGACCAATGTACACACAGCTTAGCGTTTGCCTGTTTATTGCACAACAGAGCCCATTAGAAGGTGCTCAACAGAGCCAAGTAGAGACTATCCTCTAAAGGAAGAATTGCCCCAACCATTGTGTAGCCCTGTAATAAGATATCTATTGTATCCATAAATTTTAAGAAACAGGAACCTGGTGGTCAGAAACCAGAACAAACTGGTTTGAAGACAGCCAGCTGCAAAAGACAAGATAAGGTACAAGAAGATGCTGAGTGCGGATGCTCCAGATGAGAGTTCAGCTAAAGGACATCGCTGAGACCCCTTATGAAGACCCCAACAGAGAACCTGCGCGCGCGTGATGAATATGCACGTATTATAATTAGTTCTGTGGAATGCTATGAATATGTATAACCCTTGCAGGGAAAGGCAATGCATGTGTACATGGATGAGCAATATAGACAGTAGCTGTCCCAGTCAGAGATGTGCATGATTTGAAGACATAGAGTCTCTGTGCACCCAGCGCTGCAAGATGAATGCTTGCTTTCCAAAACTCAAAAACGAGTCTTGGAGAGTTTCTTCAATCACCGTCTTTTACAGTATCAGATGCAGGAAAGGACTGGACCTGCTTAGTCTACATACGGTGCCTACATTCTAGCTGAGATCAGTCCTTCTATATATGGCCTCGAACTTGGGCTGAACAAAGAGCCTGCAGTGGGGTGAGTTATGTTATTTGACCACTGTTTGGACTGGGACCACAGAGTCATAAGCAGAGGTGTCCTTCTACTGACAGCAAGTGTTGGCCAGCTGGAATTTGCCATGTAAAGCATCAAACTAAACTTCCAAACAGTTTCTGATGACTTTTTCTGGAGCGTACTGTGCTTCCTCAGCAGTTTTGGGAAAATGCCATCCCTCAGTACTCTGGGAGAGCTGAGCAGCTTGAAAGCCCTTTTCTGATCTGCATTTCAGTAGGGAAGGGCTGCAGGAGAGGTTTATCTGCTGCAGCTCCTCAGGCCAAGCACAAGCTCAGTCTCTCTATCTGCATATCTGCAGCTCTGTAACTTGCCTTTCGAAGTGCCTTCACACGCCAGCTTGGTGCCACGAGGACTTTTGAAGGATGCAGTTGTGTTCTGTGGAAGCGTCTGCACCAAGCATTTACAAAGGGTCAGGGTTGCTCTGCTTTCTGCAGAAAGCCTGCAAATTGAATGACAGACCCTGAATCACCTCAGCGGTTGAAAGGATGGCATCAGACAATTTACTTCTGCAGCATGTGGTACCATTATGCCTTCCCAAGGAAAACAGTCCAAGAAATCATTCATGTTGAGAGCATCTGTAGTAGTGAGTGCATCAGCCAGGGCGTGTTTTCTCACCCTGAGGTCAAGCAAGCATACGCAGAGTCCAGCTCATGTCCTTGGGCCTGACCTCATTTTCTCCCCAGGACAGGGTGAGCTCATCTGTTCTGTGGTCAGGCCCAGCTCCAGAGCTGTCAGCTGGGAGAGCCCAGGACCAAAACTGTGGCGAGACATGTGCAAACAGTTAAAAAGCATGGCCATGGAGGGCTGCACGTTGGGGCTTGAGGCTGTGCCCTGACCCTCCTCCGTTTACTGGAAATAAGAGGAGTTGACTGAAGTGATGCATTGCTCATTTCTAAATGAGGCAAAAGCTTAAATTATTGTCCCTTTCCCCCAGCAAACTGCCTGCCTGTGCAGGCTGGCTGGGGAGTGCTTTTCTGTGCTACACGGCTGCACGGTTGCTCCTCTCTGCCTCTCCTCCCTGTTCACTCACCAAACAAATGGGAAACGGTGACAGGTGGTTCAGACACAGCAAGGCTCATCTCTCAAAGCCTGAGAAAGATGGCAATTTTATAGTTCTGTGCTATTTACAGAGGAGCTTGCCCTGGTCTCCCCACTGCACCGGGGTTGTGTTGCATAGTGTGGCTGAATCCAATCCCTCCAGCTGAGCTGCACCTCTGTGTAATCCAACTGGCTGCACGGCAGTCAGAGCTCAGAGCCTGGCCAGGCTGCCTCCCTTAGAGGGCAATGGCATGAGTCAGTTACAAGCTTGATATAACCTACTCATTTATAAAGACCATATACAAAGATTCTCCTTGGCTACAGCAGACACCTCCAGCAGGGAAAAGCCTCTTTGCTCTGAATTCACAAGTTGTCCCAGCTCTGACGAGGCTTCGCTTCTCTTTTTTCTTCACAAGATACAGTGAGACAATTTGCGGTCCATGAAGTTAGCAGTGAGCCATGCACGCTCATTGGCACTTTCCAGTGTGCAGTACGTACCGGAGGCAGATCAAAGGCTGTAGGAATTGGGCTGTGGGCAAGATCATATCATGTGTGTAGCTACCTACGGCTTGACTGAGAGGGAACTGAAACTCTCAAGCCCAAAGTTGTGACCCCTCAAAAAACCCCACACCCTCTCAGTTTACACCTAATTCTAGAGGCAGTAACATTCAATCCTGGCCTTCGTTTTTCCTAGGTGCTGCATCTCTCTAGTCCAGTAGACCAAGTCTTCCTCCTGCCGTGCGCCAGGTATTGAAATGACATAAAAGGACAGGGTTTCAGACACGCCAAGGCCAAATTCATTTCCCTAAATGTAGTCACAGCGTGCTATTTTAAGCACATTTGTTTTACCTGTCCAGCCTCTAACTGGCTGCTTTACACATCCTAGAACACCCCAAACACCCATACAGGCCTGGCATGTCTGACACGCAACTCATGAGAGACGCACACCCTTCTGGACTGGCAGGGAAGAGCTAAGCAGGATACAGATATATGCCTAAAATAGTACTAGACACTTCTGCTTAGGCAGCTAAATCTTTTCCACGACCAGCTTCAGTTCAGTTTCCCTGGCTAGTCTGCACCATCCTGCTGATCTAGTGGCTAAAGTCTTACTAGCCCCTTAGCAGGGGCTAATTTTTCATGTCAGCACAATTTTAATTTGCCAGAGTTGCACCTGATGGAACTAGTTATTTATTGTTTCAAAAGCATGACTTGAGGAAATGTTCAAAGCCATATATAACAAAGTTCAGGATAACCTGGCGTGCAAAGAGCATCGAACAGTGTAGAAATGCCAAAAGCAATGTAGGTTTTCATAGGATTTGGCTGGCTGCACAGTGTGACTCTTACAGATCACAGACGTGGATCTTCATAGTGCTGTATTTTATTATAGTAGAAAATGGGAATAAGTGTTAGCAGTCAACCTTAGAAGTACTTCATAGCACCTGCACTGGAATAAATGACTGTAAAGCATGCTATCATTTGATACTTTAAATCTACTAATGCAACAAGATCCTTCCTACCTTAACGTTTGTGTTTTCTCACAATCGGGTTCCAGTTATATTTGCCTTTTTGAGGAAAAGCGGCAATCTCTGGATACACCTGTACACGCAGGTGAAGTGACAAACTTGCCTTACCAATTGCACCACATAAGTAGGTTTTGATGACAATGCACCCCTTGTGCAAGAAGTATTTCATTACACAAAGGTTCTAGGTAGGTTTGAGCTGGGGAGACAGCACAGCTCCCTGGGTACCATGATGCTCACTCTGGCTTAGACTCCTGAAACTTTGACAATAGCAGGAAGCAAAGGGGAAAGGGGCAGGTATGCAAGAGTGGCTCCCCCTTTTTAACCCACTCTGTTAAGCGAGACTGACTTTTACTGCTGGGGTGGAGGGTCTGTGTTCGACATATGAAAATGCATTGGCACCTCGTGGTTACATACAGTGGGTTTGAGCACTCCGGTGCAGGGATTCAGCTGTCCATGCACAGCACTGCCACACGGCCACTGTTAAGCACATCGAACATCTCAGAAGTCAAGAAGAATTGAGGGCCAGCAGACACAGCTGGCCGGCTCTCAGCAGGCCCTTGGCGGGCAGCGGGACGGGAAGGCCTACACACAGCAAGGGCTCAGCCCCCTGCGTGTGTTCAGAGCCGTGTCTCAGGGCCATGTCTCACAGCCGTGTCCCACAGCCGTGTCTCACAGCCGTGTCCCACAGCCGTGTCCCACAGCCGTGTCCCACAGCCGGGTCTCACAGCCGGGTCTCACAGCCGTGTCCCACAGCCATGTCTCAGAGCCAGGTCTCACAGCCGTGTCTCACAACCGTGTCTCACAGCCGTGTCTCACAGCCGTGTCTCACAGCCGGGTCTCACAGCCGGGTCTCACAGCCGGGTCTCACAGCCGGGTCTCAGAGCCGGGTCTCACAGCCGTGTCTCACAGCCGGGTCTCACAGCCGGGTCTCACAGCCGTGTCTCAGAGCCGGGTCTCACAGCCGTGTCTCACAGCCGGGTCTCACAGCCGTGTCTCACAGCCGTGTCTCACAGCCGTGTCTCAAAGCCGTGTCTCACAGCCATGTCTCAGAGCCGTGTCTCAGGGCCGTGTCTCAGACGTGTCTCACAGACGTGTCTCACAGACGTGTCTCACAGACGGGTCTCACAGCCGGGTCTCACAGCCGGGTCTCACAGCCGTGTCCCACAGACGTGTCTCACAGCCGTGTCTCAGAGCCACGTCTCACAGCCGCGTCTCAGGGCCGTGTCTCACAGCCGTGTCTCACAGCCGTGTCTCAGGGCCGTGTCCCACAGCCGTGTCTCACAGCCATGACTCACAGCCGTGTCTCATAGACGTGTCTCACAGACGTGTCTCACAGCTGGGTCTCACAGCTGGGTCTCAGCGCTGTGCCTCAGCGCCGGGTCTCACAGCCAGGTCTCACAGCTGTGCCTCCGGCAGCTCTGCAGGTACCTACACAATATTTAGGCTACTCAGCATCTCCCGCTGGCGCTAGTGTTTCGGCAGCGGCCCCATGGGCTGCGTTAGGGGTTGTGGAGGTTATGCAGACAGCTGGGCAGAGGCCGGTGAGCCTGCAGCTGGAAAGCCGCTGGGGAGCAGGGGGCTCTCCGCCCCCGCCAGCCCCAGCCTCCCCGGCCCAGGACAGTGCGTCCCCAGCTTCCCCCGAGCCATGTCGCAGGGCAGGAGAACGGACCTTACAGAGATTATTTAATAGTGCCGAAACAGTGCAAGGTCTGACCTGCAGCCCTTTACAAAGTCCACTCCACAGCTATGCCTGTCTGAGCCTCCTTACGAATCAAACTTGTTTCTTGGGAATACAGAGAAAGAACTGGCTCAGTCTTGCAGGCATTCTCACCAGCAGAGGGGAGAAAGTCTGAACTGCAGATTTTACCTGTTAGCTTCTAATAGAAGAACACAGTTGTATGCTGGGTTGTGAACACATTTTCTGCTTTTCTCTGGCATGCAAATGCAACAGAGGCATGAAATGTCCATTAACATGATGATTGAAAACTGTGGCCTCTGGTTCTCCGGGGTTTTTTGTTTCCTTTTCCCTTTTACTCTGCATTTCCTTCTCTCGTCCTGGTAGTTGTACAAGCCCTCTGACAGCCTGTCAGGCACAGACAATCATGGGGGCTGCAGAGAGCAATACTTCCAGGTTATGACAGCTGCAACCATTTAGCTGTTACACAATATCACATCAAGCGATGTGTTGACCCCCTGCTTGTCCACCCCTGCCATCCCCTCTTTGTACTATGCATCCCCACTTTAGCCCAACAGTGCCTGCACAGAATCTGCATAGCAGCATCTTTGCTTGCTGCGAGTCGAGGCACACTCCTGTCCCCTTGGGACATGGCTCAGGTGGCTGCTTTGGGTTGACCTGCCAGAGCCCAGTGATGCCTTACCTCTGAACACGTCTCTGGAGAAGGGTCACAGGAAAGCTGGTAGGCATATTTGCAGGCTAAATAGGCAAAACACTGAACACAGGCAGTTTTTAAGCTCTTGGCACTTTTTTGTGATCTGAAAAATGAAAATTATTATGGTTACTGTTGCTGTTAATAAAAGTAGGTCCTGATGGAGCATCCCCTGTGCAAATAAAACGCATGCTTGTCACAGAGTTAGGACTCCTCTGTCCTGAGAGAGGCTGGAGGTGTGATTAGACCTTCTTCCAGCTTGAAACTTTTTTTGTGGCAGCCACTGCCCCAAAAAAAGTGAAGAACAGCAAAAGAGAAAGGGCTGGAGGAACAGCAGCCCCTCTTCCTCAGCTCATTTACGGCACAGCTCTTCTTGACAATGGCAAAGAGTCTTCCCACTGAAGACCAAATAGCAAGGGAGCTCTGGATGTGTTTAAATAAAGCTCGGTTTAATTAGAGCTGTTCAAAAATTAAAGGCAGAAACAGAGTGTATTTATGTTTGCACTCAAAAATATATTAGATCCTCAGACAGATCTAGGTCAGCATAGCTCAAGTAAAATTACTGGGAAATGCAGCGTGTGGGAAAGTATTCAGTCTTGCCTGTTCAATGTGAACAGATTGACTCCTACAAGTGCTGCAATACCTACACCAACAACACCAGCTTCAGCATCGTGATGCGGCACAGCTGATGCCAAGAATTCAGAAGTACTGAATTATCATTCATACAAGAAATTATGGTTTGTTTTGCATTTTGGTTTGGCTGCTTTCTCTCTCCCTACTTGTGTCTCCTTTATAGCCACTGCAATACAACTTCCTGCGTAGTCATGACATCCAGAAATATTTTCCTTTTGTTTAATTAAAACTGAGATTCTGTTATATGACTCAGAGTGCCATAGGTCTAAGAAAAACACCTGATGTCTGAGCCTTGAGCTAAATCCCTATATATTGGACACTCTGAAGTTGCATTACTAAGCTGTTCACACTAGAAAGTAAAAAAAAAAAATTTAAGGTTTTTTTTTCCTAAGAAATACTTACACTTTTGATTATTCCTCCTATCTTCCCAGTGCCCATCTGCTGCTTACTCCTGAATCACTATTTATGTGGAACACCTTGTTTTGGTGAAGTCAGGACCAGCTGTGGCAGGCATTACAGACTGGCAGCACCGCCGGAATTTGGAGGCACCACAAATCAAAGGGCCAGGGAAGGTCAAATATTTTCATGGATGGGCTTTGGGATCAGCTAGGCTTGAGGTAAGGCCCCGTGACTGCTGCAGGGCACAGGATATGCTTCTCCTGTGGGCCCAAGAGATCTCCCCTTCTGCTGGCAAAGGAGAGAAGGTCTGTGCTTTGCTAAGGAAATCAAAGCGACAGCGCAAATTTCAGGAGCTGTCAAAACTCCAGATTTTCATGCCAAGAAATCTCAACATTTTCTGATATTATTTCAGAGTGAATCAGCAGAAATTCAACAGCAGTCCTCATTCTTAACTTGGCCTCCTTTGAAATAAAACAACTTTCTAGATTGTAGCAGACCTAATGAGCTATTTGAATAGCCTCTTGGGATATAAAAAAGCAAAATTTTGCTCCCACAAAGCACCTTGCTTTTTTGCCTGGCAACTATTTCAAAGGGGAGCTGTGTTCTCAAAAAGTTTCAGACAATTCCAATAAATACATAACACTTGATTCTGCCAAGAGCAGTGCTGCAGAAAGGGGGTGCTCAAGGCATCTTATTCTGCTCAGTTGCTGGTCCAGCCTCAGCAGGCAGGGACCGGCCTCCGCGGGCAGGGACCGGCCTCCGCGGGCAGGGACCGGCCTCCGCGGGCAGGGACCGGCCTCAGCGGGCAGGGACCGGCCTCAGCGGGCAGGGTCCAGCCTCAGCGGGCAGGGACTGGCCTCAGAGGGCAGGGTCCGGCCTCCGCGGGCAGGGACCGGCCTCCGCGGGCAGGGACCGGCCTCAGCGGGCAGGGACTGGCCTCCGCAGGCAGGGCCCGGACTCAGCGGGCAGGGACTGGCCTCCGCAGGCAGGGCCCGGACTCAGCGGGCAGGGACCAGCCTCAGCAGGCAGGGTCCAGCCTCAGCGGGCAGGGACTGGCCTCAGAGGGCAGGGTCCGGCCTCAGCAGGCAGGGCTCGGTCTCAGCAGGCAGGGTCCAGCCTCAGCGGGCAGGGACCAGCCTCCGCAAGCAGGGTCCGGCCTCAGCGGGCAGGGTCCGGCCTCCGCAAACAGGGTCTGGCCTCAGCGGGCAGGGTCCGGCCTCAGCAGGCAGGGACCGGCCTCAGCGGGCAGGGTCCGGCCTCTGCAAACAGGGTCTGGCCTCAGCGGGCAGGGTCCGGCCTCAGCGGGCAGGGTCCGGCCTCCGCAAGCAGGGTCCGGCCTCAGCGGGCAGGGTCCGGCCTCCGCGGGCAGGGACCGGCCTCAGCGGGCAGGGACCGGCCTCAGCGGGCAGGGACCGGCCTCAGCAGGCAGGGTCCGGCCTCCGCAAGCAGGGACCGGCCTCAGCGGGCAGGGTCCGGCCTCAGCGGGCAGGGACCGGCCTCAGCGGGCAGGGACCGGCCTCAGCGGGCAGGGACTGGCCTCAGCGGGCAGGGTCCGGCCTCAGCAGGCAGGGACCGGCCTCAGCAGGCAGGGTCCGGCCTCCGCAAGCAGGGACCGGCCTCAGCGGGCAGGGTCCGGCCTCAGCGGGCAGGGACCGGCCTCAGCAGGCAGGGTCCGGCCTCCGCAAGCAGGGACCGGCCTCAGCGGGCAGGGTCCGGCCTCAGCGGGCAGGGACCGGCCTCAGCGGGCAGGGACTGGCCTCAGCGGGCAGGGTCCGGCCTCAGCAGGCAGGGTCCGGCCTCAGCGGGCAGGGTCCGGCCTCAGCGGGCAGGGACCGGCCTCAGCGGGCAGGGTCCGGCCTCAGCGGGCAGGGACCGGCCTCAGCGGGCAGGGACCGGCCTCAGCGGGCAGGGACCGGCCTCAGCGGGCAGGGTCCGGCCTCCGCAAGCAGGGTCCGGCCTCCGCAAGCAGGGACCGGCCTCCGCGGGCAGGGACCGGCCTCCGCGGGCAGGGACCGGCCTCCGCGGGCAGGGACCGGCCTCAGCGGGCAGGGTCTTGCAGCCGCCTTTGCTCTCCCTCCCGCCTCCACTGCTTAGCGCCTGGCTGGGGTTTGCTTTGTGATCCATCGACCCTGGTACCACAGGCTGCTGATATCCAGAGTTTCACAGGCCTGTTTGTCTTTCCCACTCCACCTAATTCCAGAAATGCACCAGTGGGAGTATGAAATGTTCTGCTTTTGCTCCGGAGCTGGATCCCGTCCAAGGCAGGGAGATGGCTTTTGGCCTCCTCTAAGCCAGTGGCTCGCGTGGCCTCAGGACCCTGCCTGAGGGCCGGCCGGCAGTGTGAAAAAGCGATGCTGAGCAGAGCAATGCAGAGCGGTACAGCTCAGTGTAGGGCAAAGAAACGCCATGCCACGCAAAGCTATGCCGTGCAGAGCGGAGCTGTGCAGGGAAACGTAACGCACCGTACAGCACCGCACCGCACCGCACACCTGCCCAGATGGGCCCTTCCCGGGGCGGGAGGAAGGCGGCTCCGGCCGCTACCGCGCCCTGGCCGCTGGCGGGCGCCGCCGCCGCGCCGGGAAATGGGTCACCGCGGGCTTGCGCAACCCGCCCCGCCCACCACCTCACCCGAGGGCCCCGCCCCCGCATGCAAATCAAGAGGGCGGTGGCGGCCAATGAGGAGGCGGCCTCCGCCGTTGTATTTATAGACCCTATTTAAAGAGCCCCTGGGAGTCGCCGCGCGGCACGCGATGGGGGAGGGGGCGTTCGTGCACTCGGGGGGTGGCGGCGGCGGTGGGGGCCGGGCAAGGCGTGCCGGGGCGGCGGCACGAGCCCGGGAGCCGTTCCAGGCCTGCCGGCGGCTCCGCGGCAGGGCCCGTTCGCCGCCGCGGCGATGGCGGGGCTCGGCTTCCCGTGGCGGCCTCCTTCGGGCGAGCGCACGGCCGCTGTGCGCCGGGGGAGGTGGCTCGCTTGCCAGCCGGCCTGAGCGGCGGGTGAGCTTTGGGCCGCGTCTGCTCCGTGTGCGCCTGCCTAAAGGCCCGGGCTCGCCAGGGGCAGCGCCAGGCCGCAGTGACCGGTTGTCCCAGCGGTGGTGGTTTGCTGCCAGATCATCTTCTTCGGACGAGAGCTCAAGAGATGTGAAAATCATTTTTGCTGGTCCCCTCTCTATCCTCTTAAAAAAAAAAAAATTAAAGTCTCTTTATTGGAGCTTTTTGTGCAGTGAGAGTCGAAAGGGAGACCTAATGCTTTAGGGCTGCCCTGAGGTTTCCCAGCATCTTACCTGTTTGGGTCTGTAAGGCGTTAAAATGGAGCGGCAGTGTTTTGTAACCATGCACTGAAATAAATGACTTCAGGTAAGCGAGCAGCAGTGGTGATTTGAACCTGAGCGTGCAAGCTTGCTCTTGTACGAGTCAGCGGTGAGGAATTGGGTCCTGAGGAATTCTCTGTTAGATGGGAAAAGAACAGCAGCTTTATGACTTGTATCTCCGTAAGTAATGCTCTTTTTTCCCCTGTCCTGTGCAGCATTTGATATATAGCTTGCGGTCCTACCAAAATCAGCAGCTGTTTCCCCTTCCCTGGGAGACTAAGCCTTCTGTTTCTAGGTGTATAGGAGTTCATGCAAAGCCTCTCATCCAGTCGATACCCATGTTCCTCTCTCCTTCCCAAGCACTGACTGTACTAAGAATTGCAAATGTCTTTATTTCTGTTTTAAAGAAAACATCCACAACATGCTGTTGGCAAGACAGCTTGGTTACTCTGCTAATGTGTAACTGAGAGAAGGATGGGGGCAGGAATTGCTCCAGCACTTACTGTTGGGCCCACCAGAGGCAGACTGATAGGTTTTGCTTTGGCTTTTATTAAGATTTGCCTCAAACCAGGAAAAGAGAAGGAAAAAAAAAAAGAAAAAACCCCAGAAAGCTTAAAAAACCCCACAACGCCCCCAAAGCCTACCCTTGTGTCGAGAGTTGACTGACTGCCGGGCTTTGAATAGCCTCAAATATCTGCTGCTGGTTTCTAGCAAGCGGTTTACTTAGATGTTACTGTAAGTGCACAGATTGACTGTTTTATTAGAGCATGATGGTAGTTTCCAGGATAAAACCTAAATGGATCTGGGAAAGGGAGAGACATTGTGAATAAATCAGTAAAAAGGACAACAGATTACACATTCTTCTTGTGCCTTTAAAAGACAACCAATGTCCATTCGGTGGCCCATTCAGGCTTACTAGAATAGTATTTTTAGTAGAATTTGGGTAAGGCCCTTGAAGAACCTCTGTGCTAAAATATTATGATGGTAAGTGCATTTTACAAGGGCTTTTTGAAATACTTAAGCTGCCCATTCTTCTTTCTTGAGAAGGATCTCATTGCTGTCACAGTGGGAGAGAGGAAGAAATGTATTTCATAGATGGAATGTGCTTCAACTGAGCTGTTTTTGTTTGGTTGGGTTTTTTCTCAGTTTTTTTCTTACTGCACTTTTGTTGACATCTGCTTGAAAAATGACTGCAAAGTTTACATTCAGTTTTAAAGCTGTAGGTTTTAATACCCTCTGCAGTTTAATCAAGTGAATATACAGAAATTTACATAGTGAACTGCTTGACCGTTGTAGTGTATGAAGTTGTCTAGGCCAGTAATTCTGCACGTTCTTCATGTTCTGAATTATATTTTGTAATAAATGTAAGCATAGAACAAGATACAAAAAGAGTGGAGTTAAACTGGTTGTGAAGCATCACCAGCAAATACCATCTGCATAGTCGTATTGGTCAGTAATGTAAAGGATTCCCAGTTCCCCAGCCTTCTACTTGGTATGCACCGAGAAATGAACTGCTTTCAAACTTAAAATGACCAAATGTCAGCAAGGAGGGAAGAAAGGAAGGAGGCTTTTGCATGTTGCAGTTTAAATGTGATGGAGCTGGGCAGCAAGAGGCAGACATGCATGCCAGTCCCCACGGCTACTAAGCAGAAAGCTTTTGTTCTGCAGGGCAAGATCAGGTGGAGATGCAGGGCCTGTGCTGGCAGAGGAGAGGAAAGCAAGCTCCGTGATAGTGCAGCCTGTAAGGGTAATTGGCTTTCTGAAAAAGCTTGTGCTGAAATTTAACAGCCCCTGCTGTGTTCTGGCAGGAACTTGGATTGTTGGTGAGCCGCCTGATGAAGGGAGTAGTGCTGAAATCCCTCCGCCCCTCTCCCAGGTACTCACCTGTGTCTGTTTGCCTACCTGTTGTTTTACTAAAGACTCATTCTAGTTCTGTTCTGATACAGTTGTGGGGCTTTTTTAATGACTACCCCTGAAAACTGAAAAGCCTAGTGGATGCCTCGGGCTGTCAGTGCCTTGTCAGCAGGCACGCAGCTCCGCTGGTATAAAGTCCCTGATGGCCTTGGGAACAGCACACGCTTGCTTGTGTGTCCATGATGAGACTTGTGCCAGTAAAAGTCTTTACTAAAAAGACTCTGAATATTAATCAATGCAGTTATACCTATATATAGGTGTATATATATTAATATGGAAAGGGAAAACTGGCTGAATTCACTCACACAGAAGACTACTAGTACTAATACTAAGGCTAATCACAGAAAAAAGTCACTAGTTATTTGCTAGATTGATGAGCTGAATTATTTCCCACGTGTTTTGGTGAGCAGTAGAGGCAGTGTGAGGTGCCAGACAGGGCAGCCTGGAGAGGGAAAAGGGGATGCACTACCTGTTTTGGCGGCCTCAAGCCACTTGCTAGGTACAAGGTGAGGCGGAGCAGCACAACTAGGACATGTTTGTGCCAGAACGGCCGCATTTACTTTCCCAGTATAGTTACTCCAGTGAGGCTGTAGGGACATGTCATACAGCTTGGTTTTCTGGCTGTTTGTAATTGTCTCCTGGCTGAAGGCTGCTGTTCCCATTGAGCTGCCGGTCTGTGGGAGCACGTCTAGCTCTTTTCAGGCAAAAATCAGTCAGGCTGGTTTGGGTAGTTGGTCTGAGCTCGTCCGAAGTCCAGCAGAGGGGTGCGGGGTGGTAACAGATCTTACCAACACAAGCCGATTCAGAAGATGACACAAGATCACAGCCAAAACCCCACCTTTGGACCCGAACTACACCACACCGTTATGTCCTGGTTTGCTGTAAACCCCGTGGGACTGACACACGTATGACACACCTGTTCAGGAGGTCTCCCCTGCACGTCGCTGGCTGCGGCGCTCCCTGCCGGGGCGGACCCTGCTCGCGCCTCTGCCGTTCGCCGCGGTCATCGGTCATCGTGCCGCCCTGAGGAGTTCTCTGGGGAGACGGCGGGACCCGGCTGGCTGTTGCTATCGGCTGCTCAGCGAGAGCTGTGGAGGGAAAGACAGCGCCTGTCGCTGCTGCCTGCCGCAGGTTCCGCCTGCCGCTTTGCCCCGGGGCAGCGCCCGCCGTGACCGCCCGCCGCTGCCCGTGCGCCGGCCCCGCTTCCCGCCCGGCCCCGGTGGATTGCCCACGGCTGAACCCTCGCGGCACTGTGTCCCCAGGCCTTGCACAGATTGGTTATATCTAGTTGTTGTATATAATTTTTTCTGTTGTTATTAAAATAGTTTTAGTTTCCAAAACTGAGGACTTGCCCAGTTTTTTTGTTTGTTTGTTTTATCTCTCTCCTTAACCCCGTTTCTGCTGGAACGGAGAAGGGGCTGTTCTGGAGAGACAATTCGTCCCGTGGTTTGGCCCTGCCTCAGCCAAACCAGTGACACTTTACAAAAGGCAGTATTCAATATTTTTTAGAGTTGTCCTGGTTGGAGTTAGAGCAGCACTAATCCTGTCCAGGGATTTCACTTTCCAGCTCAGTCTCTGCTAACTAACGGCACTGTCTGACGTTAACCCATATTTCTGCAGACAGTGTCTGCTCCTAGAAGTGGTGACACTTGATGGTCACAGTCACTGCCAGGGGCTGGTGTGCAGAAAGGCTCCGGCTTGTCCTTTCTGCTGTGCAGCCCCAGGGCACTGCTGGATCCTGTGTGCCATGGTGGGGGTGCGGCGAGTTACAGACCACACCTGCGGGGAGGAGCGGGCAGGACAGGGGACCCTGCACTGACCAGCAAGGGGTTCCAGCCCACAGACGTCATCTTCGGGATAAAGCTGAGGCATCACAAGGGTGTCTCTTAGCTTTCTTTTCAATGCCCGGTGTCTGAGGAGGACTCTCTCTGTTCTGCCTTTGATCCCAATCCGTGCCTCCCTGAATCCAGTTCTGTCTGGGCCTTCCCCAGTGTCTGCCTGGCAGCATCAGTGGTGATGGTGACGTGGTTGCCATCGGAGGGTTTGGGTTCGCTATTGGTATTGTATATATTGATATATATCTCATTTTATTATTATTCTCATTCAAGCAGTTTTAGTTTTCCAATCCATTAGTCTCTATTCCTTACTCCTTTCCTCTTTCCCTTCTTTGGGAAGGGGGGCAGGGGGGGAGGGTAATAGCGAGTGTCTGTCATTCAACCAGCGGCCAGCCCGCCTCTAACCCTTGGCAAGAGTAGCACTCAGACTAATGTACTTTCTGTTGATTTTTTTCTGCCTGTACGTTGCACTAGTCTTTGGGTCCTTATACCAACTTGAGTCATGTCCAGGAGTAGTGATTCTGAGGGCATTTAAGCACATGAAAAGGAGTCAGAGTACAAAAGTCGGACTTTTGAGTTGTGAAGATTGGCTTGCCCGTGTACCTGACAGCGTCAAGGAAATGCAGGAGTAAGGATATGCTGACTAGTATCCCAGGAAACATAATCCTAGTGGGGATATTGAGGAAGGTGGTTGTGTTTTTCACTTATGCCAGAAACCTGAACAGGGTTGTTGTTTTATAGCTGAATGATGTATACTCCAAAGGAACATTGTAAGAATGGATTTTGGTCTTCTTCAGATAGCCCTAAATGTGGCTCTCAATGTAGTCTTTCTTTTATCGTCTTTTTTTCTGTCCTTCTGTCTTTCTCGTTAATTATTAATCCAGTGTGTTGAGAGCTACATTCTTCTGAGCGACTCCTCCCATGTTTCCAACCTGGCCACAATTGGTCATTCAATGACTACAAATGGTCCTTCATAAAATATTGTACTCTGGAAAGAAACCCGGGTGGCAGAGTGTACAGAAGGTGTGTTATCCAGGCCTTGTGGGCAAGTTACGAGAACTGCCTTGCTTATCCATTATACTGCTTTCTTAAACAACCTCTGCAGCATTCAGTCAAATGGACTCAGGTTGTCGTGGACTTTGCGGTCTTCTCAGCACATGCACTTAAGCTGGAGGGAAAAATAAATCTGGCATCAGAATGGGTATTTTATTGGAACTGCATTGCAACTTCTGTGCATAATTTAACACTTTGGGGAGAGAACATTCTCTGCTTACTTGAAATAATTTAGAGGCGGTTTTGAAATAGAACCCATTTGTGTAAACAGGTCTTGGGATTAAAGATCTCAGGTTTAGTTTTCTCCAACATTACATCTCTGTCTATAGGATGTGCCATGCAGTAATCTCTAAGCTCTGTTCTGCAAACTTTCTCTTATGAATAGATTCAAAACAGTTCTCCTGGCATAGTTCCATTTTTTCCCCCTAAATGTGAAACTGTAGGATAAAACCCAGTGCAGGGTAATTCTATGCCTGTTTTATAGATGGGAAAACTGGGAAGTTTGGCTGAAAGTGGTCTCAAGATCACATTTCCCAGTACTTAGCAAGGAAAAATGCTGTTGTTAACACATGGATTTCCCCAAAATTGCAACCCTCAGAGTTACAGACCACTTTTTAAAGTTACCTGATTAATCTACAGCAGACTCAATTGAATAGTTCAAAGGCTAAGCATATAGTTCATTCTGTGTCCTCTCCTGCATTAGTAAAACAGCCCAATTTATGCACCCCTAGTGAGAAATCCCACATTGACAGAGCTGATAATACTTTTTGGTATGAAACTTGAAAATACATTCAATACAAATATATGAATCCAATACGTTCATACAGGCCCATTGACATGTGGTATTTACACACACCTTTGTATTGCCCTTCTTTCTTGTTTCTTCTGAGACTAGGGAGCTTATCTGGGATCAGATGTTGCTACCCTGACTCTTTGAAAAGCTCTTGGATTGTGTTCAAGGGCTACAGGATCTCTCAGAATGCACCACTGCAGCAGAATCTGAATCTCGGGCAACAGGCATTAGTGATGACACTTGGAGATCACTTTGTGCTGTGACGATGTTGTGACTTTTACTCAGCTAAGAATAGGCAGTTGTAATAAGTTTTCTATATAGGCTTTCAATATCAGTAAACAAAAGCTCTCTCAAGTAAATGAGTCGTGGTGGTTTATTGTTAATGCATTTTTAAAGCTAGGGCTCATTTACTTTACAGTTAAATAAAACCTCTTGGATACGTTAGGGTGTAGGTTGCCACACTTCAAACTACAGTAACTTACACTCCTTTACCAGTGGCCTCAGCATTTACCTTCACTGGTGGTGTCTGTCAGAGAGCAGAAGTTTTTCATTTCTCTGGGATGAGGAACCTCCTTGGTTAGTAACAAAATGCATTTTCAGATTTCTGGGTCAAGCATATTTTCTGCAGCGTCAAGTGGAATGCGTTTCTGTCTGCTGCACGTGCAGCACAGCACTGCCTTACCCTGGTGGGCCCTTCGTGTTGGTCAGTTAAAGCAATGCAAAGTGCAGAAAGCGAGAACAAGCGTTTATTCACTGGATGAGACTGAGGGTTATAGCCGATACATGGTTTAGGGGCCAAATTAATGCTTAAGTGGAACTGAAGGGGCACCCATGTAAGACTGTCACCTGGAAGTCCCTTGTTCAGTTGCCACTGAACGCCAGCCGCAGAGGTGTCCGCACTCGTGTCTCACCGACATGTTCGACTCTGCAGTTTCTGGCACCTGGGGTTCTGCCTCGGGCACTTGCATGGCTGTCCCAGTTGGAGCCAACCTTCTCCTGCCTCTGGGGGGTACAGCTGAGCAGAGTGTCCTCATGAGACAGCCTTTCCCGTGGCTTACTCTGGCGCTGCTCAGCAGACTGCCTTGAGTCACAGCCAGCACGTGTTGAGAGGGTCAGGGTGTTTTAGTCACCTTCATCAGCTCTGCAGGGGCACGTAATACTCAGTGATGGGAGCACCTGCGCGGAGATGAGCCATAGGTTATCCCCTCTCCGCCAAAGAGGTTTGAAACCCTATCTCCCATTCTCGGGAATGTGCTTTTACCACTGTAGTATCAGATATTTGGAAGGAGGGGCCTCTTTCTCCTCTTCTGAAGGCCCCATGAGTTTGATTTTTTGCTCCAAGTTTCCTAATGTTCTTTTTGCAGACAGGTAAGCAGCTTAGCTCTTGGGCATGGCATTTCTCATCCCATTCCAGGGAACAGGCTCCTGAAGATGAGGCATGGGAGACTTTCATTGGACCCAGCTCTGCATTTTCATTTGATGCCTTGAAGCTGAATCACTGTTGCTCAGTGGAAACCTGCTGCTCTGAAGCCTGAACCCAACAGCTCGCTTGTGTGGTAACGCAGTTAGGTTCCTGGTTCATCAGATGAGGCTAACCTTGGTCTCCTATTTATCAGCTAAGCAAGAACTTTCAGTCTGCTGTGTTCAGGCTACAGGATATTCAGGAGTGCATCAAGGCATGCTCCTGTCTTGGGCAGGATAGTAATTCAGCCAGCATTCCTCTGCTTGACCCGCTGCTCCCTGGAGGCTCTCTGCAGGGTCTCCCACTGATCTCCAAATTCGTGTTTTGTTCTTTTCCCAATTTTGTTAGAATTTTGCCAGGAATTAACGTGGCCAAGTGTTCCTACTGAACCTCACAACTGTCAGCAAAACACCACCAGCACAAACCCCAGTTTCGTTTGGTGAGGTGTTGTTAACAGTCAGGGAGAAGGTAGTTCTGCAGAGCAGACAAAAGCTGCATTAAGCTACGTGCATGGAGTGGCACACTGAGAAAGAAGAGCATGTTTTACCCAGTAGAGGAGTGTTATGTCTAAAACAGTGGCTAACTTGTGAGTTTGAATATTTTGAGCACTCTTCTCTTGACTGACTGGGTTGTGTGCACGCACTTGGAGCATGAATTCTTGCACAGTCAAATCTGAAATTAATTTTCTGCAAATGCTTACGTGGACAGCCGAGGAAGTGCATTGACTGAATATTTTTGCTCAGGCACCTCAAGTATTTGCAGAAAGCTACCACAAAAAAGCTGAGACTGACAAAAAGATTAACTGAACAAACTGAATTTATTACACTATTTGTCTTTTCCCCTCAACCCCCACTATAACAGTACCTTGTAGCTGGCATTTGCATGGCAAATGCGCCGGCAAGGAATACAGAAACAAAACCACAGCAGGTACTGACTGCTTCAGTAAACAGTTCACACATACAGAAAGTCAAGGCTAAAATCTTCACATGGACAGCTGCTGTTCTGCAACGTGTTATCCCTCATCAAACTGTGAAGTAATGAGAAAATGATATGCTAACAGTTCCTATCATTAGCTCATAGCTCTTGGGCTTTATTGATGGGCTGCTGCAGGTTTACTGTCTCATCTTGGGCAAGCGCTGCAAACTGAAGGCAATGCTTACTGCACAGGAGTGATTTGGCCTTGGGAAGCAGCTTGCAAAAGCAACTTGAGAGTCCTTGTTGAAACAGCCCAGCTGTGAGATTGCAAAATCTTATTCTGCAGATTGTTTCTAAAAAGATCATAATGAAAAATCAGGCTCATTTCTTTGACTCCAGATATGAGCCCAAGGTCCTGGCCAGTACCCATGGTCTCTGTAAAATGTACAGTGGGGTTATGTGAGGTGTTGCTGAAAATGTGTCAGCATGCTGACACACTTCTTTACAGCCGTGTCCTTTCACAGCTAGTTTGTTAACAGGAAGGCTCTCACGTTTGTAGTGTAAGGCACAGTGTCCTTCTACCATGTCTTCTGCTTGGTTCCCTTTGTATCACAGGATAAGTGGAGCTGACCCACCTTTCCTTCCTTTCCTTCTTTTCCTTCCTTCCTTTCTTTCCTTCCTTCCTTCCCTTCCTTTGTAGTTTTGGTGGGGGCAGTTTTGGTTACTACGTTAATTGGATACTTTCATTTGACGTGTCTAAAAAGTCTTGGAAAAGTTAAACGTTTTGGTTAATTTTGAAATACTTTTTTTTGGGGTGGGTGGAATTACCAAAATAAAATAATAGCAGTATTTAGGACTCTGGAAGCAAAAACCTGTCCTTTTTGAAATTTTGGGTTTTATGTTTCTTTGATCTAAATTGAAAGTGTTGGATTAGTTTTCCATATCCATACAGAAGAAGAATGGAAAACCCCAAAAGGCATGTAAATCATTGTAAGGCATTATTAAGTAAAAATGTACTTATGCCAATGGTAAGGGAAAAGAGAGTCTGAAAGTAAGAGCTACTTCAAACCAAAATCTGAGATGTATTACCACCTTGGCTTCAGGAAGTGCCACTGGAAGGAGCTTTTGATTAAATGCTATTATTTACAGAGTTATTATTTCAGAGTATTCTACTAATAGTGCTGAAAACTCCCCACAACTTTCTGTTGTGGAGAACCTGCTGTATTACTGAGGTTTTGGACAATTGCAGGCATGATTTATCTTTTATTAATGTTTTTTTTACTTACATTATTTTGTGATTTTATGAATAGTCTAATCTCTACTTTTATTTATACCAGCCTTTATCTTCAGCTTTTCATGTGTTTCAGCTTTAAATGGAGACAGTAGCAAATGGAGGGTATGGTCTATCTTCCTCTTGTTGTCTTTTTAAAAGCATAATTTAGGTATGATAAGGGAGAGAACATGACAGAAAAGTTCTCTCACAGGGACTTCAAAGCCTTTCTAGCACCCTGTGGCTTTCTCTCATGGTTTCTATTTTTTTTGGGGGGTGGGTGAACATTGGGAAAATGCCTTTGGAGACCTTGTTAGAGTTTTGATTGCTAAAGAGAAAATGGATGTTTGACTCCAGGGTGGAAATGAGAAACAAAGAGAGCAGTTCAGCCCCTCCAACACTGTGACCGTTTAATGCCTGTGAAGCTAGTCAAAGGGGACAGCACACGGGTGAACTGGCTTGCTTTGTTGTTCCGTGCTGCAGGGAAAGTAAAGCAGTCATCAGCTGCCTGTGGTCCTTCTGTCTTGCTCCCAACATGAGAGCAAGCGTGGGGAGGGCTAACAGGACAGAGGTTACGCTAAGAGTGTTTGCCTACTTCAGATGTAATCCTCCAGCTGTTTTAATTTATGCTGAACACAGAGCTGGTCCTGTGAGGAGCCAAACATTAGAGGCCACTGTGGTGGTCTAGAATAAGAGAGGTGCCTTGATGTAGAGTCTGATACAAGCCTGAAACAAATAATAGGAAATCTTTCAGCTCTTTGAGCTTAATGTGAAGGTATTAAGGGTGAAACAGATGGCATTAAAACCCTTTCTGCTTTCTTAGTTGCAGAGCAGGCTGTTTACAGCAAAGACCATGGAAAATTGCTTCAGGGAGTACTGACCTTGAATCACGCTACATTACTCTGTTGAAATCATCATAGGACCATTAGAACTAAGTGCATGTGTTCTCAGTGCTGCACAGGACATAAAGAGACTTTGTCTACCCGAAGAGAATTGTCCAGATAGAAGAATTATAGAGCTAAATTTCCCATTTAATGCAGAAACCGTTTGTAATCACACACATGTTTTTGACCGTTTATATTTTGTAACTTGGAAGCACTAATATATACCAGCTGATGGGCTCTCCTTTGGTGATGTAGCAGAAAGTGTTTTTTCCATGAAGAGCTGTGCTGGAAAGAAGTTGGTTGTTCCACACATAAACTCCTACTCTCCTGTAATTATACCAGCTTAATTTTTAATTGCAGACCAGGACAAAGACTTAGCACTCTCACAATTAGCAGTTTTAAATAGACATGATAAGGACTAACCTATACTCACACAAAATTCTATTTTATGCCTAATTTACATGTGTAATTGCATGTACAGGCTGAGAAAGTAGATGAGCATATGCTTCTTCAAACCCATTCCATATGGTAAATTTTCTTCCTCCTCTTCCTTTGGAATGAGAGTCTGAGCCTGTGCACTGGGACTTCAACAGGCTGTGCCTGAGCCCTCAGAGGTTATCACTAAAGCTGCCGATAGATAACCTGATACAGCTGGAGTGGGTGGTTATAAAGCTCAGGGATGCTCTGGTCTATGTTGACTCCCCTGTCCTAGAAAGGAGTTGCTAAAACTGTAGAGGTTATGCCATCACACTCATGGCGAACTAGGTGAGCTCTGTAACCTTGACTTTGAGGCAAACTCATCAGTTCTTTGGATGTTGGCACTGTTGGGTTATGTCTGTTAAGTCTAATTGGTCTTTAGTTCTTGCTATTGTTGTTATGTTGCTTTATAGAGATGATCTCAGCTGGAGTTCTAGATATCAGCTTCCCTGTGTTTTTTTCTAGTTCATATTACAGTGAATTGTTCAGCCTATCAATCACTGGAATGGGTGGAAGAGTAGAAAACTACCTGAGACAATATGTTTAAATGTAGGAGATAAAATACTCGAATCTTTGTGTGATATTCTGTGATGGGAGAAATACTGTTGTTTGGTGTGAAAGATGGTACTAATGAAAGCGAGGGTGATGCTGAAGGGCAGGAGACTGATGTGGTCTTCAGATAGTCTCCAAGTATTCAGCAGTACTGTGGAAACAGAAGTAGCTGCAGAAGGGGGCCATGAAAGCTAGCAATGAGAGGTTTCCATGAGACAATTAGATGAACGAACAAAACTTTGGAGGGAAGAATCATTCTTGAGGAAGACCTCATTAGGAGATACAAGAAAGCTGCCTTCTGTTCTGCCAAGAGCAAACACAATTTAGGTGGGGTTGCACAACAGCTGGAACACATGTGCATGGTGTGAATGCTGCCCCTGTAGCCTCACTGTTTCTTTGTGAATCTGCCCCTGGCTACGAGGGGCAGTCTTTGGCTCCGGTGTAATAACTGAGGACATATAGGCAAGAACTGTAGTCAGTACAAAATTTCACTTAAGTCACTGATGTCTTGTCGTTGTAGGAGGTTGCTCACTACTTCCAATTGCAGGATCTGGGCCTTCGCTGGCAAAAGTTCTTTTGAATTGCTGCTCCTGGAGTCTGTTATTTCTCAATGCTTCAAACATGCCAGAACTTGGCTGGCAATATACTATTCTTGCTGGATAGGAGTATATAAAATGGTAGTAGAAACTCTCTGATCAAACTGATCGCTTGACTAGATTGTCTCCAAGGGAGCTGATTTGGTGTAACAGTCATGGCGAGTGGAAGTGCCTCTTGCTTCCCCAAAACAGGATTGTTCTGCTGCAGATCTGCTCACCGGCGGGACTCTTTGATCAGCGTTCAAGGGTTACGCTAATGGAAGTTAGCTGGTGTGTAAGCAGGTGTTGAGTAGATATTTCACTCTCGAGTACATTTTTGATGAGGGAATGAAGAAGATGAAATATAAGTCTGTATTTTTGCTCTTGTCTTTGGAGTAAGCATGGCATTCTCCTGCAACTTTTAGAAAATCTAACCTCTGAAATGGTTTGCCTCTGAAATATATGAAGTAATACACCCAGCAGCGATAAACAGGAGTATGGGAGGCAGCGGGAGATAAGAGCAGGTGACCTGGCTTCTGTTTGCCGCTCAGATACTGATTTTTATGTCCATTTAAGAAATGTACATCCAACTTGCTGTGACTGATATTTCTATGCAATGGGGATAATAATATTTCCTGTGTTAAAAAGCAGTGATCTGTAATCGTTGGACAATGTGCTGTTGCAGTTAGAATTATTGTGCGTGCACATTAACCTGTCTAGCTCCCTTGTGATAGGACATAGACTCTTCACTGTGTTTTGGATGGGCCAAGTCATCTGGTACAGTCAGACCTTCCCAGTTCGGGTTCCTCTTGGTCTGAAGGGTAGGGATTCAGACTAGCAGGCATTAACGTAGTGATGACCTTTGCAGATAGACTCTAGCTGCTGGGCCCAGATGCCAGCTGCCAAGAAGGGAAGGGGTGAAATGCTGCTAGTCCAAACGTAGGAAAGGCTCCGTGTTGCAGAAATTAAAGGTCTCAATGGTCATTTGCCTCCTGAGAGGCCCACTGTACTTCAGTTTGGTCCTTGCTGCCTAGGGAAGGAAGAGCCCTTTCTAAACTTGAAGGTATCCTGGAAAAGATAGAGACCATCCTCAGTGTTGAGAGCAAACAGAGCACAGACTGTGCAGAAGTGCCTGGGTATCAACCAACTTTCCCATCCTAAAGACTCATCTATGCCTGACATAGACCCTTGGATCAGCTCTGACTTCGGTCTAAGCTAAAATGGTTGGTCTTTGTCCCAGTTTAACTTCCATTTACTTCCAAAACTGTGTATTTTTTAAGATATATTTCTCTAGGGGGTGCAGAGAGAAGTTTGATGTGTGTAAAATCTAGGAATCATAAACTAAAAAATGTTGCAGAAATAATATCTTTACCCATTTTTACTCTCAAATGTTGTTTCCTTAGAGACCTAGAGGGCTGACAGCCTCTTTTTAATTTGACATTCTGTTTGTACATCTCTACCCAAAGATCTGAAAACAGGCTCTATGTTCACTTTAATTTTGAATCAGTCTTTACTGATGGTGGCTCAAATATGCAACTTTAGCCCCTGTTTTATGTCTGTCTGAGTTTCAGATAGCGCTGATGGTGGCGCGTAGAGCAAAGGTAAACATGAGTGTGTTCCTTCCCTGAAGCTATTTGCTCAAGGAGTTGGATGATAAAGAACAAAAGCTGCTATAAAAAGATGCTTACAAAATTGCGGCTGTAATAGTGGGGCTTTGTAGGGGGTGTCTTATATCCCTTGCTTTGTAGAGGGACTGATCTTAAAACTGGATGCTAGTGACTCTCAACACTTGCTTTGGGGTCTTATTTTGCCTGTTCTATGCACATTCCGGGGAAGGAGGAGGGAGAATGAAGTTAGTTAATTGTATTAACACTAGCGAGGCACCTTGTGGATGAAAAGTGCTATTTAAGTGTTCAGTATTATTATATCAAGGGTAAAAAAAATTATTCGAGAGAGGAAACTGTTCTGCATCTTGCCCCGTCATGCAACTGCAGACGTGGGGCAGGGGACGGGTATCAAGGCACCACTTTACACTTGTGAACAAGTGTTAAATTTAGGTACATAATGCTGGTTTTAATTTACCCTGGCAAACTTACATTGTACACCTGCAAATAGCACCCCCAATCCAGAATCGATTGCTCAGCTTTCCCGCATATATTATTGCCTGAAGTAATTAGTTACTATTGTGTGAAATCTTGGTCAGGAGCCAGCGCTGCATGGTATCTATCTGTCTGAAATGCTGATGTGCATCTTCACGTGAAAAATAAGTTCAAGTGTAGGGAAATGCTCCTCATTGGTCCTGTCAGGTTAGCAAAGGCATTTTACACCTCCTCAGGGGCAGTTGTGACACATCAGGCCTGGCAAAGGCATTGGCATTTCCAAAAAACGTCCAGTTTCTGGAGGTCATGTTTGAAAACAGTTCTTTAAGAAGAGATATCTAATGTTTGGAAGCCAGGCCAAGATAGAAGTGTGAGAGATGAATCTGAGCAAATCCCAGACAAACTCCAAACAAAGGTAAAACTGCAGAGCTAGCGTGGTTCTACTGCCCGCAAATATCTTGCGCGCACTCCTGAGGGCGGATGAGTACTGATCCTATGGGTTAAGAGTGGATCTACGTCTTATCAGTTTATGAGGGAAGGGGAGAGGAGAATGATTTAAGGATTTAATCATGGGTCCTCACATCTGGGATCCATGCACCGAGAGATTTTGATAGGAACATCCCACGGCAGTCAGCCACTCTGGCTGACAAAGGGTGCGGGGTGAAGAACATTCTACTGGAGAGACCTCTACAAATAAACAGTTGGTGTTTGTGCCACATGGGTGGGCTGCTGGGTGTTTTAAAAGGCTTTCCAGAGCATGGTAGTGTTTTAGAAGCAGTGGTGTCCTTTGCCCAGAGGCGGAAATGAGAGGACAGAAAGTTCTTCATGTTGTGGAGACCTCAATAGCTAATTAATGAGAACGATTTGCTCCAGGCTGTGGCCTTGACCACACCTTTGCCCTCTGGGCAAAACCTAGGGAATCCAAGGAGACACAAGGCAGCTCATTGAACTGCAGTGTGCTTACATGGAAGACTGCTGCTGAAGTAATAAATTTTTGTGCTAAAGTATTTTCAACTTACTGATAGAAATTTAATTATTCCCATATACTCGTCAACAAACAACTTGATCCCACCCACGAAAATGCAAACAAATGTTGGCAAAAGTTATGCCAAGTATTTCTCCTTCTAGCTGCCAAGTAAGCAAGGGAGGTTGTTGCTGTGACTTCTATTTTTAAGTGCTTGGGAGGTACTCCAATGCTACAGCTAGGATCTGTAATCCCTAGACTCAAGCTGAAAGAACTTCAACAGCAGCTCAAAGGCTCACTGGAACAGCTGAGTGGCGAGATCCTCCATCTAAAGGATGTTAGCAGAAGCATACCTTCCCCTTTAAGTGAGTGCACATATCAACCTCCTTGAGCATAGCTATCTTCCTAATTGCAAACATGCTGCAAATATTCTAATTGCTGTCCCAGCTTCATTGTGCATGAAACCCAGCCCATGAAAACGTAGCCCAAACCTTGTCCAGTCGTCCCCCTCCTTACTCCATTCTGTTGTGGGTTGTGGCTAGGTGTAGACCCAGCACAAAGTCCAAGACACGTCAGATGTACACCATGCAGCTCGATGCCTGCGAGCTCTTTGTTGATAAAATTCATCGCCAGGCGAGGTGACAATCAGAACTACAACTATCACTAGATCCATGCCTGGTGTTAGGCGTTATCTGGATGTCCGGAAGGAGTGTGAAGTGGAGGCCCCCTGGTCTCATTCTTCCATTTTTCCGCCCTGAACAAATGAGCTGTTACCTCACCCAGGCAGGTGTAAATTGATGGACTTTGTGCAATTGGTATAAGTGCTAAGCTTGTCTGCGGTCGTCCCCACACGAGCATCTACCCCCCAATGATGTAATGTAAAAAACTATCGACCCCAAATTGTGAAAGGAGAAGACTCGGAACCAGACCGACGGGTGGATTGACGAATTTGCTCCCTCTCTCCACCCCGCCACGGGGGACACCCTGTGGGTAAGATTCTCTACCTCAGCCTACGCTGAGTGACACTGTTCTCCCCGGGTGTACTTTGTGTGGTTGTAATCGCGATTATATTTATTCCCAATGCACTGTTCGTGCATTAGCGGGCTTATTGTACCACGTAGCCGGGCTACAACAGACAGGTTGTAGCTTCTTTGGTATCAGACCTGTGCGGTCTCTCTGGTCAATGAGCCATAGCTAACCTGCACTTCGATTATCAACGGCAATACCAAAAGAACCTGGAAATGTTGCTCTGGAAATAAACCTTCTTTATTCGTGCCCCCGATTTGCTTGTCTTGTATATTCGGCATCGGCCTTAAGACCGGTTTTATTCCCCCCTTTTCGCAACACGAGGTATACAGACCAAGCTGTTTGCTGGACAGGAGCTTGAAGAAAAGGCCAGTTGTTCCGAGTGGAAGGTGCGCTATGTGACGCGCTCTACGGAGGGTGTTTGCTTGGAAGGGCTGATGTGCAGAAGTCAGTAGTAGGGCATGTACAGCACAGCGCGGGGAACCCAGCCACAGGGGGAAGGAGCCAGGGAGGGGGAGGCAAGGGAGGATGAAGATAGAAGGAACAGGGGTGGAGGGACAGAGACTAAGGCAGTAATTGGGCCTCTCTTTCACGGGCACCCCCTTGCCGTGGGGAAAGAGCTTGCGTGCCCTTGCGAAGTTGAGAGCTATGCTGGTGGTGGCATATGCCTCCGGTAGGGTCTCCCAAGCCTGACAGGTCTCCACTGAAGGGTCAGACAAAGTGTGTCCACGGGCAGGATGGGCTCACTAGCCTTCGGGCAACCATCCTAGGAGAAGGACGACTCTAACTCCAAACCCGGGCAGATGGAGCTCGTTCAGCCCTGTAAGGCCATCCATCTAAGAGAAGGATACTCTAACCAAACCTACGACCTGAGGACTTCGCTGTCACCGTCCAAGCTCGCTCGGCCCTGGCAGATGAACCTCAGGTGTAAAGGGTGGGGCCAGTCTCGCGCACGCTGCGCCTCACCTAAAAAATCCACCGCGCAGGCTTGAAGGGTGTACTCACGTTTGCAAAGCCCTGTAGCGACAGGCAAGGGACGAAACGGCAATACCACCCAAGGAGACCCTCCGGTGTGCTCTTTGCGGCCGGTCTTGCCTGTCCCGCATTGGCCTTTTCAGCCATCAGCGCACTTGCCATAAGCGTGGGCAAAGCCCTTCCCAAATCTTCATCCGCGAAGCCAAGCCATGATGGTGATGAATTGGGCCTACAAAAGTCACTGCTGGCTGTAAAACATCTGAAGATTAATCTAAAGGCCTTCTTTGGGCAGCCTCAGGGGGTAGGAATTGCTCTTAAATGCTGATTTGATCACCTTAGAAGAGCTGGATCTTCATGCCCAAATGAGCTGGTCTAAATGCAGACCCTGTGGTGAGAGTTAAACCTGTCCAAGTCATCATTCTGTTGCCTTAAAGCTTTGCAGGGCCGGGATCAGTTTGGCTCCCGGGTATTGAATCCTGTAGCTTCTTTAAACCGGTCTCATATGGGTGATTCTGTTGCTGGGTCTGGCCCGGTCAGTGTCCTAAAGAGTCTCTTGGTCCAGGCTGGGATTTATACCAAGGTCCAGGTTTGGCTTATACCGAATCTGGATTTCCCGTAGTGCAAAGACGGTCCCAGGTACTTTGTTCGGATAGCCCTTCGCCTTGCTGGTACAACACGAAGGTTAGTGCTAGCAGCCAGAGCTGAATTTGGCTCGTGATGTTAAAGGGAGTCTAAATCACAGACGGGAGATTGTGCAGCAAAATAAACAAGGGGGTGTAAGTTAAAGACCAGAAACTGCCCTTCCTGTTTGCTTGGCCTGCTCCGCATCTTCTCTGCCCCCCTGCTTGGTTATACCGGTGGCGTAGCTCCTAGTCTACCTGGAGCCACTAGCTCAAACCCTGGCAGGGTTGGCTGAGCCCCTCTGTAATTTTGAGATGGAACAAAACTGTAAAACCAAAGATTTTGTGGCCCCAGTACGCTTGACCTAAATTGACCTAATGCTTTTTGTACGCGGCTTGCTAAGCTGACCGGCGTCCTCTCAGTGGTTCTTCATTTCTATAATGTGTAAATTACTTTAATGACTTTACCGCCTCAGTATTACTGAGTTAGTCACATGTTGTGAGGGAGGTAGTGCAGTGTATGTTTACTATCCACATCTTTAGCAAGTGCTAGTTGACGTAGTTCTATTGCCATTCCTGGAGTTACGAAGACTTGTATGAGCTGAAGATCTGATCATTAAACCATTAAAATTCACAACAGTGCCTTGATTTCAGTTTTTAAGGATTATTAGCTGAGATTGATTATTCACTCTTGAATATGAAGCAGGCCTGTGGGCTATTTTAAACGGATAAATCTGAAATACCTTCTATTATCTGTGAAGCTGGAAGCAGGTTGGATGGGGATTTTGTTGCTCTTTAAGAGAAAAAACCAAACAAACATGGGTGACAAAATGACCCAACCCATGCTTTTTAAAACTCTCTATTTAACTTTCTAAACTTAAAAGCAACCATCTATGTTTTTATTTAAAAAAAAAAATTGCTAAAAATATTCACCTGACCTGAAAAATTTGACTGCCAAGATTCAAGTCTTCAAGTATGCTTTTGTAGCCAAGTTAAAAATCCATGAAAAACAGATTTATCACCTAAGTAGTAATTAACTTGAATATCCCTAAGCCAAGAGCCACATGATTCCTTTATGTTTCGGGAAGAAACGTCTGCTGTTTTCCCTTTCCCCTCCCAACTCTTGTAAAGGCTGTCTATAAAAGCTAGATACAGAGACAAATGCTTTTTAAAAATATGGCATACTCAGTTTATTAAAATATAAAGCTCTCTAACATAAAAACAACTCAAAGCAACTTATCATTCAGTTCTTCCTCCAAAGGTCTTCCATGCTCTAAACGAAATAATGAAAACCAACTTACAATGTTGCCAGACACGGTGGGGAGGAAGCGCCCTCCTGAGCAATCGCCGCCGCCGCAGCAGCAGCAGCAGCGTTTAACTTGTTGCTCAGGAGTCCATTGAGTTCTGTTTCTGTAAATAAAATTCCAGACCCATGGGACACAGATTTCACTCTCCTGGTCTGTGGGACTCCTAGTGAGAACATCTACATCACTCTTTTGATGTTCTCCTTGTGGGCGGGGCGGGGAGGTCCTGGCTGTGTACAACAGATGAAACCCCTTGGATTATGGTGGTTTTCCAGAGCATAAAGTTACCTCCATGTCCCAGTTCAGCTCATGTGCAACTCTAAAGTCAAAAGGAACAAAGTCATTAACAATTAGCTTTGTGCATACGCGGCTCACACAGCTCTTGGGGAGGTCCAGCATCCCTGCAACTGCTCCCCAGACCCTGCTGCAGCAAGTACTTTCAAGTCTGTTGCTGAGATCCCCGCAGTTCAAAGAGGCTCCACCAGCAGTAAGCACAGAGTTTTGAGCTGAGCTACCATTTTTGTAACGGTAAAAATGACGATGAGGAAGATAAAGGTTATTGATAGGGTAGTAGCATTAAGTAACCCTAGTCACCCCCCATTAGACGCTAGGTGTAACTGGGAATGCCTGGGAATGAGTATGTCCCAGACAAATCCAGCTTGGTCTGAGCCCGGGGCATCCCGGATATCCACCTACTGCCTTAGGAGCCCTTCTGCACTGGCAGCCAGAGCTCCCATCCACCGGGGCTTCTGTTTCAGTTGCCCAACACCCGCCTGCCACAAAGGGGTCTGCCGCTCCTCTACCCCCGCAGAGCCCTTCAGTCCTTGCTGCTCCCCACTTCCTCCTCCCTCCTGCCAGGATTGTCCTTCCTCCAAAGTGCTTTTCCCACCAGCAACCGCTGCCTCTGGCCGTGCCCCCGGAGCTCCAGCCTCTCCCTAGTACTGCACTGCCTCTGCCTTGGCTCCTCCAGCTCTGCCTGCTGGAACACTGTTGCCTCACATCTGCTCTCCTTCTCGCTACCTGCTGCGGTCGTAGCGCTGCCTGCCAGGCTCAGCCGTAAGTGCCAACGCCACAGACCTGCTCTTGTGGGAACTGCAGAATACTTGGCTCAGCTTGTACTTCCTACAGCTGTGCCCGGATGGGATGCTGGGGGAAGAAAAGGGCACGTCAGGGTAAAAACTGGGTCTGTGGTAGCTCTTTTCAAGAGTCTTGTTTGTTGGTTTGAAAGCAGCATTTCGGAGTTGTAAAAGATGTAAAAATTTGTCATTCCACACCCCCCCCCCATCAGAATAGCTGCAGGTTAAAGCTCTTTATATGTTAAGTATTTCTATAGCAGCATCTCCTCAGCGCGAATTTGGTTAAAAAGTTGTGGTTTATCTGTGGTATTACAGTAAAGTCTATAAAATACCACTTGTTGAAGGCATTTTGAAATGCTTGTGAAACCAGGAAGGATTACGTTTTATACAGCTGAATAAAGTGGCTGGCAGTCGGTAGCATAAAAGAGATAATAGAGACAAAATAGATTTTTCATGTGAAACTACCAAAGATTTAAGTAAGCGCTATTGCAGGGCGTAATTAGGGTGGGAACAGCCATCTATACATACGAGGTAGTGAGGAATACAAGGTGTTACAAGCTATTGTTCCATGTAAATGTGCCCCCGTGGCCTTAGCGTAGGTTACTTTGAAATGGATCGAGTTAAAACACAGAGGAGGCACTTTAACTACAGACTAGGAGTGTCCATGTGGGCAATTAAACCACGATAACTAAATTCACAGCCTGGAAACTGTCTGGCATAGCTTCCCCAAACAGTAATGCCTGGTTCTTGCAAGCTAACTGCAGCTGAGGACAGAAACGCGAAGGACTCCCATGATGGAGAGGGGCTTAGTGTCAGTTGTAGGCTAAAAGAGCTTAAAGCTGATGGAAGAGGAAATGACTCAGGCTAAGAGAGGAAAATCCTCTGATGGCACTGTTTATTAAAGGAGGTGCAGAAAAAATAGCCGTAACATCATCAAGTCCGTGCAAAATATTTTCAAGGTATCACATTGCTGGTATGAATTACACACCAGTGGATTAGATCATCCTGTATTTAGAACATAGGTAGACAACGGCTGACATTTTCTTCCACCAGCCTCCCCTCTCTCCTCATCTTCTCCCACCCACTCTCTTCCTTCTCTGTAAACTTTGGGGGTTCAGATAAACTGAAACATGGATCTTCCCTCATCTTCCATTAGAGATTGCAAAAGGGAATATCTGCCAGCAAGAGGTAATGAAAGCAGTACTTACCCATGTGCTTCTTTTCTTTCTAGTGACTCCTCCGTTATGGATTCAACCTTCACGTTATACATTCTCAGTGCCGGTAGAATATGAAATTTGGAACTGAAAGTATAACCAGTTCAGTTGTTATTTATTCATACCCCAGTTTGTAAATGTACAACAGTGGCATAAGTGCTTACGTTAACCTGAGAAATGCCTTTAAATGAACAAAAACAGATTTACACATCATTTGCAGAAATTCCTTCGCACAAAGAGATTTCAAGAGCCATCCATGTACACTATGCACTAAGCAATTTTCCACCCACTTCTGTGGCTGTGTCTGAAGTAGAGCACATTTTGACAAAGACTCAGTATATCTATGTTGTACAAACTTTGTAAAACACAGCATTGAAGGGGGAAGGGGCTAAAACCAGGCTCACTGGAGATAAGCCTGACAGCGGCACACCAGCGTCTGTGGGACAGTGTGCTAGCGAGCTCCTCGGGTCTGCCACACCAGTGGGGATAGAGGATGGAGTGCCAAGTGAGACACAAGGGATACTGGTGGGCTAGGAATCATGGAAGCGCTTGGGAACGGTAAGGCAGGAATTAGGCCAGAAAGGTGACGGGATCAATAGCCCAACTGAAGTGCATCTCCACCAATGCACGTAGCGTGGGCAACAAGCAGGAGGAGCTGGAAGCCATTGTACAGCAGGAAACCCGTGATATATTCACCATCACGGAGACATGGTGGGATGATTCACCCAACTGGAGTTCTGTGTTAGGTGGCTATAAACTCTTAGAAGGGACAGGCTGGGAAGGATAGGAGGGAGAGTGGTCCTGTATGTTATGGAGTGTTTAGAGGTTGATGATGGTGAGGATAGGGCTGAGTGTTTATGGGGGAGGGCCAACAAAGCAGGTATCATGGTGGGAGTCTGTTATAGAGCACCCAACCAGGATGAGGACGTAGACGAAATATTCTGTAAGCAGCTGGCAGAAGTCCCACAGTCACCACCACTTGTTCTTGTGGGGGACTTCAACTCACCAGATGTCTGCTGGAGATACAGTACAGCAGAGAGGAAACAGTCCAGGAGGTTCCTGGAGTGGGTGGCAGACAACTTCCTGACAGAGCTGGGGAGGAGCCAGCTAGGGAAGGCTCCCTGCTGGACCTGTTATTTGTGAACAGAGAAGGGCTTGTGGGTGACAAGAAGGTTGGAGGCCGTCTTGGACATGGGGATCATGAGATGTCAGAGTTTTCAATTCTTGAGGAAGTAGAGAGGGGGTGCAGTAGAACCTTGGCCTTCCAGAGGGCAGATGTCAGCCTGTTTAGGAGACTGGTTGACAGAGTCCCTTGGGAGGCCGTTCTGAAGGACAAAGGAGTCCAGAAGGCTGGACATTCCTTATGAGGGAAACATTTAAGTTGCAAGAACAAGCCATCTTGGTGTGCCATATGATGAGTTGGCGGGGTAGAAGACCAGCCTGGCTGAACAGAGAGCTTTGGCTGGAACTTAGGAAGAAAAGGAAAGTCTGTGGCCCATGGAAGAAGGGTCAGGCCACTCCGGAAGACTACAAAGATCTTGTGTGGCCATGCAGGGAGAAAATTAGAAAAGCCAAAGCCCAGCTAGAACTTAATCTGGCCACTGCCATAACAGACAATAACAGAGGTTTTTATAAACACATTAAGAGCAAAAGGAGGCTAAGGAGAATCTCCATCCTTTATTGGATACGGGGGGAAACGAGTGACCAATGATGAGGAAAAGGCTGAGGTACTGAATGCCTTATTTGCCTCAGTCCTCAATAGTAAAGATCAGTTGTTCTCTGAGTGACCAGCACCCTGAGCTGGACGACAGAAATGGGGAGCGGAATAATCCAAGAGGAAGTGATCAGTGACCCACTGGACCGCTTAGGTGTGCCCAAGTCTATGGAGCCAGATGGGATCCAGCCAAGGGTGCTGAGGGAGCTGGCGGAAGTGCTCACCCAGCCACTTTCCATCATTTATCATCAATCCTGGCTAACTGGGCAGGTGCCAGTTGACTGGAAGTCAGCAAATGAGGCACCCATCTACAAGAAGGGCCAGAAGGAGAACCCAGGGAACTACAGGCCTGTCAGTGTGCCCTTGGTGCCAGAGAAGGTTATGGAACAGATTATCTTGAGTGCCATCATGTGGCACATACAGGACAATCAGGTGATCAGGCCCAGGTAGCATGTGTTTATGGAAGGCAGGTCCTGTTTGACTGACCTGATGTCCTTCTATGACAAAGTGATCCGTTTAGTGAATGAGGGAAAGGCTGTGGACATAGTCTACCTAGACTTTAATAACGCCTTTGACACTGTTTTCCACAGCATTCTTCCGGAGAAACTGGTTGCTCATGGCTTGGATGAGTGTACTCTTCTCTGGATGAAGGACTGGCTGGATGGCCCAGCCCAGAGGGTGGTGGGGAATGGAGTTAAAGCCAGTTGGCGGTTGGTCACAAGTGGTGTCTCCCAGAGTTCAGTTTTGGGGCTTGTTCTCTTTAACATCTTTATCAATGATCTGGATGAGGGATCGAGTGCACTCTCAGTAATTTTGCAGGTGACACCAAGTTAGGAGGGTGTGTTGATCTGCTTGAGGGTCAGGAGGCTCTACAGAGGGATCTGGACAGGCTGGACCGATGGACCAAGACCAATAGTATGAAGTTCAGTAAGGCCAAGTGCTGGGTCCTGCAACACTACAGGCTTGGGGAGGAGCGGCTGGAAAGCTGCCCAGTGGTAAAGGACCTGGGGGTGCTGGTCGACAGCGAATTGAACATGAGCCAGCAGAGTGCCCAGGTGGCCAAGAAGGCCAACAGCATCCTGGCTTGTATCAGCAATAGTGTGGCCAGCAGGAGGAGGGAAGTGATTGTCCTCCTGTAGTCTGCACTGGTGAGGCTGCACCTCAAATACTGTGCCCAAAGAAGGGCAACGAAGCTGGTGAGGGGTCTGGAGCACAAGTCTTATGAGAAGTGGCTGAGGGAACTGGGGCTGTTTAGTCTGGAGAAAAGGAAGCTGAGGGGTGACCTTATTGCTCTTTACAACTACCTGAAAGGAGGTTGTAGCGAGGCGGGGAGTCAGTCTGTTCTCCCAAGTAACAACTGATAGGACAAGAAGAAATGGCCTCAAGTTACACCAGGGGAGATTTAGCTTGGATATTAGGAAAAATTTCTTCACCCAAAGGGTTGTCAATCATTGGAACAGGCTGCCCAGAGAGGTGGTGGAGTCCCCATCCCTGGAAGTGTTTGAAAGGCGTGCAGATGTGGTGCTGAGGGACATGGTTTAAAGGTGACCTGGCAGTGCAGGGTGAACGGTTGGCCTCAATGATCTTAGAGTGCTCTTCAAACCAAAAGGATTGTGTGATTCTGTGATTCTGGAATATAGAACCCACGGCATAACTTTTTCTAACTGAAACTAAGTAGGAAAGCTAGGTCAGCAGAGAGCATTTATTTGCTGAAGTTTGGACAGAATTTTGAGACTAACATTACTCCTGCTAGGCTAGGAAAAGCTAAGAACGGACTAGGAGGTGGGATTTAGGTAAAAGATATATAGTGACTTTAATGTAGGTGCCAGACTCCTATGTAACAGGCTAAAGGGGAAATAGAGAGTAAGAATTCACAAATAAAAGCTAAATCTGAGACTAAAATACTGTGTCTGGGAGTTCACATTGACACAAGCACTTCACAATGGTTTCGGTTGATCTTTGAGTGTGGGGTAGGGCACACAACTTCATTGAGCGCAAGTTTGAGAGTTGTCTCCCATGTATTAGACATTGTAACGCTGGCTTCTTCCCTCAAGTTTCTGAGCTACTTGTTTGCCACAAAAATGGAATGCTCAGTTTATCCAAAGTTTTCTCTGTCTTTCATGCTTGTTTTCATCACAAGTTTACCAGGGATGTTTACCGTGCTTTGAAAAATTATGTTTGAAAAAAAGACAATAGCATGTATTAAGGGCTGAGGAGGGATTCTTGATGTAACTTCATTAAATGCCACACAAAATACTTAAAAAGTTTGAGAGAATAGTTCTTGAAGCGCTGCTAAACAAAAGACGCATTTTTACCCTGCTCCCACATTCCTAAAAATCTGGTTTGCTAGCTTTAACCTTTGTAGCTCATTAGTTCAGTGTAGGATTTGAGTACTGCAATTTACATTAAAACCCAGAAAATTCAAATAGGGAAATTTCTTCTCCTTTCGTCATGGGTTAGTGCTGAGTGGGCCACTAGATGAATGGCAGTCGCTATCTGTTTATCCTCACCTGCCTCTCCAAAGGGGAAGAGAAAGGATATAAGGGAGAGAGACTTACGGATTGGAAAAGAAAATTAAAACTGCTTTAATGAAAATAATAATAATAGAATTATTTATATAGAAAATATATGCAATAGCAATAGGGAGCCCAACCCCTATGATGGCAATCACCTCACCGTCTCCAGGGATGCTGCAGGACAGACACTGGGGAAGGCCCAGACTGGGCTCATCGGCAGACGGGAACCAGATGCAGGAGCTGGATTCTGGAACTGGATTCAGGGATGCACAGATTGGGATCGAAGGCAGAACGGACAGAGTCCTCCTTGGACACTGGGCATTGAAGAGGAGTGGAAGAGAGCAAGACCCTCGTGATGCCTCAGCTTTGTACTGAAGATGACGTCTGTGGGCTGGAACTCCTTGCTGGTCAGCGCAGGGTCCCCTGTCCTGCCCGCTCCTCCCCGCAGGTGTGGTCTGTAACTCACCGCACCCCCACCATGGCACACAGGATCCAGCAGTGCCCTGGGGCTGCACAGCAGAAAGGACAAGCCGGAGCCTTTCTGCACGCCAGCCCCTGGCAGTGACTGTGACCATCAAGTGTCACCACTTCTAGGAGCAGACACTGTCTGCAGAAATATGGGTTAACGTCAGACAGTGCCGTTAGTGAGCAGAGACTGAGCTGGAAAGTGAAATCTCTGGACAGGATTAGTGCTGCTCTAACTCCAAGCAGGACACCTTTTCATAGAAAAGCTTATCTGAATGAAAAGACGTGCTTGTCGTTCTCAACAAAAGTATCTTATTTCTACAATCTAATCCTCTACTTCTGTTCATGACAGATCTTCCCTCACTATCTGCTTCTGTCATAGTCAACTGTTAAGACAAAAATGCATTTCAGGAGAGTGGCAGCAATTAAGGTAGACAAGTAGATATTGATTTCATGGCCAGCTGAAGCCTGAATTCTTTTTTCAGTATGATCACATACAGGGACACATGAGTAGTGACACTGCAAGACTTGCATCTTAGTCAAATTGGTGTATTTATAAACACAGGTGGAACAAACTTGCGTTGGTGTGTGTGCACACATGGACACACGGGATTGCAAATCAAGGGAGATCAACGCAAAGAACAGCACTGACTTTGCTGTGCTTCATGTCAGAGCTACTTCTGTTAAACTTGATTCATTCTTCCTCTTGCCGTTACTGAGTCGTCGGGCAGGAACTGTGTGTTTGCACAGTGTCTTGCACAACAGGCCTTTGGAGTAAGAGTTTAGGGTCTGATTGTGGTACAGTCACGTATGTAATAGAAGTTTATCACTCACCCAGCCAGCCTTTATTTTGTTTCTCCTTGAAACAAAGCAACTGCCGAGCAGATTAGGCTTAATTAAAGCCAGCTGGATTAGGTTTCGGTCACGCATTCTAATTGTCCTCTTTAATCACATAATATAAACAAACTTTATTTCTGACTGTAATGTCAGATGATGCCAATTCTTGCTCTGCCTTCAGTGAGTATTTTACTAATGAACATTTAAAGGAACGGATGGGCATAAGCTACAGCGTTCAGGTGCTTATATGAGTTTATATTTTCAAAAACTGATGTTGATTGCTCTCACAAAGCTCAGGGAAACTTAGGTTTGAACTTTTTTTTAAAGAGCATCTCTCTGTTAAAAGAAAGCTTTGCCAAAAATGTAAGAGTGACATGAAATGATACTGGTCCATTAGGAGCAGGGGCTGGAGGGATATCTGTGAGACACGTGCAGACTAAAGAAGAAAATCAAACGGCTTGTGAAAGCAAGTCGGCAATTACTCTTTCTTTTAGGACCTTATGTGGCAAGGAGGAATTTTCATCTTAAAGAGAGCTATTGAGAAAAACAGCAAGCTAAGCTCCCTCCCTGCTGCCTTCTGTCAGTCAAAATGAAATTGTAAGACCTTCGAGCTTTAAGATGATACAGCAAGAATGAAACGGAAGGATAGAAGGCAAAAGGGAATGTAGGAAAGTAATCTTGCATAGCATTGTTATCTGTCAAGAAAGTGTGAGTTAAGTGAACTAACTGGATGAGGTGGGGTTCGATTTCTTTCTAAGACTGAAAATCTGAGAGGAAAAACAAAGAGAAGATAAAAGATATTTTACTGCCGTGATTATTGCCCACCCCCCAAAATCTCCTTGTTCTTTCACAGGCGCAAGCCCTAAAGAAAACCAGCATGCTCACTAATTATGTACCTCCAAGCACTCTGAGAAGTGCCTAGAGGCCAAATATATTCTATGGTGTCCTAAGTGCTGTGTTCCAGGGTCACTCCCTCCCTGTAATTGCAGGGTGAGGACAGAGGTAAGTCTTCAGGGTCTTATTTTTGGTGAACTACACCATTTGGACAATGACATCTTGCAGTCCTGAGTCATCTTCCTTTCCTGGGTCTCAAACGGATTTATAAGCTTTACCAGCAGTGATGCCCGATAGGAATTTTAGAGGCATTCTTCAAAAGTCAGGAAGTGGCATTCCTTGTAGAGGAAGAATTGTTCTTCACAAAGGGCATAGCTACGCTCCTGTATTTCTTTCTCTACTTGATAGAAAATATACCTGTCACCTCACAGACTTCCACTGATCTATTGCTATCCTTGCCTTTCACATCAGCAGGCTTTCACTCTTCCCTTGCCCCATCCCTGCTCCCTGGTGAAGCTCATTGTTCTCCTCCCCAAGAGCTGGTCCTTACATTGGCAGCAGTGGTGGCAGGTGAACCCTCACTCACAAGCGTGCCGGGGGAAATGACGTAAGAAATGTCTCCTACAGTGATGTAGAGATGTATTTGCCTCAGCCTTATACCTTTATACCACAAAGCTTAAATCAGTCCACAACACGAAGAAAGCTTTAGTAGCGCTAGTAGGTGACTCCTTTACAGGCTTGGGTGAGCTTTGCTCTGGGCTGTGTGAGGCGTCGCACGGGCCATCATCTGAAAATGCAGAGTTCAAACTGCTCCGGTCCCTTGTAAATACTAGCCTGTACCGTAGAGATATGAAAACCCTGGCGGTCTGGGAAAAGAATGAGAACCTAGATGACTTGAGAAAGTCGACAGGAGGAGACAAAACAGAAGAGAGAAGATGAGTTAAGCCGTTTGAAGACCGGCTGAAACCAGCATAAATCACAACAAACTCTGATAACTTGGTTTTCTTTGCCAATTATCCACCATATATGGGAAATTCCCAGGGAAAAACTTAAGGAGCTATTTCTTCCGAGACCAGCAGGACATGCCACACTCCACCATATGAGTCTTGCTAAGGTCAGGCCACACACGTAATAGCTATGCAAAATTATTAATCAGTTTTTAGAAATAGAATGAATACGTAGGATTATTTCAGGGAAAATAATGACTATGTCTGTAATCGGTGAGACAAGCTTTGGCTGGGGCAGCACACGGTACGCACGCTAGGAGGAATGATCCCCTGTGCATCCGGAGCTGCAAATAAAGGAAATGCCGGCTTCTTAATGCTGCATCGGTATTAAGGAGTTTTTCTTCCGATTTTCGGCAACAAAACCACTGTGGTCGCATTGCTCACGCCCATCAACCCTTTACAGGATTACTGACGACAGAGGGCTGCTAGCCCGCCCACAGGACTTACTGGGAGCAGAGAGCATACAGGAATCATTGTTCCTTTCAGGCTACCCTGCGAATGCGTGCCGCCACTCCCTGCCCACACAGGCTCACGTGTAGCGTGCCGCGGGAACGGTCTTGCCCTGGTAAATGAACGTGGAAACGGGGAGGAGGCGGTTCAGCGCCTCAGAGCCCCGTGCTGCCAGTGTGCTCAGGGCACTTCTCTTCATGGGCTCTCTCAGCTCTGATGAGCGAGGTTTCCAACACTTACACAGTGCCTGTGAAACGTAGCTCGTCCCGATCGAGAGCGAGGTGGTTCCAGTAAGAAAAAGAACTATTTGCAGCCTTCACTAATTCTTTGGTCTTCACAAAGTGAGATGTCAGCTGTTCACAAGGAGTTATTTAGATACCTTTAAAAAGTGAGAATGCGAGTTAACAATTCAAAGAGCAAATCCGGGATAGAGATGAACCTTATGGCAGGAGGACGAGGAATCGTTAGCAGTTGGGAGGCTGAAGTGGGCGTTTATAGAGCTGATTTCCCTAGGCTAAGTCTTACAAAAACTTTAAGCGTATGTGCATCCTCAGTACATATCCTGAGAAGCTGAATCGGCTTGTTTACTGCATTTCCTTCAAATTAGCTACTTCTATAATGGCAGGTTTTTCAGGAAAGGCTGAGCAAAATCTGACAAGTAACAAAGGAAACATATTAGAAAAAATTCATTTTCCCCACTCCTTCTGGTGTAATGAAGTTTCAACAATATATTATTACAGTTAGTTCTGATCTCATTTATGGTGGGGTCATTCCCAAGTGTCTTTGTTGACTTCAGTATCCTCACTTTAGCTTATACAACCAGATTCTGATGTAAAATACTGTGTAAAAAAATCTAGCACGGGAATCTCTGTCTTCCATTTCTTGTTATAATTGCAAAGTTTCTGACTACAGTGAGAGAGCAAAACGCGGTTTAGTGGATGTGCGTAATGCTAGAGTTGCAATGCCCTTTCAGTTACATTTTTCAGTTACATTTTTTCCCCTTCTCTGTTCTAAATGTGTATTTATACAATATTTTAGAAATCACATTTTTCCAGATGTCGCTTGGTTGTGAAGTCCTCTTTAAAGATAAGTATTTCAGTGAAGTTCTTTTTAGAATTACTGTCCTAATCACGATGTCAGTTTAAAAAACTACAGTACAGAATTTTCTTCTTGTCGGCGAGGAGGGAGGAAGAAAGGAGGAAGACTATCGTGTATGTTATTCTGGACAACTGCAAGTCTATCCTCATTTTGCTTAACACACTCTCTGGTGGTTTCTCTTGTCTAGTTTTAAACGAGTCATAAAGTAAGACTTGAGTATCAGATAAAAGAGCAGTAATTTCCTGGGACAAATATTTGGAAATACACATAGCCATCTTTAACAACAATTAGTGAGAATAAATGAGGAATCCATAATATAATCAATTAATCGTCACACTCTTCTTGCTTTTCTTAGGAAGAAGTTCCTTGAGGCTTGATTCGTTTCTCATTGCCACTTGTGTAATTATGGAGCAACTCCTTTAAGTAACTGGAGCCACCCCAGAGTAGAACGGACACACGTGATAGCTGAACCCAGCCCGATGGAGCTACCTCTCCAGAAAGGCAAGCAGCAGTGAGGCCTTAGCTAAAATATTTCTGCCCTTTCGCCAAGTGGCAGCAAATTTTGATGCCCCGTAGCTCAGGTTTCCTCTCTAAGAGCAGGATGCAGATGTGCTGGCTTGGGTATTGCATGAGGGTGATGCGTCTGTTCCAAGAACACACAACACTTGCTGATGACCACAGGGGCGCTTCTAAAGAGCACACAGTCAACTCCCGTCTGCAGAAGCACCACGGCCTTGACCCAAGAAACAGATGCGTTGGCATCCTTTCTTTGCAGGGTGCTCACAAAACTGAGAGGCGTCTGTTTAGACACATCCAGCATCCTTTTCCCTCCTGCGTCCCTGCCTTTGAATGGGGGAAGCCCCAGGCTCTGACCCCGTGGTGTGGCGAAGTGGCTGGACCATTCACCCTGGCTGTGATATCTGTGCTCTGTTACACGAAGGACGCCCAGGAATGTCTAAATGCTCAGACAAAGACGAGCGCTTCAGCCCACAGAGTATCCCCAACAATTTTGCGTGCGTGGTTCCTGCCTGTGTTTTTTAGCTTTTTTGTGAAGAATTTTATCATGGGTGTGATACATCATGTGCAAATCACTAAATCCTTTCGCCACAGCCTTCTATTTTCAAAACCAGGAGTGCTCTTTATTAAAGCACTTAAATCGAGCAAAAGGTTTTCCAATGCCTTTCTACTGCAGAGTATGTCCGCGACCTTTTGACAGTTTGCAGTGCACGTGAGTGACATATTTGGGGAATTCCTAGAGAGCGGGGCAAGCTGCTTAAGCCTTGATGGGACAGTTTAATGACGTGTAATAAAACCCCCAACAGCTGATAATGCAAACATACCGAGAACGTCACAAAGAACGCACTTCTGGTGTGCAAAGCTGATAGGAGCGGGGACCTAAGGACAAGCGAACAGGAATCACTGTTGCAAAGCTCAAATTTTATTTTAGTGTGGTCGGGGAGTGTGTGTGGGGAGGTGCGGCTTACTAGGAAGGTGGAGAGAGAGAAAGAGGCTGATGTTTGTTGACACATAACAAGGGACAGGGGCTGCTACCTGGTCGCACAGCTCCTCTGCCGATGAGAGCTGGATCTGATCCTAGGACAAAGCGCCGTTCTTACCCTGATGCAGGAGTCTGGTGAAGCCGACTCTCAGGGCTTCAAATCCCCAGCTAATGTAAATCAACATTGCTGTATTGCTTTCTGTCGCTTCTATCGATACAGGACTGAGCTCGTTCCAATAATTTTAACCTAGCCTGCAGATTTACACCAGCCGAAAACCTGGCTCCAAGCAGACTGTCAGGGAATTTCCTCGACTGTTCTCCCCGCTCCCTTTATAAATCCGTTACTGATGCATGTTTTCCATTTTCCTATAAGCTTTCTATCCAACGATCCAAACCCTCCAAAATAAACACGTGCGTTTCCTTCCTTGGTACTCCATGTCAGGATCTAGTTAACTCCCTCAGTAAGAGCAAGTGATCCTAAGAATGCTGCCATTGTGATTACCTAGAAGTTTCTTTTATTTTTAGAACCGTCCGTGGACACCTCAGCAGTACTTCCTGCCGCATCCACGTTCTTGCAGTGCTTCTAGGTGCATTTCCTAGGGCTGTATGCTGCTCTTGGACTTACTAACCACCATTAGGCACATTTTTCTGTAACTTGTTCTAAGTCAAGTCTGGAGTAAATGCAGCATTCCTGAATAATTCTGAGTGTAAGCTCATAAATACACAGTGGAATCTTCTGAAATGAAGGAGGATGAAAACCGAATTACAGCGCAGGAAAGCAGAACCTGCGCTCTCAAGTCCAGTGTTCTCTTACAATGAAGGGGAGGGAAGGGGTAAGGGCAGAAGCAGGAACAGTGTGGCCCCACGGTCTTTTTTGCCCACAGCTGTGACAGCATGTGGAAGCTGCTGCGCTAGGGAAGAGCTTGGTTATATGAGATAAAGATGACCAGTATGGTTGGGGCTGGCCATACTCAGCAGTAGCAACCATTGCCCCACGCCCCCCTTGCCCCGGCAGCAATGGGAATGAACGGTTCAGCTCGCCAGAGGTTTCGTCCCAGTTACGCATCCTTGTCTCCCACCGCAGAAGTTGCAAGGCCCTCTCTGCCTCTGGTCACTGTGTGGCCGTGGATCCGTCAGATATTCGGAAAGGACTTACAATGACAAGGCAAAGCGCATTCACATTCATTGCCAGTCCATATATGCTGTGTTCATGTACTATGTGAGTTCACCTACGCTGAACTTCAGTCTATACGTGTAAAATTGCTAGACGGTCCATACCACTACAGGAAATTCAATAAGGCACAAAAATTAACACCCCACAAGGACCACAGCCTTTACCTTAAGATAAGCTCACATATTTAAAATTGCATATATAGAGATATTTATCTATGGATGTAAATATTTATATATTTAAGTTCACTCTATTCTGTCCTATATATGTCTTGTAGATCCTGTTTTGAGTAGAGTTAGCGAGTTAAAAGTCGTAGGGAATATAATTGTATCCTGCTGTGTCAACAGCCGAAAATTTGTAAGAGCCTTTGTACTGCTCTGGATAGGGCTTAAAAAGAAAAATCTCTCTAGGTGGTCTCAACAATAGGGCAGAATAGTGAAGTTGGCAGGACTTCCTTAAAAATCTTAATTTTCCGGAGAGGAAAAGAGGAAAAGGTAAAACCTGAAGGCTGGTACACCCCAAAGGCACAGGAATGTCTCAGATGCTGCTCCTGGGTGACACATGGAATCTTTCACCAGAGCAAAATAACGTGGCTTCCTAAACCAAAACACACAGCCCATATGAACCCACGCAGCCAGGTCAAATGTCTTCAGAAACTTTATCGGGTAAGTAAACCCTTCACACGTGCAGGCTGGTCAGGTAGTGCCTGACCTTGCCGCAAAGCGTCGTTATGGTGCCCTAGAAGCAGGAACCCACCATTAACGACAGTATTGTGGACTCTGGCTAAACCAGCTGACGTATAACCGTGAGCGCAGGCATAGCCAGAGCCGACTCTAAAGCGGTGCGTATCTGACCACGTATGCATCACTCCTGGCTGTGCTGGGCAGGGACCCCTGGCCTGCCTATGTGTGACAGGAAAAGTCTCTTTACTAATATTCCTAATTCCCGGCAGGCGAACTTGAAGTCGCACAAACCCGCTTATCGTCCTGCAGTCGCTCTACATTGGCTTGGCGGCTGCTTGGCATAGAGTTCAATGCCAGAAAAAGCCACAGAAAAATTAACTCCTGTCTCAGCTTGTCTGACGCTGTTAACGGGGAAAGCGTACTGCTGATCGTGAGGCTGGAGCTGTATTTCACATTTCATCCCCCCGCAGCGTGCAGCTGCTGGTGAACGCTCGGGTATTCTCCAAGTTGAAGAATTTCCTGTACAACGTCGAGGATTGGGCAAATCTCAGTAGCGTTCGTACGTGGCTGACGGGATTATAGACCTGGCCTAGTGCTTGATACCGTAAGGGAAGCATCTTGTCCGAGTAAGGAGCTGTGACGGGTGATTTGCCCTCAAAGACCCCTGTCCAGGGGGATCCAGAAGTCTGGGACCGGAATGCAAATGTGAAGAAGCCTTTGAACTGATGAATATGCTTTAACCGAAGTGTTTCGCTCTGGCACACTGAAGTGTTTTGTGATTCGAGGACTTGCGTCTTTGCCGGTGTTCGGAAGCCTCTGTCCGAACTGCACTGAAGAAACAATGGTCACAGTGAAGGTGGTAACGTGCAGAACAGCACTCCCACCGAATCGACGAGGTTTTGTGTCGCTTGTGCTGACTTTTGACCAGCTTTCGTGGGAATGCAGTGTAGGGGCTGGCACTTAACAGTTTTGATCAGCTCGTTTATTTCAGCTTGTTTTCAAACCACTTCACACATAAGCCTGAGAAGATATTTCTAAACAAAATTTAATTAAAGCAAACAGCAATTTCATAATAGACATTTAAAAACAAATCTGTGCACAAAAAAAAAATCAAGCTTTCTTTCTGTTTTTTTTATGATCCTATCAATTAATTTTCCCTCCCAGTGATAGGCAAAATGATTGTCTGCAGCTTTCATTGGGATTGTATGGAGAGATGAAGATTCAAGCTGTCATCGGGATCTGAAGTTTTCACAGAAAAACTTCTACCAAAGGCAGCTGCTCTCTAGATACTCTTCTGATCCCAGCTCTGACTGCGTGGGTTTACAGATGAGCAGCTTCTCCCCACACAAAGCGCGGTAAATGAGAACAAGCCATCAAAGCTGTTTGTGAAACACCAGCATTACGTGTGGAACCGGGCAAGTTGTCCGGTTACGAAGGCATTTTCCCACCGCAGTAGGAAGAGCCACAACGCTCAGATAGTTTTCCTAGGGGGTGAAAACACGGAAGTGAGATCTGGCTGTCCTAAAATTGCTGATCGGGTATTTACCTCGGTTACCAAACATCTGCGTTCGAATCCTTCCTTTGCCTCTGTCACACCACAGATGGGAACGGGGGTTCCCACATCCCGGGCCTGTGGTTTTACCACCAGGCTGCTTGGTCTTTGAAAGCAGGTCTTTCTTTTGGTTTTAGGCTCTGCTCACGTGAGGCAGCCTACTTAATAAGCAAACTGTATTACTCAGTTTTAGCTCCAGTTTGAGAGAGGATTTCATGTTACACCATCACGTGTGGTTTTGCGAGTCTTTTTTATTGAGGCTGATGGGAAACAAGCTGATAACATCTAACACAAAGATGGCCAGGTTCCCAACCCCCAAATCCTGGGGGAGGAGAAATGGGGACCATGAAGAGTTGGCCAATTTCATGCCAGCAGTTTCTGGCAGTTCGTGACAGGATGTGCCCTCCCGCTGTACAGGAGCGTCCTTACAGAAACTCACAGGACTTCTGTCACGGATTTCAGTGACAGAAGAGGCTCGTTTCAAGAATGCAAGAAAAGCTCGTCTGATCTTTTGCGGTTTCTGCCTGAAGAGCCACCTTTCTTCATGTAACAGCTCAAAGATGTGTCTGGGTTCCACCCGAGGCTTTACACCTTGCCTTCACGGAGTGGGGCTGAACTCCGCCACTGGGGCTTGGGCTTATTTACGTGAACTAATCACAGGACAGTTTCTCAGTCAGACAGCAATAGCCCCAGAGAGTTAGTGCCTCCGGTGCTCGGCTGGCTACGGCCCAAACACGGAGACCCTCAGATGCCCACTGAGGATGGGAGGAGCTGCGAGTTGCCACACAGTTGCAGAGAACGAAGCTTCAGCCTCTGACATCGAAACTCTCGCCTGGGTAGCCACAACAGACGTATTTTCGTCCTGCCGGTTTAAAGAGCGAAAGCAAAACAGGCCCAATGAATCCCTCCCGTGGAGTCCACGGACATCGCTGGAGCGACCCTCCCAAGAACCTCTGTGACAAGGAGGGGTTGCTACCTTCGTCTGAGACTGGTGACGTGTTTCAAAGAAGCATTACTGCTCGGGACGAGGCATAGGTGCAAACGACACTACGGTGCATTGATCAACACACCCGAGCCCTTCAATCACAGCGAGGGATGGCTTTGGCCTTTTAACACGGAAACCGCCTTCGCTATGCGATTGTTAATTTGCTTCAAAACAAAAAAACCCCCGTGTTTATCGAGTTTGCACGGAGCATCCTGGCAGCTCCTGCGAACATCTCGAGTTCTGTTCCGTACCGGGCGCAGGCCGAGCCGCCCAAGGGGCTCCTCACTTTCGCAGCCGCTCCGCACGGCCTCCGCCGGCGTTCCCGTCACCGCCGACGGATGGAAACGCTTTTCCCGTGTAGCCAGGTGCTCCTGCGCCCGCCCCGGCCGGCGGCCGAGGCTCCCGCAGCCTGCACGGGCAGAACGCCGCACGGCAGCGCCCCGGCAGCCCCGAGCCCCGGCGTGCTGCGGCGGAGCGCGCCGGGTCCTGCTAGGCAAGGGGCTGGGGGAGGCAGCGGGCGAACGCTGGAATTGGACTTAACTGCCTTCCCCGGCCCGGAGCGCCCGCTCCTCAGCCAGCGCTCTGCCGGCCCCACGAACCGCGGCCCCCGACCGCTCCGTCGCCCGTGGCGACCCGCCCCTTCCCCCCGGCCCTTCCTTCCACCTCCGCCGGCCGCGGGAGGAAGGGGAGGGCGGGAGGGCGGGGCCGGAGCTGCCGCAGGGGGCGGGGGAGCGCGGAGCGCATCGATCTCGCCCGTCCGTCCGTCCATCCATCCACCCGCCCTCTCGGCGCTCGGCTCCATCGGCAGCGGCCGCTCCCGCCCCGGCCCGCCCCGGCCCCCGCCATTTCAGACCGGGACGGAAAGGGAAGCGGAGCGGTCGCCGCGGCGGGGCGGGCAAGGGAGGCGCCGGCGTGCTCCCGCGGCCCGCGGCTGCGCCAGGCAGGTACCGCGCCTGTCCCTGTCCCTACCCTCGGCGAGCCGCTGCGCTTGCTTTCTTTCCCCCTTTCTTTTCGAGGTGGGGCTGCGGGGACGCGGCGCGGCTTCCCGGAGCCGGGCAACCCCCCGCCTCGTCCTTTTTCTTCCTGCCCGCGTCGCCCCGCGGAGGGGCAGAAACGCCGGCAACCGGGCGGGGGCCGCATCCCGGCGCCTGTCCCGCTGCCGCCTGCAGGGCTGCGCCCCGGCCTGCTTCCCTTCCGCCGGCATCCCGCGGCGCAGCCTTCGCCCGCCCCTCCGCCGTCCTTCCCCGCGGCGCGGGAGGTGGCTCGGCGGCCGCGGGAGGGGGCGGCGGGACAGGTGGCCGACACCTTCCGAGAGCCCCGCAGCGCTGGCTTGTGCCGAGTCCTAGCCCTCCCCTTCTCCTGACGTATTTATTTTGGTTTTCTCCTTCTCTCACACCCTTGAAACTCCCGTGTGCGCTGCGGGGCCGGGCCGGAAGGTTCCGGCTGGCCGCAGGCCGGGGCAGCCGGGCCGGGCCGGGCCGCGCGGCGGCACCGCGAGCCGCGGAGGAGCTGGGGGGGGTGGGGGGGGTGTGCGGTGTCCGCCGGCGGCCCCGCGCCCCCCCTCGGGGAACGCTCACGCTGAGCCCGCCCCAGAAGAAGGCAGCGGTGGCGGCGGAGCCGTCAGGTGAAGCCGCGCTCGCCTCCGCGCCTGCCTGTCGCAGCCCCGCGCAGCGGGCGAGCTGGCGGCTTGTGGCTCGGCCCGAGGGGCGCCCGGCTCGGCCCGGCTCCTGTGACCGTGCGGGAGGCCTCCCGGTCACCGGGGCTCTGGGGGGACGCAGCAGAGAGCAACAACTTTGCCTCGCGAGAAACGCTCCTTGACCTTTTTCAGAATCTGGCGTACCCTTGGTTTTTGCTCTCTTTGTAGCTGGTGCCTTTCAGCTGAGCGCTCCTGCCGAGTCTCCTGGGTATAATTTTGTTTGAGAAATAGCATTCCCCCATAGTTTCTGTCTTGTCTTTCAGGGAGGGAGATGCTTTCTGGTAATAGTAAAGGAACGTGGTACTGAATGAAAACACCCCAACAGCATCCTCATTAGCCGGAGCCTGACTCTTTCTGCTTAACGTTGGTTTCTTTGTCATCAGGTCTGCTAAAAAATGACCGAGTATAAACTCGTTGTCGTTGGAGCTGGTGGTGTAGGCAAGAGCGCCTTGACAATACAGCTAATTCAGAATCACTTTGTGGATGAATATGACCCTACAATAGAGGTAAAGGTTTAATCTTACCGTTTTTGTGAAGAGAGATTGATTAGCGGTAATAATGGTAGTTGTTTACTTTTGGGCAAGTTATCACAAAAACATAGAACAAGACTTTATAATAAAAGAGCTCGAAGATAATGATCAGCATCAGACCAGCACTGGAGAGGAAATCGCTGTGCTTCTTGATTGGGCTGTGGAACAACAGCTGCAGTACAAAATTGACAATTTTAATCAATTAAAGTATGGTGTTAGTTGTCACATTTTGTTGAACAGTTTGGATGCCCGTTCTTAGGGTCTCAGTGATGAAGTATTTGCCAACCTCACTTGAAAATGCTTGGCAAAGCACTTCATGGCTTTGCATACAACCTTTTAAATGTGACTTTCCTTTTTGATATCAAGAAGGAAGATTTATAGTTCCAAAATGTATGCGTGAAGCTTTCTCAGCTCCTATCAATTAGAATCTGTTTCACACGGTGAGAAATGACAGGAATGTTGTGGTGAATGAAGCAAAAATTCAGACCCTGATTTTAGTAGGTTTTTTTGAAACACACCAGTGTATGTTTCCATATTGAGACAAAATAAGGTAGTTGCTGTAGTGGATTCTTTGAAATACATGACACGGTTTTTCAAAATCTGAAATTCTATTTAAGCTTTAAAAGTGATGGTATTTTACAGGTTTTAATCAGCAGGCAAGCTCTGTCTTTTAAATATCAGAAAAATACTGGTGTTGTCTGAGGTCTCCTGTGGATTGTTGTAACCTCAGACCATATCAAAGGAGAAATGGCACTATAATTTGTGCGAGATTTGTGTGTTCCCAGCATTGAAGATCTGTATCTTAGGACTTTAGTTATATGTTTATACAATGAGGCACTTCCAAGCTCACTTGAAGGAATCACAGAGTTTTAAATCTAGGCTTAAAATGGAGACTCGGAAAATGCTGTGTAGTCATTTTCAGGTAGGTGTAAGCTAGAGGAGGCAATGCCCTGAGACGGTAGGAAGCCATCCTTAATGAAGTGCAGGCCTGAGTTAAGGCACCCCAACCAGAGATGGGTTGGCTTGAGTTTCCCTGATGTGCCTCCGTGTCTTCTTGTCTCTGTTGCATGGCCAGGTAACCTCATGTATGCTTGTAGAAGATTATGGAGAGAGAAAGAGTCTTTGACTTGCACTAGGAGAGCAGCTCTTTCAATTACTAAAATAGGAAATCTTAAACCAACTCAAAACAAGCTTAAAAAACAGAAAACACACAAAACTTGTTGAGAGGATCGAGCAAAATGGATTTTACTTTATTCTGCAAAAGGAGCTTTGGAGGATGTTGGTCTTTGTAATACTTGTTCATAATCATCTGGGTTGCTCTTAGGTTAGAGGTGTCCTTACACATTACAAAAAGTACTGTGGAGGTTCTACGTGAGTAGTTGTCATACAAAGCCCGAACTGTGTAAATAATTTAGGAAAACAGGAACTTAAATGCCAGTATTCCTAAATCACTTAAGGGTTTTTTCTAATCAACAAGCTGAGTATTTTGAGTAATATGAAATAGATTTTAATGTAAAATCATAAAATGAAAATACAGTTCCTAATAGAAAGAACCTAAAATCCGAGTACTGTGGCTTTTCTTTAGTAGCACGTAGGGTGACTGTAACACTGTGGTGTGGTCCTGAAACAGTACGTTCTTCTGAAAGAAAGAAACCTTTAAACTAGTGGGTTTTACCAGCATCCACAACTTGTTGGCATGCAAAAGTATTAATCTTCTGCAACCTTACATGTTCTGTCTGGGTACTAATTGTCATTTTTGTCTTGTAAATTCTGAGACCTTAAGGACGGAGACTGTATCTTTCTGCGCATGTGCTAAATCACCCTGTACGTGCTCACAATGCTGTAATCATGTAGGTAAGCTGTAGAGAAGAAATAATTCAGTTGGAATAAGAACGATCTGCAATTTGGAGTGACAAACAGGTTCTAGAGAATGGGCTTGTGCTGGGGTTTAAATGCTTCGGTCTTTGCCTGGGCGGAATCCCGTTGAATTGGGAAGGGCTGCTGAGTGTGCTTGCTGTAGAGATGCGGTTGTGTTGGGGCTGATCAGAGAGCAACAGCTGTAGAGTGTTTTTTGTGCAATATGAGGAAATAAGGCTAAAGTGGCTTTGACTGGTACGTAAGTGAAGATGGCTCAATAGTGTCACTACTATTGCTTCTCACTGCTTTCATGGCCATACAGTCTTTTTCCCTTGCAGATAAATATTTTGCAGCTAAATATTTTGGAGTAGACAGAGAAAAGAGTTCAGTGTTTGTTATCGATAGTGGATTCTGTAACTACACAGTTCCTGACTAATTTTAAATCTTCCCTGTGATTTAACAAAATGAAACTCAACACTTCTGAAATTCTCATATTGTGAAGTCATGATGCAGTTGAAGAGAGGAAAAATATAGTAGTTAGTTAATCACAGATGAATTTTCAATGTTAATGATGTTGCTGTTTTCAGGGGAGTAGACTTAATGATTCAACAAGTAACTTTTTTGGAAAATGTCAAGTTCCATGGCCTGCTTGAGTAGTTTCTGCATAGCAGATGGCTGGGGACGGGGGGAAGGAATTAAAATGAGTGCGTGTTTGAGTGGCTACTGATATTCAACTAGATACGCTTCATACGTGCTTCAGTTTCATACCTTATTTGAAGTAGATGCCCGAGCACAGACTTACAGCTGAGCAATTGTAAGAGGTTTTTTTTAACCGTGTGTACACGAACCCTTGCAAATCTGGCCCAACATGCAGAACAGTTTAGTTAGTGCCCTCTACTGGTCAAGGTTTGTTAAACCTCAGTTTGTGGTATCTTGTGTGATAGTATAATTTTAAAATTCTTTGTTTTATTTCTCCTACAGCTTCAGCATGTTTTAGTCTTAAATATATGTCATCTTTTAAATGTGAGAAAGAACAGCTTTCCTAGTTGCCTGTCAGAGGTTTTTCAATTGGATTAACAAAATCCCTCGTCTGGTTTAGGAATACTGATATTTAAGGCTGTGTTCTTAAATGACCTATGCACCTGTGGAACTTCCACCAATATTTAATAATAGCTTACTCTTCGTAGCTGTGATATTTTAACATTAAATCACTGGTATAATGGATTCTTAGAAAACAATTATTACTCACTTAGATGGGATTTATTAGGCAGTGGGGATTTTTTTAGATAAATTCCCTATGTAGTGTAAAGCTGAGATTTCCTTTTGCATTTTTTGTCAGTGCTTGTGAACAGATGGAATTATTACTCCTTTACTCCTTAATCATGCTGACTTTTATGGCTTGTGAAAGGCCAATAAAAGCATGTTAAGTGATTAATTAAATTACAACTTTATATATATAAATGCTGAGCCTGTATACTAGGGAAAAATTGCATATTCGTATTTGGAGTCAGGTACTATGAAATTAACTTCTAGTTTGCATTTTGTTTTTACTTAATAGCCTTAGACGGGAAGTTTCTTCATTGTTTCCTCACTGAATTCATTGCTGCAAATCTTCCAATGTGCAGTAAAGCTACTGGATTTTTATAAATGGTGAAGTGTGTAGAGTGGGAGGTTGGGTGTTCTGTTGTTGAAGGGCAATCCGGCCATTTGGGTTCTGCAATTGCATTTTGAACCAGAAGTGCCACAAGTGCTGTAGTGGCATAACTTTTTGTTACATCCTACGTTCTGTTTTTCAGGACTTGATAATTTTTACAATATGCTAACACTTAAATAAAGAAATTTTATCTTGGGTATGTTTACACTGGTATTCACCATGATAGGGGTGGGGGTCCCAGTAGCCTGAGCTTTTTATGTGGTGCCTCAATTTTCTTTCCTACAGTGACAAATGTAATTTCAAGTTTGAAGTTTTGTGGGGGGTGGGAAGGCAAAAAAGCTCGGAAGGAAATGGTAAGCTTGAATTTTCTCTCCCACATCTTCATTTTCCTTCTGCATCAAATCACCTTTCTAGTTAGTGACAAAAATTTTCTCTCCAGAAGCGGGCAAGACAACTAGCATCTCAGAGCTTCCCTTCTTTTTTACCTGAGCTGGGCTTTATGATGGTGCGTCTTTGCTGCTACTGCTAACGTGGTAGGCATGCTAAAGCCACCACTTCTTAAAAGCAATTTTCTTTTCTCTTATTTTCTTTGAATATTACTAAAAGCTTTTGTTTCAAGCTCAGTTGAGGGGAATTTTTCATTTTCTTTGAAGTGCTAAGATGAAAAGGAATAATACAGGCATTTCAAGAACTGTTTTTCATATTTTTAAACTAGCAGTCAAATTTCAAGAAGAGAAAATGAAAGCTTTGTAAATATGTGTAGTATAATGATAAAAGTTCTACTAGTACTTCACTGTGAGCTGTGATAAATGTATCGTAGGAAATGTGATGTGCTATAGAATTTCAGTGAATTGGAATAAAGTTGCATCCTTTGGGGGCGTGTTTTATTTTGTTTGGTTTTTTTTCCTTTAAGCAATGAGATAAAATATTAACCTTATTTTAAAACATGTTGGAGCTTGTGTATTTTTCTCAGCTGTATCAATATTTAAACATGGCTTATGTTTCTAAAGTAAGTTACCTAGTTCTTGCTTGAACACCAAATTTGCACTTCTGTGAAATAAGTATTTTCAAAATAATGTTGGAGGTAAACTTTTATCTTTAAGGTAAACAGTCAATATTGTTTTACCTGATACTGTTAAATATCATCCAGGCTCAAAATAAAATGTGAGTTTACAGAGTTTGTTTAGTTTAAGATACTGAGTCTATACAGTTATCTCCTGGTTTTTTTTTTTTTTTTTTTTTAGCATGAGCAACAGGAAAGAAGAGAGCCTTTTGTAAAACTATAGATAGATAGAAATCGCACAGGAGTAGGTGTACCGTGCCTTAATACGGGTACAAAGGAAGGAAGGTCATTCTGAATTCATGTTAACGTTTGCTAGAATTGCAACTCTAATTCTTTCATTCCCTTCCCAGTAGATGAGGTTCACTTATGTATAGCGTTAGAAAGAACAATAGCATAATGTGTTCGTCTCTAGCTAAGGGATCTGAAAGGTAATACCAAAATTTTGTGTTTAGACCTTTTACGTGTTTCAAGTACTTTTTACTGAGAGTAATTCATGGCACTGCTCAGTGACCTGTTTTTAATGCTTACTGGCACTAATTTATTTCAACTAGATGTTTATAGAAGTTATTGGAAAAGTAATGCTTATGTTCCTGTCACTAAAACTGCACTCATAGAAGCTTAGCACCAAAAAGAGATAGACATTAATAAATTGTAAATAGACGTTATCTAGTTGCTTACTCTGTAAGATTTTAGCCACTTGAATCAGTGACCTGAAAACTTTGAGTTGATAGCTTTGAAATAGTTTATTCCAACATCTCTGTGAACCAACCCATCGGGGTTTTTAATCTGACTCAACTGGTCTGTCTTGGCTAAAAAGCTTGATCCTCAAATGTATCAGTCCAACTTTGGTAGCTTAACAAATATCATTATATGCACCTGCTTAGGCTTACAAACCCGATTTCCCGTCCAAAACACTGAAGGCTTTTTATACTTCATTTCCTTTCCAGTAGCATAGATTTTTGGGGTTGTCTCACTTGTGTACTCTTTTATTATTTTGTACACTCTTGTGGCTTTTGTAAATACCCATGGATTTTAATTTTAAAAAATATTGGTAAATTGAGTAACTTTAAACAAAGTCAAACCTTTTAAGATCAGGATTGCAAGTTTCTTATATTAACAGACGAAGGGGAGATGCTTTTGTTCTGGACCCATTTTGTACTTTTTGTCCTTTTGTGCAAAATAAGAAAACTGCCCTTTTCCTGTGTGTTTGCACACATGTACTGTTACTCACTGAAGATTCAGAATACAGGTAAGGACATGTTCCTTCAGTGTTTTTTCCACTTCTGGATTACTGTATACATGTAAATATGGGACACCATTTTCCCACTGTCATTTGTCCATCTGCGAAGTTGGGTTTTAACTCAAGTGTTTTCAGTTATGCTCGATTACTAGTAAAAAACTTCAGTATCTCCTGAGTTATAGGTGTGCGGAATCTTCCTTGTTCGTGTTTAACCAATGTTTATGTTTTTTCTTTTTGTAGGATTCCTACAGGAAGCAAGTGGTAATCGATGGAGAAACTTGTCTCTTGGATATTCTTGATACAGCAGGTCAAGAAGAATACAGCGCGATGAGGGACCAATATATGAGAACAGGAGAGGGCTTCCTGTGTGTATTTGCTATAAACAATACAAAATCTTTTGAAGATATTCACCATTATAGGTGTGTATATTGAAAGATAATCAACTAGCCCGTACATTGGCTGGATAGGTTGCTTGCTATTCCACTGGATAACAGAATGATCTATGAAATAGCATCTAAGGGAAAATTTGCAAATTAGCAGTATTGCGACTTATTTCTGCATTTGTAGGTCTGGAATTTTGGGTAATCAGAAAATCTGCTGCCTCTTTCACAAGTTAGGCAGACAAAATATCTGAAAGCTCTGCTGGTATAAACTAATGTGACTTAGTATTTTTTCCTATTCTTAGTGAAGACTTATCTAAAGGTAAACTCTGCCCATTCCAAGGGAAAATTGTTTGCTAAGATGGGAAAATTGACGCAGCTGAAATCGTACAGGCAATTTCAATCGTTAGCTTTTGTTCTAAGGGTGGAGGGGAAATACCTGTGAAATGTTACTGGAAGAATTAACATGTGTGAGCACTGATGCCTAGGAAGGGCAGGCACACAAAATCAGAGCTCCAGGATGGCTGCTGAAAACCCACCTGATAGCAATTTCTTCGTATTCTCTTTTTTTAATAATTAGTTAATTTCAACTCGTGCTTTCTTTTGTCAGCTACACTAATATTGAAATAGAAGTAGCCTCTGGTGATTACCATACCGAATCACTTATAACTTAGGAGCTTACTGTTATACTGAGTTCTCCTTAGGTATTCTGCTAGAAGGCAAATCCTGCCAAAGCTCACCGAGTTTAGCTGCGTCAGTTTAAGATTAGCTTAACATTACGTGTTTGGGACTATTCATAGTTAGGCATTTATAATGCTGTCAGATCTGTGTGGTGTGGAGTGTTTTGCTATCAGTATTACCCGCAAACCCAAACTTACAGGCTGAAGTCGCACATTTTTGTTACAAATAGCAGCTCCGTTTAAGGTGGGATGCCATGTCAGTGCAAGAGAGTTGAACTGGTTGCGTAGTTCATTTTCACCTGTATGCCAGCAGGTCGGCTCATTTGACTGTGTAGTGTGCGGATGTGAGTAGCTAAACAGGTAGATGCCTACCTACAGAAGTACTTCACTGTTGGCTTATCTCCCTGGAGCAGCTGCGAGATGAGGGGAGTACTGTGGCAAATGAAAGGGGCAAAACTGCTGCATACTAACCCAGGAAAAAACCAGTGTTGAGACCGTGGGCACATTCTTTCAGAACTGTTTCGTTTTATATTTAAATTGAGCTAGCCAGCCTTTGTAAAAATTTCCTTATATATAAAATGTTCTAATTGAATGTGTTGGTACTGGTGACTTTAAAAAAAACCAACCCAAACCTGTGAAGAGATAGCACATCAGGGATGACAAGTAAAAAAACCCTTACCTGTTGCTCTCAGAACAATTGTACACTTCTCTTCATTATCTAACCAGGTTATTGGAAATGGGTTTCCTCTGGCTGTAGAGGAAGAAGAGAAAAAGTTAAGATAGATGTTGACATAAGGGGAAGAAGGAGCATAGAGGTTTTTACGTGGAATTTTTCTTTTTGAAGAGAGAGTTGCAGATTTGCATAAGAAGGTCTTCCCAGTTAATTTCAAAGAATGTTGTGAGTTGAATGATTGAGTTTCTTCTACTCCACACACCTGTGGATGACCTTGCAGACTGAAGCTGAAGGCTTACGAATAAATAACTGAAAACTGTGCCTGTGTGAAGGAACACACTGCTGGATTATTTGGGAAGGCAAAAGTAATGAAATTATTTTTGAGAATCAACAGTACATCTAACTAGTGTTTCAAGATGTTTGTTACTAGTGCTTGAAAGGACTCTCTTACCAAATTTATTGTTTGTAGAGAGCCAGACCAGTGGTCTTCAAAGTTCAAAAAAACTCTTGTCTAAATGCAGAGTTTGTAATGCTAGCTTTAATTACAAGACAACAAAAAAAAACCCACCTCAAAACCCCCCAAAAACCACATCAAAATTGAGACAACTGGCATAGTGCTTTTGACGGTGTTTTATCTTAGCAAATGTATTGAGTATTATGAGTGCTGAGTATGAGAGAGAAGTACGAAGATTTCTACCAGAGCTTCTTAGGCTTGTTCTGGCAATAGCTGTTAACAACAACAACAAAAGTAGCGTAAGGACATCAAAAGCTGTAGTAGTTTGCAATATGTCAACCTCATTAAAAAAAAAAAAAGACAAAATTGGTGATCAGTTTATTTTTTGGTGGCTTCTAATAGTGCATGCACAGTAAGTTAACATAAATTATGCTGGAATATGTTAATTTTTTCATTGTTTTAATATCTGCCATATAAACTATTGACAGTAATACCTGTTATACAATCTGTCTCTTTTTAGGGAACAAATAAAGAGAGTTAAAGACTCTGAAGATGTTCCAATGGTGCTAGTAGGAAACAAATGTGATTTGCCTTCCAGAACAGTAGATACAAAACAAGCTCAGGATTTAGCAAGAAGTTATGGAATTCCTTTCATTGAAACATCAGCAAAGACAAGACAGGTAAATCTCAAAACTTTCAGATGCAAATGCAGAACTCTTATCTGAATTACGATAATGTTAATTATTCTAAGCATTGGCAATTGCTTGGTGATACCACTAGGTATATTTCTCTGCAGCAGAAGTTCTTGTGGTGTCTCTTCTTTCTTCTTGTGGTGTTTTTTTCTTCTTTCTGTCAACTCACTGACAACTGGCAGTTGTTTATTAGTGTGTGATTCGCTTCTGTTGTGCAGACTCAGAGTGAAGCCTGGCCTGCTATTACTCTCCTCTGTCAGACACTTGCAGCATTCTTAATGTTATGGTAGGTTTTAATAGAATAAAAAGCGCTTCTACTTAGAGGTGTAATGCTTTTTCTCAGCAAAAGGATTACGCAGACAAACAGCCTAATTAATTTATTCTGTTTTAAGTCTTTTCCTAACAAAAAATTTTTCTTTGAGGCATTGATTCAGCATTAGCGAGACATGCTTGAAATATATTTTTATAGCTAAGTAATTGACCGTAAGTCTTTTTAAATGACTGGATCAATTCCTTGTGTAAACTGATACTCTTCTAAGACTTTACTGCTCGCCTCGCTGGTATAGGTGAAGGAGGCAGCCCTTAGAGTCCTCTCAGTGCTTCTCTGAACGTTTGCTAGGACAAAGGTGCACATAGTACACCTGTGTGTTGAGGAGAAGGTAAGGCATACAGATGAAATTGGGTCTGTACTTCTGGAAGAAAGCATTCTTTTTGAAAAATGCTGATTTGCGGTTTTGCTTTTAAGAGTAAAGACTTACTGTCAATACAAATTGCATCAGGTCTGAGTGGCAGAACTACTCGTACTCTCTACGTAATCAGAAGTGTTAGGTTCAAGTTATGAATCGCAAACCAGGTGTAGCAGAAGGAGGCAAATAAAAGCAGAATACTGCCATTGGAGTAACTGCTCAATAGATTCAGCTGCATCTCTTCACAGAATTTCCTCACAGGCAGTACGTAAGTTATTTTTTAGATATAAGAAATTTTTATTAGTGCAAATTTGCTCCACCCACTCAAGTCTGACAAGTTGAAACCTGGACTAATTATTAAAATTTTACAGAGGAATTGAAAGAATGTTAATTTGTGGCAATAGAGAAAGTGTCTGTTAGGTAGGATTAAAAAACCAGAACGACACAATTTTAATGGCTGAGAATAAAGAGTGTTCTGAAGAATGTGGCGTATAAGTGGACTCAATAATTACAGTGTTATTGTTTGGAAGGTCCTGTATTAGTGGCTGTCATTGAGATGTTAGGATACGAAAGGAAGAACTCTGAAATTGCCTTTGAGGTTTGAAATAATAGAAATTCTGTACTAAAATCTATATTTTACTTCGTTATGCCTATTTCGTAGAGCGCCAGGCTTCGTTGAGGAAATACGCCTTTTGCGTAACTACTTATTAAAAGTATGTTGGTACAATGATGTATTTTCAAAGATTTTTTCCCCACCTGTAGTTTACTCCTACAAGCAGCCCCACCATGCCTAGCCAATACAAATCCACGTGCTCAAAAATCACCACTCCTGTTCAGTTGTACAGTCGTCGTTTACACAGCTTAACTGCTTTTTTATCTTTCAGACTTTTAAGAGTTCTGCCAGAGTTTTTTTCAGAGGACAGTAGATCAGTCATGAACTGTCAATCTACAATTTGACTGCTTTTATCTGTGACTTTATATTTCTGGCAGTGCCAACTGGAATGTTACAGGAGGGATCTGACTGTTGGCTTTTAAAGCTTGAGCTTTACACCCTCCGCAAATGAGGAGTCCCTAAAGGTGTCTTGTTAATTTTAAAATAAAGATGCCCAATAGACTCTTTTGAGAATGTTGGCTTCTAAAAGTTGGAACCACTAGGTGTGGTTGCTGATTCTTTTGCAGTGCTGTTCCACACAGCGTGTTATGAAACTGCTTCATAAGATGCTGTGTGAATAAAATATTTTTGAGAAGACAAAAGGGAATTGGATAAAGAACCTGATCTTTAATTACAACAAGATCATCTATATATTAATGTATGTGTTTGTGTGCATATATAGATGTGTATACGTATGCATTTACATATTATGATTTTCCAGTCACTGTCATATATAAAAATATATGCACATACACATATATACACACCTTCTTCCAAAGTAACTTTTTTAACTGGGGGATTCTAACAGTTTTGTGAGCTGCTTGTGGCCCATGGACTCTATTTTTATTGGGCAGAAGTCAGTCATTGACTAAAAATAAATCAACAAACCAAAATCTGGTCCTCTGTGATTACATGCAGAACTTCCAAGTATGAGCAGATATAGCTGGTGATCTGGTAACTTTCTGGAATCTGTAGAAAGTCTGACACGAATAGTTAAAGTAGGAACCTTCTTTTCCTTCCCTGTAAACACCTTGCACCACCCTGAAACATCAGCACTAGTGACCTGTTGAAGGGGGCCTCGCCATCTTCTCTCTTCCGCTTTTCCCTGTGCCCCACTTCTGCTGGAGTTCAGAGAATCAGAAAGGTTTCTGGGGAAGGAAACGGGGGCGATGGAAATGGGAAGGAGTTGTCTGTTTTGGCCAGACACTTATTTAAGATGAAGGCATTGTATGCTCATGAAGAATGATAGCTCAGTTCCAACTAAGTCCTTTTTTTAAGACTTTCAAATATTCATAGACAAAGTCATAAATAGGAATGAGGATCATCACTAAATGAAGTACAGAATTAAGTTGTTCTAAAAGTGTGTTTTGTTTTTATTTGGTTCTGACTGGCAATAAAGATGTAAACTTTAACTTACTGCAAAAAGGTCATTTTCTAAGCCAAATCCCTGTATGAATTTTCATACAAATCAAGTTAATTAGTGGACTCTACAGCTTGGGTATAAGGCTGTAGGTTTTTTTTAATAGACCACTGACTGAAATGAATATAATGTAATTTATGAAAGATAGCAATAGTCCTATTTCTAATTGTAAACTCATGCCGTAAGTGGTTTTGTAAGGCATGTTGCATCACTTATACTCATCCTTTCACGGTCTTGTGCAGAAAAGTATAAATTTCTTAGGTTTCTTTTGATAGCTGGTTTTGCTTTTCTGTGTTTGACATAAGCTTTAAGTACATATTCTTTTCTGTCCACGTGAGCGTATTGCTCCCAGTGTTATCAACGGTATCAGTGGGAGATGAAAGGCAAACTCGATTTGTCCTCACCAAGGCTGCATCCTGTATTCTTTACTGGGCTTCCATTCGCCTCTGAGTTACCCAAGAAAAGCTGTAGGGCTGTGTCCCAAATGTGGTTTGACTGTAGAGTTTTGTTCTCCTTGGAACATCCCAAGTGTCCTGCCAGTACTGAGTTCAAAGGAGGAGCAGATACCTGGACATTAACGTGAGCATAGTAACGGATTCCACGAAGTGTTAGGTCTCGTGACTTAAACACTTTTGAAGCATTTAATGAAGAAGTTGACCTAAATCACAAGGATGCTGTTAAAAAACCAGTATGGTTGCTTCAGATGTCTGATGTACAATAGGTTAGGCCTTGAACTTGTGAGGGAAGTAAGCTGAGAACCTGGGCCTAGTCTGAAGGAATTGGTGCAGTATTTACGGAATTTCATTCCTGCATCTCAATTAAGATTCACAAATAACCAATAACTTAGTTTGCTCGAACCAACTTGCCATTTTTTTAGGAATTTTCTTACCCGTATAATGATACTGCATGTGTTTCACTCCGAGCCATTTTAAAGTAGTTCACATGTACAGGTTCCATTGTAAAACTTCGTTTTCAATTAGTTATAACTTTGTCAGACTTCACAATATGGGTTGAGTTTTTTCATGATACTTGTCTGTTGTAAGGTAAAACTTTTCCAAAAAAGATTAGTCCTTCCCAAGAGCAAGGCCCCAAGAAAAAAAAAATGATAATGTCAAACCAAACTCTGGCCTCCAGTTTGTGTGCTGAATGACACCAGGATGCAGAGGAAACAGGTTTGTTGTTTACCTCATGTCAAGATAAATCAGTGCAGCAAAAAAAGGATACGTGTGCAGAGTGGGCGAAGTTCAGGTAGGAGAGACAGCTGTAATTCTGGCCCTTCTCAACTTTGGAGTGATTAACATTTTTAACTTCGGTCATGATTTTGTGCAGTATTTAATATGAATTTACTGATGTATATCTGATAATTAACCGTCATAAGGTAATAACATGATCACCCTAACAACTCCCCCAAACTAGTAGAGGTCCTGCGTGTGGCTGAGTTGTAGCACCTTGAAGACATTGTCTCAAGGTCATGGATTCTTTGGGCTGTTTAGATTTTGAAGTTTTAAATATCTTTCAAATGACATTTTTGCTTCCAGTTCTGATGGCTAAAAACTTTTTGATCATATTTTAGATACATGGTCCATGCTCATTTAAGATTCTTCAGTATTTTTTCCTTAAAAGAAATTGGTATTAAAATGACTTAACTTTATAAGGCTGGCTGTACAGATTTTCTTTCAGAATAATTTCTTTCAAGAGGTTTTATAAGACTGTTCTTGGTGGTGGCAGTAGTAGCAATTTCTTTTCACCCTCTGTCTGTGTCTCTCCCTCTCTGCATTGCTAAAGCAAATTGCAGCTCATGCTGGTGATGGGAAGGTGGGCAATAAGTGTGACTGAAGAATTGTTATCTGATTATGTGAAAGCGGCATGATCAAACTACTTCTACTGCAAAACAGTAGATGTGCAAAAATACTGATTCTTGTAGAACCTGTCCTTTGGCGTGTAGCAGCTGAGCACTGTTTACTGTTTCCTTTTCAGGAATAAACTTTCATTCCTTCTAGGAAAACATGGAAGTATGAGCTTTACTTGGGTTTTGCTGGTTTTTTTAATGGCTTCCTTTTACATCTTGCAAACTCTCAGACCTGGAATGTAAGAATTGTCACCTTGTAAATACTTCACTGCATCCTAACAGGGCATGTTGTATGTAGCAGAGAAATATACAATCCAAGATGTAAATCTAATTCATTTAATCTTTAAATTCAAGTAGGTCAGAAGAACCCTCAGATGAGCAGCAGTGTTAGAATGAGTCTTAAGTGTGATAACCTATGTCACAGTTCATGCAAAATGATCCAGTAACTGTGGCAGTAGATGTTATCTGTTTTGGTTCTTAGGTGCATAATATGAAGATGAGTTGGATAGATAATTTATGGAAAATCTGCTAAATACAAGCCAGATTGTGCATTTGGGTAGTAATAAAGTTTTGAGGCTTAAATAGTTCCACTGTTCTCCACAATCATCAGTCTGTTCTGTTTTTATTTTCAAATAAAGAGTTTGTATTAAGAACCCTATTGATCTGACTGAGGAGACAAGTAACAAGATTCACAGTAAGGCAGAAGAGAGATTTGCTCTCCCTATAAAAACTGCAGCTAAACATTTTGCATCTTGTTATAACAAGAATGTCCTAAGTTTTTTGCCTAATTTTTTAGTCTAAATTTGTTTATGCACAGATATAATCAGTTTAAAATAACAGATATTATAACTTAAAGCTGGTGCTGTACCTCTTTATTTTCTGTTAGCTTAAAGATATCATCTGTCCTCATACGTTTTTTTAAATACTTATTGTATTATCATCTCCAAGTAGCCTAAGAAGAGAGCTGCAGAAAGGTAGGGCGAGACCAAAGAAGTGAAACATGTAGCTCTGCGTCATCCTTGAAATACTTGAAGAGCTCTCCTTAGAGAAACATCTCAGCATAATTTCACAGGTTGTTTGCACTTCGTAATTATTATGGGACCCAGTTGCCTGGGTCTGGCCCAGAGAGAACAAGTTAAGTGTGCCTCGTACATTGATGTGCACCAAGTTCTGCATGGTAGAATAACTTCTATAATTACAATAAGAATACTTCAGAGTTACTTTCAAGAGTAATTAATATACTTAACGTGCTTCTTAAAAGCACTTTGCTGTGACCCAAATATCCCTTTTCCTAAATGTAATAGCATAAGTGCTTGCTCTGTAAAGTAAGTAGCTTTAGAGACAGTGTTGCCCAAAATGTATTATTCTTGGAGGATTATATTTCTTTGTAACCTCTTAGGAAATTACCAGTTTAGACCTTCTATACTTTTTTTAGTTCGGTCTGCAGATTTTTGCAAAGAAAGTACACCTTCTTGTATAAAGAACAAAACATAAAATGAGCTTAATTTTCTCTTGCAGACTCTCACTTTCCCTAAGAAGCAAAAATAGGTGGTTAACTGTGTGTGTTTATAAGTACTCCACGATTACCAATCTAATAAGGTTTTGTGCCTGCTAAATACATCTGTGCCCACAAAAATGTGTGAAAAGGTTCAGTAATGCGAGCGGTATTATTCTCAGCATGATATACAATGGAAGAAAATCAGTCTTTTGTTCACATTACCTTATACAGGAAAAAAGGAGGGCTTGAAGCACAGGTATTCACAATAACTAATAATAAATTCTTTGAGCGTGTGTCTCTTGCTTGCATTTAAAAGTGTTTATCAGGCAGCAAATGTGCAAGTCCAGCATTTTAAATATGTAAATGGAGGTCCACATACTTCTCTCAAGTAAAGCTCATAATTTCCGTGGTTTTGTTGTGGGTTTTTATTCACCTGCCATTGGTGTCCCGATTGTTCAAGAAGCAGTTTTTAAGGAGTTGTGTTTTACAATGCAGAGAGTGGAGGATGCTTTTTATACATTGGTGAGAGAGATTCGACAGTACAGAGTGAAAAAAATCAGCAAAGAAGAAAAGACTCCAGGGTGCGTGAAAATTAAAAAATGCCTTGTAATGTAACAGGGTAAGTTTTACAAATCACTTGCCAAATGATTGACAGTGTCCTGCAAATCAGACATTTTATGGTTAATCTGTGACATAATTCAACATATAAACCAATCAGATTTCAGTACAGGAGTCCTGAATAATCCCAGCAAACACCCAAGTACTAAGGATTTGCTTTGCTTAATGGGTTTTTAATAAATAGATGTAACAAGAAGTGTTTACTGCATATTGAGCTGTCCATCTGTGAAACAGAGACCGAGTTTTGAGTGCGAAGAATAAAAAGTTTTATTACAGACACATTGCAAATACTGTTGAAGTGAGTATTGATGGAATCTTTGGGTTGATGAAGTGAGGGGAGAGATCATAATACTTACAGTCTTTTTCAGGTGCAGAAGCAGAAGGTTCCTAATCGTCCAGCAAAGCAGCATTTGGCTAGTGGCTGGTGTACAGGATTTCTTAATTCTCAGGTCCTTATTCTGTGCTGTTTTCCCCAAGCTTATAAAACCTACTCTTACCATTTCCAGAAATACATAGTTGACAAAAAAAGAAAACTATAATGCCATGAGTGAAACAGATTGGGACGAAATGGTAAGGTTTCACTCCTTTTGAGAGCCTTTACAAGGGGTGGTGGGGGAGAAACAGTGAAGTAAGACTGGAGGACAGGGGTGGAAGAAACCAAACCTAACAAGAACAGATAAAGCACCAAAAACCCAATACCCCAAATCTTAGAAAATCGTTTTGTATCCATATACTCCACTGTAAAAGGGAGGAGGAGAGGGAAGAAGAAACTGTGATACGGAAGATGTGCTAGTCTCAGTCACTTAAAGTGCTGTTTGAACAAACCTTCAGAATAGCTTCTTGCATATGAGGGGGTTGTTACTCCTTATATACTTGTCCAGCACAAAGATGATGTGGAATTTCCCATTGTGTGTGGGGAAAAAAAAAGTTTGCTTTTCAAGGTGTTTTTTCACACTTAAGAACATATTGAAGAGAGGTAGTGGAATTTGACTTGTATCCTAAAGAGACCATCACAACTGTAGGAATATTCCCTGCAATAACGGAGTTTTATTGGTCTTTCTAGGAGAGGGAGGAGAAATTTTGTTTGATAATCAGTTTTTACTCGATCTGCTTAGGCTTATTCTGTTCTTAGCTTTTAAGGGATGAATGACTGCTCTGAGAGAATTCTTGAGATGTTTCTTTCAAAGATACACTTTGTGATACTGTTTGTATCAGTTTCCTTTGCAGGAAACTAGAAACTTCAGTTACGAAGCTCCCCAGTGGTGCACCCAAGTGTCAATAAAATTCATAGAATCACAGCCCAACCTTTAACCTAGCACATTGAAGTCCACCGTTAAACCATGTCACTGAGCACCGCATCTACTTATTTTTTATACACTGCCAAGGACGGTGACTCAACTGCTTTCCTGGGCAGCCTGTTCCAATGCTTGATAATCCTTTCTGTGAAGAAATTTTTCCTAATATCCAATCTAAACCTCTCTGTCCACAAATGGTTAACTTGGGAGATGAGACCATCCCCCACCTTGCTACAACCTTCTTTCAGGTAGCTGTAGAGAGCTATAAGGTCACCCCTGAGCCTCCTCTTACCCAGGCTAGACTTGTGCTCTAGATCCTGCACCCATTTTGCTGCCCTTCTCTGGACATGCTGCAGCACCTCAATGCCATTCTTGCAGTGAGAGGCCAAAACTGGACACAGGACTCAAGGTGTGGCCTCACTAGTGCTGAGTACAACAGGCGATCACCTCCCTTCTCCTGCTGGCCACGCTATTGCTGATACAAGCCAGGATGCTGTTGGCCGTCTTGGCCACCTGGGCACGCTGCTGGATCACATTTAGCTGGCTGTCGACCAGCACCCCCAGGTCCTTTTCTGCCAGGCAGCTTTCCAGTCCCTCTTCCCCAAGTCTGTAGTGTTGCAGGGGGTTGTTGTGACCTAAGTGCAGGACCCAGTACTTGGCCTTGTGGAACCTCATACAGTTGGCCTCAGCCCATCGGTCCAGCCTGTCCAGACCCCTCTGTAGAGCCTCCCGACCTTCAAGCAGATTAACACTCCTGTGCAACTTGGTGTCATCTGCAAACTTACTGAGTGTGAACTCAATCCCCTCATCCAGATCATTGATAAAGATGTTAAACGGAATTGATGCCATCAAAATAGTTATGTTTAGTTATATTTTATTCTTTCCTACTTATCAAAAACCAACTAACAGCATCTTGGTGAAGGTACTTTTGATGAGAACAGTATGACTTAAATAGCTTAAGCCTACTTCACATAGCCTTCTGAAAAACAACATTGCCATTTCTTGCAGTCTTACTAATGTAGCAATACCTTAAAGTAGAATTTCTTTTTGTATGCGGGACTTTAAAGATCCCGAATTCTGTCTGCTTTTTCTTTCTGTGGATTTCCTTGAAGCTTCCTGGTAGGAATTATGGGTTTCATTATTTTTTCAGTGGAAGCATCTTTTCAGTTTTTAAGATTCTTGGTGATAGTGAACATATGCTTTCTTTCTACCAGTTTCCTACTTTCTTTCTGCCTGTGTCCAAGAGAAGTATGTTTTGGGGGTTTTGTGCATGTTTTGCTTTTTTCTCGGGGGGAAAAAAAGCAGAAAGTACATAACATCTTTTGCTCTGTTTGTAATTTCCAGGTAGCAAGAAGAAATTTCTAAAACTCAATGTAAAATCCTAAAAATATCTCTTTCTTGAAAGCATTAAAGTTTTTACATTAAAAGGATACTATAACAAAAAGTTTTTTCTAGGGCACAAAGTAGAAATCTAGATGATATAATTCAGATTTGAGTTGGGTTAATAGTAAAAAGTTTGAATTACAGAAGTTCTAGGTTTTAATTGAAAATTTTCTAGATTCTTGATGAAAACTGTAATTTGACAATTTTTTTCCACCTCTGCAGAGGTGCACAAATAATTTCTCTTCCTCGTGACTGATAGAAGTGTGTATGTACGTACATTAAAAAACCCCCATATTTCCTACAATTTCAGACTAGTTTGCGGGTCTCTTTTTGGGGCTGGCCTATTAAGGAATTCCCAGTTTCTTAGGAATTTAGGGTTTCTTACTGATAGCCAGGTTAGTTGCCAAGTCTCATGCATGCCTGTCACCGTGCAACCACGTATCTCCAGACTTCTTTATGGTCATGGGACCATGTGGTGCTCCAAAGAAAAATTGTAGCCAGGAGCAGGCTGTTTCTGTGGGAATGGTTCTGATATTTCTACTCCCTTTGCCCTTTGGAAAAACAAATGCCAGGAGCAAGCTTTGTCAACACACCTTTATTGAAGCAGTGTGGTATAGTTCTGAGCATGCGTAGGGAATGTGGAGTTTCTAATCCTGAGCCTTAATTTAAAGCGTTCCTTTAGTACATCTTACCTTTCCAAAAGGCTTGCACACAACCATTCCATTGTAAGAGGGAGGAAGGCAAGTCAGCTGCATGCAGTCCCTTCTTACTGAAAGAAGTAACTAGAAGGGTTGACTGCCTTTGATCTTACAGTGTTGATGCCTTCAGGGACCTTCTGTAAACAGTATCCACTATTTACATTTAAAATGTAATCCACAGACTGAAAAGGGAGAGACCTCAGTTTATCTCGAATTCTCCAGTTCTAATTCTCAAATTTCCTAAATGTAGTTTTGTATGTCATGTTCTATTCATTCACCTGAATTTAAGAGGACCAAACTACTAAATACATAATTAATAGAAAGGCTTGATCTACAAAAGTGTAAATCCAAGGACAAAAGCTCAGTCAGTTCCCTAGGATATTTTGCAACATCTGCTGTATTTAAAAGAACATCACCCTACTAGGTAAAGATTTCAGCCTTAATTGTGAAGTCATGTGTTTAAAGGCCCATAATATTCTGCATACTGCTTTGTACAAGTTATTTCTCTGAATTTATTTAAAACCAGTTTAATGAGAGAGGGTTGCTCATTTGAAGACTTAAATTGCGATTTTTTTAGCATGTCTCATTTGAAGACACCACTGAAAGCCAACAACTGTTGTTGTAATAAGTATTTCTCTAACACGTTAATAACGAGTGTGAAATACTGAAAGGTAGCTTTGTAAGGAAATGCGAACAGTCTTGTAGAAGAATATTGTGCAAAGGTTTTTCTGATACCATTCTTGTGTTTTAAGAATGAAACTATTCTGTCTGTTGTGATTGATTCTTAATACTGTCCTCCTTGCTGGCTGGCTGATCAGAACCGCAGCAGATACACTTCGGACCATCGCTACTTCTAGATCATTTCCCTACATGAACATTGCTAGATATGCTGAAGATAAAAGCAAAATACACTAGTTCCCTGTAAAATAATAGAACACATTTCAAATTCTGAAAAGATTCATGAGGGACACAACTTTTTCCAGAACTAAGGCTACTCTTTCATTAAGCAAGATAGACATCAATTTTCTATTGATCAGTAACATCTTAAAATTTAGAATAAGTGATTTGCAAGTGTATTTTGTATATTAAAAGACCTTGCAAAAGCGTGCTGTTAGTATTGGGAGATAGGCTGCCAAGGACTTTGACCAAACGTTGGTTATTTGTACGTGTTTTACGAACTCTAATGTTTTAAATAAATTTAGGTTATACTGGGAGCACTGCTCTGTAAGTGAAGCTATTTAACACCTCACTGTTGTTTTGACTTTCCATATTAGGTTTCATCACCATTTGTTGTTTGCCTGAAACTTATAAATGAGGTGAATTTTGGCTTTTTATTGCTGTGTTATTTTCAGAGTTCACTTTAAGTTCTCTTACTGAAGTAGGCATACAGGAGTAAACAGAGACGGTTAATTTTTATTGGCAGATCGAAGGCAAACTCTAGCTGACAAGAAGCAGGAAGCTGCCTGCCAGTTGTAGGGCTAAATTTCTAGACCCAGTTCTACAGTGGTGCCGGTGGCTGCTGTGATACATTAACAATATGCAACTATTTCTGATCTACCTAAAAGATAATGTAAGGAATAAGGCAGTGAAGAATCAAGATCAAGTATCTTAATGCTTTACTGTCAGTACTCAAACTGTAAATGTGAAAGCTGACTGACAACGCGAGTACTTGATTGGAATTTTGAGCAATGTGAAGCTAGGCAATGAACTGTTTCGCATAAATAGGTGGCCACAAAGTATATCAGACAGCATTGTACTTGATAATGGGTCCCGTCGGGCTTTTGGATATGCCGGTCTGTTGTGACCAGATACAATTTGTGTCAGCGAAAATTATCCCCCCAAAAAGAAAAACTATTCAATGTGAAGAAACATTTGTTTTTCTGTCTGTAGCTTAACGAGTGGAGCAGTGGAGATTTTAAGTGACTGTATGTGATACAGCACCATAATGTGTTCCACATGTCTTTAACTATCCTAGTTGAGTGGAATGATTTATCATCGGAACATGGGATTGATTTGATTGATTTGTATATGTAAAGGTTTATAAAACTCTATCAATGTGCCTGAGAAATGACCTGAATATGTAGATTAATATAACTTTGTCTTTGGTATTGAATTCTTGCTACAAATATTTGTATTTACTTTTTAAATCTACATATAGATTATTAAGGCATAAACAAAGCTACATAATGCTTCACAACTTTATGCTGTGGTAATAACGTACACACTTACAATCTAAACGTGGTACCTATACGGTTCTAGTTTGAGCTGCGACACGTGCCCTCTCTGAGATGGAGAGAGCGCTACAATAAACTACTTTCCCTATCGCATTAATTGGACTTACGGGGCATCTGTGCTCAACCCCTGAGCAGTCAGTCGTCCCCGGTTGGGGAACAGCTGAGGAAGAGGGCAGGCAGGTGCTAGCTGTGGCTGCCATCACAGCAGTTCGTTCAGGCTGTTGTTTCAGTGCTCCTCAGATTCCAGGAGAGGAACAACCTGTAGCCAGGATTAATTGTTCAGAAAGCGGCAGCCCCCTTCTCGAAGCTGCCCTCCTGCAGGCCCTCCTGCCCATGCACGGTAATCCCGTCCTCTCACATGACAGGAGACAGCTGGAGTTCCCCTTCCCTCTGACTGTGTTTTTCCGAGCATGCCCCTTCCCAAGAAACAGGAACGCTCAAGACTGCTGTTGCCCCGGCAATTCCTCCGCCCCACAGTCCACTCAAGCAGACACGATAAAAGCCTCAGAGAGGAGAGGACAGCACAACCTCTCGTGGCAGGCAGCAACACACCGATGTGCCGAAGCAGGGATGCGAGTCTGTTGACGTGATCTTAATGCGTGCTTGTGTGTATCTTTTCAGGGTGTTGATGATGCCTTCTATACGTTAGTTCGAGAAATCAGAAAGCACAAAGAGAAGATGAGCAAAGATGGTAAAAAGAAGAAAAAGAAGACAAGGACAAAGTGTATAATTATGTAAATACAATTCACTCTTATTCTTAAGAAGTACTTAAGTAATTTTTGTACATTAACTAAATTATTAGCATTTGTTTTAGCATTACTTTCTGCTTCATGATCCTGTTAGCTTTACCTACATGCTTGTTTTAAATGACAGTGGAAACTTCATTCCTCTTGAAGTGCCAGTATTCTTTGACTGTTGGTTCTTGAACTAGCAATGCCTGTGGAAAAAAGACCCAACAAACAAACCCAAACAAAAAACACACACAAAAACCTGAGAACTGTCTTAGGACTCTGTGGTGCATGCACAGTTGCTAACTTCCTATTTTTTCTTACTAATTTTGAACTTCTGTTCTGTGTGCAAACTAAACAATGAAGTGATGCTCTACACGTTCTAACATCCATTTTAATTTTGGGGGGTTTAAAATTTGCTTGGGAAAAAGGACTAGTTAGCAAAAGAGACTTTCATTTCAGCCTTTGTTTTGTTTTAGACTGACTGCAATATAGAGAGACCAGAAGCCTTTATAGTCTTCCTGTAGATTTTGCTTCTAGGCATCTAGTCTTAAAACATTTCAGATCAACTTCAATGAATACAAAGGTAAAACTATATCACAAAAAATTTTCACTGCGATTTGTCACGGTCACTCCTTAAATACTCTATTTTTTCTACAAAAAAAAAAAAGAAAGAAAAAAAGACAACAATGCATACCTGGCAATGGAAAAAGTAAAAGTTCTAATTAGGTTCATTTGCTATTGTTAATGGATTGCTTTAAGACTTTCACTAACTTTTTGTGTCTGAAGGCCAAGGTGAAATTCTAGCTCTCCTGACCCCCGGTGGCAAATCTTTAGGTAGCTTTGTTCAGTAGGTACAGGATTTCACCCTTAGTGTCTCAAGGAAATACTGGAAAGCCTTAACAGGTAAGTTGAGTCGAATTCTTACACTAATTCATACATGGATCCAGAATTTGCCGTAAGAATTAAATCAGGATTAGTTCTAAATTATATAGTGAAGTAAAACTTTTTTTTCTAACTTTTTGTTTCCCCCAAGAGTGGCGTTAAGTATGTCCACGTGCCCTTTTTTTGCAGAACGGGAGGAATTTTAAATTCTAGTAACATCAAATGAGTGAATGAGTAAGTTGAATTTAGCTGCTTCATGCAAATGATTTGGAAATGCGCTATGCCATAAAAACGGTGTGGAATTTGCACAAACCGTCAGCACAGAACGTGGTTTCCAGAGTCGATGTCGTTTGTGTGATAACTGTGAAGTACTCGTTTTGTTGCACAGGTTGAAGGGGGAGTGGCATTCCAGTGTCTAGACTGTCATGAAGCTAGACCGGGTTTTTAATGTTGGCTTTCTCTGTGGTTAAGTTCTCTTGTGATTCCCCACCCCCCCTTTATTTCTGATTTGAATTAACGCAGAATTTTTGCAGAAGCTTTAGTTTTTTTGGTAGTCTAATTATTCTGCACTAAAGTTAAGAGCCAGTAATTCCAGTGCTGCGAGTTCCTGTTGTCTTACTGTAAATTGTTTGATTGTTTCATTAGGGCCTGAGTTCCTGGAGGTACATTTCTTCATAGTACCTAACTCGGCTGCAGTGTAAAATTTTAAATTGTGGCTCTGGTGTGCCTGAAAAAAAAAACAAACAAACCGACAAGACATTGAAGTAGGGTAGTTCAGGACACTGGGAAGTTTGGAACAGGGAATAGCAGCATAGCAGCATTGCCCTAACCTAGGGTATTCCTGAACTGCGGTGGAAATTTTACACGACAGTTTTCATATACCCGTGGAACTTCACCCATTGACAGGATGTCAAAGGTGCAACTGCATAACAAGATCCCCACCGCGACTCTTGTAGGTGGAGAGCTGCAAAGCTGGCAGGGGACATAGCCTGTCTGCATTGCTGTGTTTGAACGTGACGGAAGGAAATAACGCCGTCTCTGCCCGCACCCCCATTCCACAGCCTCCACCCAAACCCAGCCCCACCTCCCCTCCTTTCAGCTTCCCTGGGGAATATACTTCAGACTATGAAATATTCTGAAAAACAGTAATGTTAGGAGACCCTCTCACTATATCGTAAGGACCAATAAGGAATAAGAACAGATTCTTAATGTCGCAAAAATTTTACAGCTTCCAAGGTTAAAACATTTTGAAGACAGTAATTGTTTGCACATTTTAGACGCTCTTGATTATATATGAAGAACATAGCAAAAATGGATAGTATACCTTGAGCAAATGAAAGCAATCTTAAGACCGCGTTAAGATTTTTGGTAACTGAGTCACACTGCATGCAAAATCAGGGCTGGTCTAAAATGGTTATTTTAATTTAACTAAAAACTATGAGAAGAAATTTCAGCTGAAATGTCTCAATCATCGCATGTGGGTTTATATAGCTCTAATATAAAGCTATATATAAGATAGTTGGGGTTTTTTTTTCAGTAAATGTAATCTGTAGCTACCCATCTAAATTAGTACAAAATCTATTTAGATTAGCCCTTATTTACTTTTTTTCCCTAAAAAATACACATCCTTGCCACTGTTGCGCAGTTTTGTCTTAATACTTGTTGAGATCTGGCGAAGCGTGTTGGATTGCAGCTTGCACAAGTTGATCCTGTAATTATTCTGTCTTTCCCTATTGGAAGTGCTTTCAGAGAGCATACCTGGATGCTATCTGTTCTGATAGCAACTCTGAAATGAACACGTGAATCACTTACCACGTTAATACGTTAAATTGCCACGTGTCAGGGAGTAACACCTTCTTACAGGAGCTTTGTGTAACTCTGGTAACGCCCAGAATCATTGGGCGTTCAATTTAATGATTTTGACCAGTATCATTGCCCTAAAATTTCTGCTAACTTACAAAGTTGCAGTGTATAGGTTCAGGATCTCTGTAGTGGGTAAATACTGACACACAAACTTCTGCTCTTGTCTGTACTATGAAGCAATACAATTATTACCTTCAAAGACCATCAAACTGTAAACAAACAATTTTGTCTCAAGTTTACATAAAGCTTTATTTACCATAGATGGTAAATCTTTCCTAACATTTTTTTATTCCACTGTCTTGTGTTTTCATGTTGAAAATACTTCTGCTTTTTCCTCGAGTGCCAACTTCTTACTAGAATGACTTCTTAATGTAATATGTTTACCTGGAATGTATTTTAACTATTTTTGTATAGTGTAAACTGAACCATGCACATTTTGTACATTGTGCGTTATTTGATGTGGAACATATGCAGTGTGATCCAGTTTTTCCATCGTTCGGTTGCGTGACCTAAGAATGTTGGTCATACCAGACATGAAGTTTAAAAAAGAAAAAAAAAAAAATCACTGTCTGTTTTAAAATTTTTAATGAATTTAGGAGTATGTGCTGTGAGGTGATCTGGAATTTGTCAATTTTTTGTCAAAATGTACTGCTCCTATTTATTGTAATGTAATAAAAAAAAAAGTTATTGTGAGTTTCTGTCCCAGTTTCCTTTTTCTCTCCAGGAATTTCAGTGCCTCATCTCGGTAACGGAGTATCCCATTAATTGCTTGTGTTTGGCAGCTGGTCTTGGTTTCTTTCTTTACTTCTCACTGCCTGTCACAAAGCTGTTGTCCTTGCCCACTGGTGTTCCCTTCCTGAGAGGTGCCGCCACACTTCACAAAACGCTGTATCGCACTGATCCGTTTCCTCATCCCTGCGGCTTTTGCGTCCTGCGCTCCACGGTGAGCAGAGGCTGACTCCGGTGAGGGTGCACTTCTCGTTCCCTGGTGCGTGCTGCTTGGGCTGTGCCTTCTGCAGTCATGCCAGAGACCTTGTCTTCATTAACAGCAGACTTGATTGGAATGAGGTTACAAGGTCTAAATACCCTGAATAGCTGTGCTGTGGTTATTCCCAGGGACCCGTTTGTTTCGTTCCATCACGTGCCTTTCTTAAGCTTACCGAAAATAGGAAAGCGATTCTCCAGTACTTGTGATGTGTTACAGCGGTGGCGGGGGGACTAAGCCCCCCCCATCCTGCTTGCTTTCTCTTACCCTTTAGTGCGGAAAAGGTTTTCTTGTGATCTTTGTGGGGAAAGGGGTGGACCGACCCTCTTCTCCGGTTCTCGGCTTCTCACGGGACCTGAGGCACGTCAATCAAGCGCCTCTGTGACTAAGTCTATAACAGCCGTAATCTGCGGCTTCCCCCGGCGCGCGCACGTTTTATTTCTGCCCAGGACGAACAAAGAGAGAGATCATACCTCAGAGAGAGAGTGCAGTACCTCCGCCTGGCACCAAAAGAAGCTTTCGCGTTTCAGTGAGTCTGTCATTTTGCCGGGAGGGTGGGAGAACAAGCCGCCAGCCTGTACCGAGATTTGCACCAGCAAGGGACGAGAGAAAATACCTTCCCCCTAGAAGCCAGTGATGAAGATGCTCTGCTGGGCGGAACGCAGCGTTGAACCATCGCCTGGGGGACACACAGGCATAACACCTCTGCCCGTGGACGGTGGAAAAGCAGACACCGAGCCGTCTCCTACGAGGGGCTGAGAGAGAGACCTCTGCGGAAGTTTGCCTGAACAGTTCAGTTAATGAACTGAGATCTTCGAGGTTAAAGACACTGCGCCTCCCTTTCGGGGCTCATGCCTTACCACCCCCCACCCGCCCTCCCGGTGAACCGCGTGGCGGGACTTCGTTTCTTAAACCGGGGATGTGTGGGATGAATGGGAGAAATGTATATTTATATGTATATACTTACTTATGGATTTATTAACCCCTCTCTCTCTCTTTTCTATCAGATCGGTCCTGTTTAAATGACTGATTTATGGTTTGAATTGCTTTGAGCATTAAACCGATTTTATTCCACCCCTTTAATTTAAAACCTGCCTCACTGGTTCCCTTCTCCTTGTCTAGCAAGCCTATTCTGTGTTATCAGTCGGATCATTTTCAGATCTCTTTCGTTTAGCTCTCGGGGTAGTTTACATTTCCCCGAGCCTCGAGAAGTCACCAGTCTATAGAAGTCACGGACTAAAAGCCCTTTCAGTTTGTACTTTGGGGTGGATCTGTGACTTTGGGATCCATTCTATTTTTAAACTGTGCCAGTACTGATTGTGTCCGGGGGGGGGGGGGCAGCATGAAAAAGCATCGTTCTATAAACATATGCTTTGGCCCTTTGTTACCATGTCTAGATAATATTTTATCAGTTACGGGGAAGGGTGGGTTAGATTTTGTCTGTAGAGGTATTCATTCAGGATACGTTTCACTGCCACATACAGAGCAGTTAAGGTGATGTGGCAGGGCTTTTTCACATAAACGTGGTGCCACAAACTGAAGGTTGTACATTTCATCACAAGGTGCCTCTTTACAAGAAGGACATTGAGGGGCTGAAGGGTGTCCAGAGAAGGGCAACGAAGCTGGCGAAGGGTCTAGAGCGCGAGTCCTGTGAGGAGCGGCTGAGGGGACTGGCGTTGTTTAACCTGGAGAAAAGGAGACTCAGGGCAGACCTTATCGCCCTCTACAGCTACCTGAAAGGAGGCTGTAGCGAGGTGGGGAGTCAGTCTGTTCTCCCGAGGAACAAGTGGTAGGATGAGAGAAAATGGCCTCAAGTTGCACCAGGGGAGGTTAAGGCTGGATATTAGGAAAAATTTCTTTACCGCAAGGGTTGTAAAGCCTTGGCACAGGCTGCCCAGGGAGGTGGTGGAGTCCCCATCCCGGAGGTATTTAAAAGACATAGAGCTGCGCTGCTGAGGGACATGGGTTAGTGGTGACCTGGCAGTGCTGGGTTAATGGTTGGACTTGATGATCTTAAAGGTCTCTCCCAACTACAATGATTCTGTCGTTCTGTAGCATACTGTCTTAATTTGCCACCTTTTTTTTTTTCAATTCTATTCTAGAATTAACATGTGAAGACTTGGTATTGCCAACAGTTCTACTGCAGTGATTACTTACCTATATGTGAAAGATTATTTCTGTTCTACCTCCAGTGTCACTTAGTTCTTGGTGGGGAGGCGGGGCAGAAACACCAGCCACCCCTAGTACATACAGAGAATCAGTTCTGGAACAGGTTTGTGCTAGTGGATCCCAGGTCTACAGAGTTAGGCATGGAGCAAACATCCATGGTCAAACTTCTCTTCCAAGGGAAGGTTACCAAATTCTGAATTCCTGCCTCAGCAGTTACACAGCATCAGAAATTAGTAGTAGCAGGAATTGTTTTCAGGGTCTAAGTGCTTAAGCCACTATTGTTCAAATTGACCCCTTTCCTGACTTCCTTCTAACACAGTAAGACAGGGCCTCCGCCAACGTGACTCTGGCACGTGAAGCAGATGTAGGTAAAATTTTTAAGAATTTACCTTACTTTTGAGAAGATGCTCATTTACAGTGGAAATTAATCATTAAACGGAGAAGACTTCCGAAGTCAGATTGATCTTCTAAGTAAGCAGAGACGTGTAGCACTTGAGCTGGCCCTCAGCACGCAGCTGTCAGGTACGGACAGCTCACCCTTGGCGTATCTCGCTGGGTGTGGAGGTGACGCACGGAGGACTCGCGCCACCACCACTTCCTGCAGAACTGCTCCATACATGAAGTTCTAGTTCAAGGAGTTGCTTGAGAAAGTGCTTGAGAACAGCATGGTACCCACGCAATACAAACCCCAAATCCTTCAAGCAACTAGTTAAAGGCCAGCAAAGTCCTCACTGGTGCTTTAAATGGGATGGAAGGATTTAAGTTTCATTTCTTTTGAGGTTACTCTTACACTGTTTGTTTTCTGGATCTATATCACCACATGCCACGTCACGAGCAGCAGTTGTTGGTGGTTGTCACTCTAGTTCCGCTGCTGCAGAGCTTTGTACTTTCTGAGCAAGTACAAAGCCTCCAACTCGTTTGTAACAAATTCTCACCATTACTTGCTTAATTTTTTCAGGATCTTTCCTATCTTTTTTAGAAAAGCTGCTTTCAAACGGCTTCTGAAGTAGACCGCTCCTTTGAGATACTCTGAAATTACAGCAGTTTGAAGAAGAAAGAATTTGTGGTGTTTTTTATAAATGAAGCGTGCAGTGGAAAGGTTTTGTCTGTTAAGGAAAGTGCTCCTGGCATTGAAGACTTTTTTTATAGAGTCAACGCTTCCCCTCTTAAGGAATCGCCCATTCTCCCAGTTCAGTGAACTCTTCGTTCTTGTCCGGGTTTTTTACCCGAAGAACGATCCTTTGGCATTAGCCTTCTGCGGGAGTCAGTGAATGCCAGGCCAGCCTCTGCGGGCGCTGCAGCGCTTCTCACCAGACTTCTTTATCGTACCGAGCCCTCTTCTCTCCGACTCTGGCTCTTTCCTGGTTCCACTCTGTCCCTTCTGCTTTTGTCGCTTTTCTTCTACCCCATCTGTCCTTATCTCAGAGAGGAAACACGAACCCCCGAGAGCCTTTCAGCCGCTGTGACGCTGGTTTCTCCCCGTGCCGCTCGTCGGCTGCTCTCTGGCGCGCTGCCGCTGGCTCCTTGTCCGTGCTCTGCTGGGGAGACCCCCAGGTTCCCAGCTCTGGGTGGAAAGGCACCCGGCGGGGCGGGGCTCTGTGTGCGGAAGGAGAACGAGGAACTCCTGCGGCCTCTGCGTGCGGCAGCTCTGCTTCCTGAAAGCCGCCGCACTGCGCCCTGCGGCCAGCGGACACTGCCAAAACTGCGGGGAAAAAACACGAACCCACCGAGCCCGGCCGAGCCCGGCCGCGCTGCGGGCGCCGCGGGAACCGGCGGGGCGGGGCCGGGGCGTGGGCGGGGCCGGGTCCCGGGGGCGGGGCGTGGGCGGGGCCGGGCCCGGGGGCCGGCCTCCTTCGGGCTGCCTGGGGCCGGTCAGTACCTCGGGCTGCTCCGCGCACACCCCCGCGCACACCCCCGTCCCCGCGCACACACACACCCCCGCAACCCCCCCCCCCGCACGGCCCTCCCGCACGAGGCCGCGGCGCAGGGGAAGCAGAGACAGGCCCGTGTCTCCCCCCGCCCTGCCCCGCCGTCGGTTCCGCTGGCGCCGCTCTAGGGCAGAGCCGCACCGGGAGGCGCCGCCCTTCTGCCGGCCGCCGGACTGGCGAGAGGCGCGGGCGGGGCGGGGCGGGGCGGGGCCGGCCGGAGCGGTGCGGGTCGCGGTGCGGGTCGCGGTGCGGGTCTGGGTCAGGTACCGGGGCTGGAAATCAGTGCCAGTGCGGCTGCGAGCTCAGGTTTGCAGCTTGGGGCGACGCTCGTGGTGGCTGAGCAGAGCCCGGGAGCGCTCCGTGTCTGTGCCGTTCGGTTCTCGGTAGTCGGGTGCGGAAACACCCCGGGAGAACGCTGCGCTCTGAGCCCGCCCGGCGGGAGCCGCGCTCGGTGCCGCCCGGGAGCCGCGCTCTGGGCAGCCAACGGGCGCTTCTGGAGGGTATTTCGTGGAAGGAGCCACGTAAGATTTTGTTTTTGTTTTGAAAAGTAATGGCAAAATAGAGCTATTTTAAAAATAAATCCTCAAATCTAGAGTATGAGACCTACTGGAGCTTGTATTGTTGTTGAGAATCATCACCCATGGCTTGGCTTCGCGGACGAAGATTTGGGAAGGGCTTTGCCCACGCTTATTGCAAGCGCGTTGATGGCTGAAAAGGCCAATGCGGGATAGGCAAGACCGGTTGCAAAGAGCACACCGGAGGGTCTCCTTGGGTGGTATAGTCGAGGCACGGTTCTTTCTGCGCTGTCTTTTCTCCTCGAGAGAATATTTAGGGCAAAAGAAACATGTAAGACCCAGTGCTGAACTTCCACAGCTGTTTTTGAAGACTCGCGGTTCAAATTAACAGATACCTTTACAAATTATAATGAAATTTATCCTTTTCCATAGTGAACAAGTGCTTTTATTTTTAAGGATGTGTTTTCTTGACGATGAAACTGAAGCTCTCTGAGGAGATGTAAAAAGAAATCAGATGTTTTAATTACTGAAGGCTGGTCAGTCGTTTATGGAGGAGTCCCCAGTGCCGGAGCACTCAGCTGTGATGGCTCTTTTGAAGTCAGTGGAAATGCTCAGGGAAGTGGTTGGGAATGCAATTAGACAAGCGCTTTTGCTTTAAAAGATCCATTTTACCGGGTAACGCAACCTTCAGTAACCTTGCGTTATTAATCTTCACAGTGAACAGGGGAGGAATGTTTCTTTATTATGCTACTATATGGAGTACAAATTACATGATAGCTGATGAGCTGATCCCAGGAGCCAGTGTTAGGCTCACGTGTAGAGGTAAGTGGGTTTAGCCTGCCACAGATCTTTTTTTCTTCCCCACCAATAATTGATTTGAAAATAAAATTATAAAAAAAAACCTCTACAATTTCCTATTCCCACCAGAGGTTTCTGTAACAGCTGAACTGGTGCGGGTAAGGAGGAGGAGTAAACGTGTTGCAGTCGAAGGCTCTTAAGCAGCTTTCTTGTCAGTGCAAGAATTTTCAGCTTTGTGGGCAGTATCGGGTCTGAGAACCACCTGCCTCTTCCACCTGCGCCGGTTCCTCACTTCTGCTCTCAGTCATTTATTCTTTCAGCCCCTCATTTGTGGTCTGCACTGAGTTAATTGTTTCTGTAGACAGGCGACCCCTGCCTAGCAGAACAAATACCGCTGATGAGTAACAGCAAATGTTGGGCGGGCAGCGGTATCTTCACACGGTAATACCAAAGTAAACCATTTTTTTCTGGCGTACTGATAAGCCAAGTGGGGTACAGTCCTCTTTAGATGCAGTTGTCAACGTATTACTATTATATTTGTCTTTCAGAATCCTCCTTTTTCTTACAATAATGATAGTAATTTAATCCACATGCCCATACCTACTTTTGCTTGAACATTTTCTGTGACGGGAGGCCTTCCCTCGGCGGCGACGGGAGGTCGGTCGGTCTTTCCTTCCCTCGGCGGCGACGGGAGGTCGGTCGGTCTTTCCTTCCCTCGGCGGCGACGGGAGGTCGGTCGGTCTTTCCTTCCCTCGGCGGCGACGGGAGGCCTGACCCAACTGTGCTGCAGGAAATAAAGCCTTCCATGAGCTTATGGCATGAAGATCAAAATGAGGACATTCAATCTGAGATGGAGAAGGGAGAACAGGTGCGAGATCTAAGTGTAAAGATGGGTTTTTTTTCCGATTTAAGCTTACCAGAACATATCCTTAGCAGTCCCATCCCCCTTCCTTCTCTTTCCTTTTTTTTTGTGCCAAATGACTGGAATTGGCTCTAACCTTCAAAACCCAGATTTTTTTGTCAGTTTTTACATTTTTTAATTACAGGTTTATTGTTAACTCCAAGAAAGATGACTATTGACTTTAAATATCCAGCGCATTTAGGGGATTTGCGTGTAATATTTCCACATGGAGCTCAGTATTGCAGCATCCCTCTCCCTTGCCGTGTACACTTTAAACAGTCTGGAGCCAGAACACAGAAGCTCTTGTCTGTGTAGTTGCTTCAGCGGTCGGCAGCCGTGTCGCGTAACGCTCACAGCCAGCGAGGCGTCCTGTAAGAGCAGGAGCTCCGAAAATGCAAGCCACCAAACGCTGACGGTTTGGGCAGCGATTTTAAGCTGCTTGTGGCTGTGTCAGGAGCTGCCCTGGTCTCAGTTAACCAGCCAATAGAGTTAAGCAGAGTTTATTAAAAATATCAACAAATAGGTGCTCAGACCAGCTTACAGGCTCTGGATGTCGGTTGAAGAAACTAATTATGACACACACACCCCCCCTAGTTCTAAGCTTAGACTAATAGTCTGGAATGAGCAAACACTCACCTGCACAACGGTGAGGACGCGCAGCCTCGGAGAGTTCCTTCAGGCAGTGTCCTGACCGAGGGGCAGGGCTGAGCCCCACTGCAGCCCCACTGCTCCCAGCAGCACCGACTCAAACCTGCCCCCGGCAGGACTCCGTTTATACCCTTATCAAATCTGAGCTGAGATCATGCGAACGCCCCCTTGGCTGCAGACCGCCTTTCCAGGTGGGCTTAGCCAGGGCTAGCAAGAAGCTTCCAGAGGTTTCTAGCAGTTTCTCTGAAATCTGCCCAGCACCTGCTACAGTTCAGTGGTGGGAAGTTTCTCAGGCCAAGGAGCAGATGCACTTGCCACAAGATGCTTGGTAAATTTAGGATTTTATTTTCATTTTTACTAACTTTATAGTGTTTTTCAGAAAGTTAAACAGTGTCCTGGGAATTGGCAGTGAAAGTCACGTGTGAAATACAAATTTAATTGGCCTGGTTTGGTTCCGAGTGTTAGGTGTTTTAAGTGGGCTTGTGTTTTTTTTAAAAGAAAGTGTTTCTAGCTATTTTCTTCCATGACATTGATGCCTTCTAATAACATGTTCCAGTTTATTTAATCTTAAATTAATATATGTGTAATACATAACATTACACATATATAATGTAATACATATATATGTATAATACATATATACATGTATACATATATGTAATACATATAATTATACACTGGAAAAATATGGATTATCTTTGTTACCTGAAAATTTCGTTTCATGTTAAGTCCCTCTTGCTCTTCAGAAATATCATCTGTCTTTCACATTCAACACATGACCTGTAGGTGCCTTATGTATTTTTGTCTCACTTCTTTTCATACCAGTACAATCTTCTCATACCTGCCCAGAACCTACTGTATTGTAAACTTGTGAAGTTCTTCTGCGATTGATGATGTGACTTATTTTGTCAGTAAAACCATGTTCCTATATAAACCATTTTGAATTGACTACGGAGTTAGAGCAGAGATTAATCTGTTAAAAAAGCTCAGGACTTAAACAAGAAGTGCTTTGCTTTGTCCAGCTGTCTTTCTTTTTGCGCATTTCAATTAATTGTAAAAGATTTGGGGAACACTAGGAGATGGTGCTGAAAAGCTGCAGGCTGAAAAGCGCTTCAAGGACATGGGCTTTTTGTGCAAAAGTGAAAAATAGTAGAAGTGGGAAATTTCAGTATCTTAGTTTAAACACCAAGTGAAGTCATGTTTGGTTATTTTTTGGTTCAGGATCAAACAACGAGTGAAGAGACGAATGACAACGGCAAGGTGATAACTGAGGAAAACATTGCTGATGTGCAAGGGTTTGGATCCGTGGGGAGAGTGTGCCGTATCAACGCACCGCAGCCGCCACCTCAGGTCAAACCAGCCAAGGACTGGAGTCTGGTGGAGGTCAATGAGGGAAGAGATTACAGCCCAGGCGGCTGAAGAGCTGTTGATGTGTGTCCCCACCACACAGGCAGCGTGCATGATTTCCTGAGCGGCAAGCTGAAGGACCAAGTTTCAAATCATTTTCCAGTTACACTTGGCCACTTTCTGGAGCAGCTGGGGGGAACAGATCAGCCTGCACTGAGAGGTGCTCGTCAGTGTGGCTGGCACAGATTGTTGTGCTGGAGAATGGTCTTGGCCAAAGTAAAAGCAAAGGGAAGTTCTTACAAGTTTTTCATCTGTGAAAGGTGTCCTTAAAGAAGGATACTAACAAAATTTCTGCCAGTTCAGTTTCAGGCTCTGCAAGGTGTTTGAGGACTATAGCCAATGTATTCTAGTTTTCCCACTCATGATCAAGAAGCATGGGATCTTTGTTCCCAGCCAAGCACACAGAGCCCCATAATGAGTCACACGTAACCTCCTTCATTCCTGTTTGGACCACAACAACCCCCTGCAACACTGCAGGCTTGGGGAGGAGTGGCTGGAAACTGCCCAGTGGTAAAGGACCTGGGGGTGCTGGTCGACAGCGAATTGAACGTGAGCCAGCAGAGTGCCCAGGTGGCCAAGAGGGCCAACAGCATCCTGGCTTGTATCAGCACTAGTGTGGCCAGCAGAGGAGGGAAGTGATTGTCCTCCTGTACTCTGCACTGGTGAGGCCACACCTTGAGTCCTGTGACAAGTTTTGGGCCCCTCACTTCAAGAAGGACGTTGAGCGTGTCCAGAAAAGGGCAACAAAGCTGGTGAAGGGTCTGGCGAGCAAGTCTTATGAGGAGCAGCTGAGGGAACTGGGGTTGTTCAGCCTGGAGAAAAGGAGGCTCAGGGGAGACCTTATCACTCTCTACAACTACCTGACAGGAGGTTGTAGAGAGGTGGGGGTCGGTCTCTTCTCCCATGTGACAAGTGACAGGATGAGAGGAAATGGCCCTAAGTTGCGCCAGGGCAGATCTAGGTCAGATATCAGGAAAAACTTCTCTACAGAGAGGGGTGTGAAGCGTTGAAACAGGCTGCCCGGGGAGGTGGTGGAGTCCCCGTCCCTGGAGGTGTTTAACAGCCGTGTGGATGTGGAGCTGAGGGACACGGTTTAGGGACCCTGGCAGTGCAGGCGGAACGGCTGGACTCGATGCTCTTAAAGGTCTCTTCCAACCGGATGATTCTGTGATTCTGTGTTGACACTGTACAGACAAAGTCGAATTGTATGGTTCTGTTTGCTGGATTCCCTTCATCAGCACTTCTCAGTGGAGTATGTTGGCTTTTGGTGTTGTGGAGGTTGCTTGGTTTTGTATTCTTCTTACTGGCTTTGTGTTTTACATTTTTGGTATCAATGTGACCTTGTTTAATCGCAGCCAGCAACTGAACACCGTACAGCTGCTTGCTCACTCCTCCCCACTCCCAGGGGGATGGGGAGGAGAATCGAAAAAAGAAAACTTGTGGGTTGAGATAAGAAGAGTTTAATAACTAAACTAAAATATAAGAAGAATATTAATCAAAATATGATAATAATAATAATAATAGTAATGAAAAGGAGTGTAAGAAAAAGAGAAGAAAACCAAGAAAAGGCAGGTGACACACAATGCAATTGCTCACCACGCACTGACAGAGCCCCCCAAGCAGGGATTTGCCCTTCCTGGCCAACTGCCCTCAATTTATATACGAAGCATGACATTCTACGGTATGGAATATCCCTTTGGCTAGTTTGGGTAAGCTGTCCTGGCCGTGTTCCCTCCCGGCTTCTTGTGCTCCTGTACACTAGCAGAACATGCAGAATTGCAAAGTCCTTGTTGTCTTAGCAACTAAAAACATCAGTATATTATCGGCATTCGCCTCATACTGAATCCAAAACACAGCACTATTTTAGCAAAGATGTTCATATTTGATGCCTGAAGCAGAAAATAGCTTTCGTGACCAGCAAGTTCCTCTCCGTGGTTTGTGCAACAAGGCGATCAGTGCATGTTGTCCTCAGTAGTGGTGGAAGAGAAGGATGTGCTTTCCCATGTCACAGGAAAATGGGTGAGTTCAGCTGACCTAAGAGCAGCTTTGAAAAAAGGTGCTGCGAATCTTTTCCCAGGAGAGCGTTCTCACAAGTATGTCCCTGTGTACAAGAAGGGGAGTGAAAGAGTGGATGGTTTTCCTGTTGGGTGTTTTCACGTCTTTCACTTAGGTAACATTTTCTTGTGTGAAGACCTGTTGTGCAGAATCAGGTGGCGAGTATAAAAGTATTCTGCTGGCTTAGCCAGGGGCTTCTGGTTAAAGCAAGCTTTTTCTTACATTTGTGTAACGCAGGGAGTACAAGATACGTATTTCCGAACTCGTGCCTTTGCATTACAGGCTCTTCCAGCAGAAGTAAGGGTCTATCAGTGGCTGGCACTAGTTGTACCTGTTCTTGCGTTTGACTGAAGCAAGCGTAATCTAGAAGCAGGTCAAGAGCAAGTAGTGTTAAAGGTTTGTGGATTTAGACTAAACTTCTAGAGAAAACCAGCATGGAAATGTATCACAGTTAGAGAGGCAGAAATGAATAACTTCTCCAAGTTGTGCTCATCTCAAACATTGCCTTCAAGCCTTGCCTACTCTCTTAGTGCAGCAGTTTTAAGAGCTGGGGTTGACTGCTTAGCAGCTTTCAGTATGTGTCAGTAAAACTTCAGAACCTGCTGTCCACTGCCTCACAGCTCATGCATTTGTGAGATTTCTGATGGGACACAAGTCTCAGGAGCAAAGACACGTGCTAACGTGTTAGATTGTGTGACTGATCAGTCGGCTATTGAGCTGTAGCCAAAGCTGGGGTGATGTAGTTGGATGCTGGTTTTCATGAAGTGTCATCTTGTAGGGGTCATCGAAATAGCAATCTGATCTGCAAGTTTTATAATTAATACCTGGAAATTTCTTCTTATCCGTATGGGCCTTCATTTGTTTCCTACCGTAAAGGAGGGAATAATTAATTTAAGCATTGATTTGTTTCCGTCTGTGAACTAAACCACGTGTGGTTAAAACCTCTCACAGACAGACAGAAAAATATCCCAGCTGTGGCTGCAGATATAGAGCATACCATACTGCTGACACCTTATCCGCTCCCCCACTCTCCTGAGTTCAGTGCATGGGACATACAAATCTACAAATATGTAGCCTCAGTCCCAGGACCAAGAACTAAAACAAAGGATGCCTGTTGCACCTAGCTACTCTTTCCACAGGAGTCAGGAGCAGCAGCTGCAGTGGCCAAGCATTGCATTTCACAGAGGAAAAAGTCTCGGTGGAAGATTTTGGCACACAGTCTCTTAGGCACAGAGAGCTGATATTGTTTTAGGGGTTTAAAGCAGCACCTTGGTTTTGTTTCTGTATTACACCCACGATTATACTAGAATTTAGACTTTCATACTAGAATTTATACTCTTGTCAGTGCCTTGGACTTTATCTTACAGCACATTTTTTTCTGCAGTAGGTAAGTGAGCATCTTAAAGCAGATTCTGTCAAAGAGAGACTGGTCATTTTATGTGTTTAATGGTCAGAAAGCTCAAAACACTCAAGATCACCAAATCCAGTGAAGCTTTTTCAGAGGAGTTTTAAGAAGAGTCTGAATTTCACTCCACACTCTACCCTAAGCTTAAGGACTTGGCCAACAAAGCAGCAACTGATGAAGTGGGAAGAGCTAGCTTCCTGTTTCTTGGCGTTGTATATCAGCTATTCTTTGCTGCAAGAGTTTCAACATATTCTTAAATACTTCATTATCAAAAGCCCTCAATAAAGTTACGTTTCAAGTCTTGGATCCTTTTCTGTTCAGCTCATTGGAACAGGTAAAATGACTAAAATGCAAACGTTTTATTTTTGTTAAAGTAAGTTCTGTTGTTCTCTTGTGGCTAGACCCCTTTGTCGTGTGTATCGCTGGCTCTGTTCAAAATTACTAACTGTTCTATTGTGAACTGAACGGAACTGAGGCCCCTTCAGGCACTGCCGTGGTTCAAACCCAGCTGGCACCAGGCTGCCCCCTCCAGCTCCTCGCCCTCTCTCTCGCCTGGGGGTAGGAGAACGCATGCTAAAGCCGAGAGGGTTAAAATGAGGAGAGTTTACCTGAAACAGCACGAAGAGAGAGGAAACGACAATAAAGGCGGGGTGATGTAGAGCGAGCCTTGCCGAGCTGTGCCCCGCTGCTGTCTGAATCTGCCCCTGCCTGGCTCGCCTTGGAGCCAGCGAGAGAGCAAGAGAGCCGGGCTGTCCTGGCTGCGGAAATCAACCCTGTTTAGCCGAACCCAGGACGTTATCCACCCCTTATTCTGTACCCTCTGCGCCGTGCCCACATCCACTACTTGACCTGTCCACACCCCTGTCTGTGTCTGCCCCCCCTCCACCCCCACTTTGTGTCCGTCTCCTCCGCCCGGTCCCCCTCTGCATGTCTTTGCTCTCCCCAATGCTTTCCACCAAAACAGAGCCCCACGTGAGGCTTTTCCGTGCTGTGCCTCCCCGCATTCCCTGCTCTCCGGTCTTGTGCCCCCGCTGCCCCCCGCCAGCCCTGCTCCATCCCCCGCACCCGGTTTGGATTTGTGCTGGACGCAGTGTTGGTGGCGCAGGACCCTGTTGGTTGCTGCTGAGCGGTGCTCGTACAGTGCCGAGGGCTGTTCTGCTCCTCAGCCTCAGCGGCCGTTGGCCAGTCTGGGGGTGCCCAGGGAGCGCAGAGAGGACACAGCCAGCCAGCCGACCCCGGCTGACCGAAGGGATATTCCGGACCGTGTGGCATCGCACTCCGTAGTCAGACTAGGGGGCAGATTGGCTGCCTGGGGTCTGGCCGGGCATCGGTTGGTTGGTGGCAAGCAGTTGTTTTCATTTGTATTGCTTGTCTGTCTTGGGATTTATTCTTTTTTTCCTCTTTTCCTTAGAAGGGGTTGTGGTGCTCTGTTGGTTGCAGCTTTTGGACTGTTTTTATCTCAACCCAAAGGTTTTTCTCACTTCTACCCTTCTGATTCTCACCCCCATCCCACCGTGGCGGGGCGTAGGTGAGTGGTTGTGTGCTGCTTAGTTGCTGGCTGGAGTTAAACCACACCACCAGGGTAGTCGCAGGCCCTGCCTGGCCAATGCTTTGGGCTCTTCACGTCATTCCTGCCGCCTTGGCAGGCCACCTTTGTTCTTCATTGCTGTGTTACAGCACCTGTTGCCCCGTAAGCAGCAGTACTCCGGCCGTGCAAACCTGCCGCTCTGCCAGCCACTGGGAAGCAGCTCTGCCACAGACAGCGGGCACAGCGAGCAGGACACAACGCAGGGACCCAGCAGACCCCTTCCTCCTGCTTCTTACTCTGGCTGGCTGGGCTGGAAAGCACAGCTATTGCAGAAGCCGCTATGCCCGGTGTAACCCCTCCGGTTGTCGGCTCCACCCTCGGTACTCGGGACACAGGCAGCCTGGGGAGCTTTACAGCAAGGCACGACTTTGACCTTTGGGCCCCGGCCTCTTCCTCCAGGGCGAGGGGCTGGGATGACAAGAGGCTGCTGCGTGCTGCAGTTGGCCTGAGCCGCTAGACCCCTGGGGACCCAGAGCAGGGAAAGCTGAGGCTCTCTCTGCACTGCCGGTGGCCCTTCCCGAGGGCACCGTGCTCTCGTTTTGGCAGGACGAGGTGTCGGTCACACGCAGCCGCCTGACATTTGGTAGCTTGTTCAACCAGAGTAGTTTTCCTTGCCTTGCAGTCTTGATTCCAAAACACTCAAGGGTTCAAGTTACAAAAGCCTTTTGTCGTCAAAGCAAGATGACAGCTCGATTCCTACCAGTGCGTTCGGCCGTGCTGCGAGCTGAAAACGGCTTGCAGGCCAGGAGACATTTAGAGAGGTCTGAAATAAAGAAACCGAGTGTTAAAGAGGTGAATTAGGCAGCCCGAGGAGCGGAGCTGCTCCCTGATACGTTGGCGGAACAGGCCATCCAGCCTCCCAAGTATTGCTCGTCGCGGGCAGCGACGTGCTGCCTGCCAAAGGCACGCGGAGCTGCACTCCTGAACTGGGCGAAGACGGAGCCTCCAGGGCACTACGGTCATCGGCTAAGGACATCCAGCGTACCCTGACCTGCCTCTTTGCTTTCCCTGTCTCAGGACTAATGGTTTTATACGCTGGGGGGCAGGGTGGCCCGTGACACATCGTGCAACGTCTCTTCTGTAAACGACCAGCCCTGCACAGGAAGCTGTTCTAGTAAGGATTCGTAGGATCCCGGGGCGACCGAAAAAACCTAAAACCACAGGCACGCCCATCCAAAGATCACTGGGTTTACTTTATTTACAAAGAGACTAACTATAAACTTATCTATATCTGCACATATCTACAAACTATTAGAGTTTGGGTTTCTAGAATGTTATGACTACAATCACTGTTAATACACCTAAGGTAAATAACAATGTCATTAGTACAACTAACAACGCACTCTACAGACATTTGGGGGCAATATCAGCGTTCTCATCTATCCAAGAGCAAGTCATCCGGATGGGGGCGGGGGGAGGAAGGGGGAAGAAAGTTCCCTCAGTTCCTATACGTACCGACCCCAGGATAGAAGTGATGTCCAAAGCAACAGCGTCCCCAGCGTAGATGGTTTTTGGGATGAGGTGTCGGTAGGTACCGGACCTTTTGCAGGCGTCCCCGCGGAGTCAACATAGTCCCTTTTTTCCGTATAGCTCCCTCACCTCTGTGCTCAAACAGCACGGCTTTTAGAGCAGAGTTAAAGCCGCCCCTCGCGTAACGTGTGGCCAGTCCGTACGTGTGGACCGCCCCAAACCCCACCTGTCAATGATATAATCTGTAACTTCACACATGCCCAATTTCACTGCTGGGGTCACTGTTTGGTGGTCGTTTGACTTCATCTTTACTCTTCTTCCTCGATAAGAGCTTTGCAAACATGGGAAAACTCCCTGTTGTTGCAACTTCTCTCCAGTTCACATCCTTCTGACTCCCAACCACGAGTCTCATGACTATGAGTTCATTACACAAAAACCCGTTAACGTTACAACTAATCCACTACTATCACTCCTCCCTAAGTATAAGAAAGCTCGCTACTGTTTCCTACAAGGCTCCCAAAAACTCCCCACTGCCCTTTGGTTCCTTGCAAAGCTCAGTGTCCCACTTTGGACCAAACTGTTTAAAGGGGCCGTCTGACACAGAAGCCTCGTGTGTGTTAAGAGAGCAGATGACTGATAGCGCAGAGGTGAGGAGAGGTGCAAACACCACAACCGAGGCCAGGGATCATCAGCACATCGCTCATGTGGAGATCAGCCGCTTGGCCCTGGTCTGTTCGCAGGCATTGTGTCCTGATGAACATCGCTGCCCCTCTTGCACAAAGCAGTCTCTTCTCACCTACCTTCAGCGTGCTGTCCGTGTTGCCTTGTCTTTAAAAAAAACCTCTCACCAGGCTCTGCTGACTCACTGCTGTCCTTCTCACAGCCCTGATGCCACATGCAGATGGGTACAGCAATCTCTGGAGCTGACTCTGGCAGGATGAAACCCTGTTTCAGAGGTTCCCGGTGCTGTGTCTCCTCCCTAGGCTGGGGGGCACGGACAGAAACAACGAGCAGCTTTTTAAAGCTGTCAGATGCAAAGGACTTAAGTGCTTAAGCCACGTGGATGCTTTTGGGTGCAGAGGCAGCGACTGTCACTGCCTGGGCTATGGGCAGGAACAGGGCAGAGGAAGACAAACCCTGTACCCCAGTCAGCAGCTACCATCTTTGGGTGGTATGAACTGGGCTGAGGTGCCAGTCGTGGCTCGCCCAGCCGCAGGCTCAGGACCCCGGGGATAGTGTTATTCCATGTCCGAAACCAGAGCTGCGGCTCGGGGTCCGCGCATGCGTGGTAGCGACGCGCCAGTTATTTTATGCTGTCTGCTGGCACACGGTGTCCACCGCAGGTGGTCCCCTGCAGCCCGTGGGGGACCGCACGCAGGAGCGGGGGGACCTGTCTGAAGGAAGCTGTGACCCTGTGAAAAGCCTGCACTGGATCAGGCTGCTGTCAGCACCTGTGGGCCCGTGGAGAGGAGCCCACGCTGGGGCATAAGAGCAGCAGGAGGAAGGAGCAGAAGGAACAACTTGGGAGGACGAGGTAGAGAAGTCAGGAGTGAAGGAAAAACGGGGGAGGGGGGAAGGTGTTTTTAGATTTTTTCTTATTTCTCATTAGCTTACTTCAATTTTGATTGATGAGACATTCAATTAATTTCCCCAAGCTGAGTCTGTTTTGCCTGGGACAGAAATCGGTGGGTGATCTCTTTGTCCTTCCTTTTCTTGCCCCCCAGGTTTTCCTTGTATTTTCTCCCCATCTTGTCAAGGAGGGCGAGCGATACAGCAGCTTGACCCAGCAGGCAGCCAAGGTCAACCCACCACAGTTTCCTTCTGTCAGGCTCCCTGTTCTATCTTTTAACTCTTGCCTGTGTTTCTTGTACCCCATCACTGTTGAAACTTTCTTTTGACCTCTTCACGCCTACTGTTTAAATTCTTGCAGCTGGCAGGAGGCTTTGGTATGGAAGATGTTGGGTGATCCTGGCGCTGCCAGCAGTGGTGGAAGCAAGTGACTCAATCACAAAAGGAATTGCACCAAGACAGCAATTTCTCCTGTGGAGCTGTGGGGTTTTATTTTTAATTTTTCCATATATATTCCTATTTTCCTGCAACTTTTCCACAGTGCTGGGGTGTTTTTTAAAAATTTTCTATATATATTCTATATTTTTTAGCAAATTTTCCTGTGCCTCCCTGCTTGCTTCAAAAAGTAGTGGGTTTCCAAGCTTGGCCAGTGTGGGCTCCGGCTCTTCCCAAAACATTTTCTCATCGCTGCAGATGGAATCACATGGAATCGCCATGGAGGGGTCTGGCCAGGCTGGAGAGACGAGCCAAGGGCAAGGGGCTGAGCATCAACCAACCAAGTGCTGTCACCTGCCCTTGGGTCACAACAACCCCCTGCAACACTCCAGGCTGGGGGAAGAGTGGCTGGAAACTGCCGGGGTAGAAGGACTTGGATGTGTTGATAGCCAGCAGCTGAAGAGGAGCCAGCAGTGTGCCCAGGTGGTCAAGAAGGCCAACGGCATCCTGGCTTGTATCAGCAGTGGTGTGGTCAGAAGGACCAGGACAGGGATCATCCCCCGGTACTGGGCACTGGTGAGGCTGCACCTTGAATCCTGGGCTCAGTTTTGGGCCCCTCACTCCAAGAAGGACATTGAGGGGCTGGAGCGTGTCCAGAGGAGGGCAACAGAGCTGGTGGAGGGTCTAGAGCACAAGTGCACTGAGGAGTGGCTGAGGGACCTGCGAGTGTTTAGCCTGGAGAAAAGGAGGGTCAGGGGAGACTTTCTCACTCTCGACAACTCCCTGACAGGAGATTGGAGTGAGGTGGAGGTTGGTCTCTTCTCCCAGGGAACAAGTGACAGGACAAGAGCAAACAGCCTCAAGTTGCACCAGAGGAGGTCTAGGTTGGACCTGAGGAACAATTTCTTCCCTGAAAGGGTTGTCAAGCCTTGGCACAGGCTGCCCAGGGCAGTGGTGAAGTCCCCATCCCTGGAGCGGCTTAAAAGACATGTAGATGTGGTGCTGAGGGACATGGTTTAGTGGTGACCTGGCAGTGCAGGGGTAATGGTTGGGCTCAATGAGCTTAAAGGTCTTTTCCAACCAAAATGATTCTGTGATTCGATGATGCTGGGGACTCTGCACTGGGCTCTGGCTCGAGCCGGAGCCACAGCCCCTCAGCTGAGAGCAGCAGGGAGTTCTCAGGCTCAGAACTTCCCTGGTTCCCCCTCCCCTCCCTCCCCAGCTCTGGTCCAGCACTGCATCATCATCCAGAAGGACCAGCATGGCTTCGGCTTCATCGTCAGTGGGGACTGTGTCGTCCTGGTGCAGTTGGTGTGGCCAGGTAAGAGAGGTCGGCATGGGCAGGCAGAGCCAGAGATGCGAGGGCCCCCTACTCATCCCCTCGCTTGCAAGAAAATGTGGGAGAATGGGTTTTTCCTTCCTCAGTGTTGCTGGTTTGGGATCTCACTCTGACATCGGGCAGGATGGGCAGGACACGATTGCTAGGGGGAAGGCAGGAGGTTTGAGGCGGGGGAAGCTCCTCAGAGTGGCTGCGCTCTCCCCACTCCTCGTACAAGCCAAGGGTTGGGAGGGAAATGGGGAAAGCCCCAGCTGCGGGAGACACTGCTGGTTTTGCCGCAAAATGACTTTGTGGGGTGGCAGAGCTGGGAGCAGCAGCTGAATAGGCAATGAGCTGCTTATTTTGCAGCAGCCGTTCTCCCTTTTCCCCCTCATACTAGCCCCAAAAGCCAGGAAAAATGAGTCTAGAAAAGGGGAAACGCTGCGGGTTCCAAGGGCAGGTAGATGCTGGAGTGCCTGTCTTCTGCACTGGGGACCTCACCCCTGTATTGGCCCCGGGGCTGCCTGGGGGCACAGGGCCGCGGTCACCAGGTACAGACCTGTCCCCTCTCTCCCCGCTCCCTTCGTTTGCCAATAATGAGATTTCAAGGAGCAAGAATCCGAACAGTGCGACATACTTTCCACTCTGGGTGCTCGCTGCCGTGTCTCAGCCCCTTGGCTTGGAGTCAAACCTAATGGAAACACCTTTCTCTTGGTTTTGGCTTTAGGAAAAAGGGAATTTTTCACGTATTCCAACCTCAGCAGCTTTGTTAAGGAGCCCAGAGAAGGGGGAGAGGGGGCAAAGCTGTGCTGCTTGTCCTGGATCTCCGCTCCTGCCTTGGGATCCAGGTACGTGGTGTGTCACGATCCACCGTGGTAGCGGATTGAGGAAGTTTCGGTGTTTTACCCCAAGCGAGATTAAGATGGAAACGAGATCAAATGTTGGTTCCAACCGGTGAACTTTTTTTATTGTTTAAGTAAAAAGATGATGAAAAAGGGGAGAGGGATAGAAAAGAGAGAGAGAATAGTCACCACCAGCGGATCCAGCGAGGATGTTCTCCCTTGGTGCTGTGCTGGGTCTTAGTGCCCGAACGCTTCTGATGGGCAGGGGGCGGGTGGGGGAAGAAGGCAGCCGTGAGTCCCAGGAGCTGAAAGACGCAGACGAGTGATGAAAAGCCGACGACAGGCTGACACCCTCCAGAGGTGTGCCGTGGCTATTTATATGTTTCCTTCAGCACACGTCTCACATCTCACACGTCCGCCATCCGTGCTCTTTTCACGTGCTTTTCCTCAGTCACTGTAAGAGAATTAATCATAAGCTTAGTTTTCTACTATTGTAACATCAGAGAATAGAATATTGTTTCAGTTATCGATACAGGTGCATATGGAACAAAGCTGCTCATTTATCCTTGTATCGTCCTTACCAAGGCTGGCCTGAACCCAGCCAAGCTGAATCAGCAGGAGAATGGCAATATTCAAGGTTAGATCGTTGATTAACTTAGAATAGATGATTTTAAAAAGTTATCTGTTTGAAGTAGACCTAGAATATAATAGAACAACTTAAGTTTTCTGAGAATTTTAAAGGTGATTCTCATCCTGTGACCCGAGCAACCGAGGACCGAGACAACCGGAGCGAACTTTAAAGAAAGAAATGAAACAAAGAATATGAGATTTGCTGAGACAAAGGAATTGAATGGACTTTTTGATCAATGAAGAATGAAGGACTGAGAATCGGTGGGAAAACTTCAAGGACTTTTTACCTAGGGACATCTTGTTAGAAAACTCTAGATACTGAAGATGTGTGCTGTGTGCTTTGGCACTCACTGAGGTGATGGCCCAACTCTGAGCTGTTGAATAAAGCAAGCCCAGAGTTACCCACAGATCAGTAAAATTCTTTAAGACACGTGCTGTGTACCCGTGCACAGCACAACGTGTGCCTCTGACTGTTCGTGACCCTTTCCCCCCCGATCGCTAAAGGCAGCAATGTTTGAGACATTTGCAGACCTCCACGGTTCCTTACGTGGTGGCTCTGTAGACGTGTTGGAGCCACCCTGCAGGGGGTGATCACAGGTTGGGCCCCCCTCATTCATCCCGACACTGGGGGTCTGGCTGGGTCAGCAGAGAAGGGGCTTGTCTGGATGAGGCACAAGCTGAATGTGTGCCGGGTGCTGTGTGGGATGGACCCACACCTTGGTCTCCAGCCTTGTCCCACGAGAAACACAAGTCTGATGGTCCCTGTGTCCCCACCCTGGTAGAGATTGTGCTGGGACAATCTGGGAGTGGTGGAAGTGGAGCCCCTGGCTCTATCTGCTGTCTCCCCGTCCCTCCTCGACACCTCTTTCTCCTCCCCATGTCACAGGGGGGCAGCCACGAGAGCAGGATGCAGGAGGGGGACTGGATAGCCAAGGTGAGCGTCCCCAGCTGTCGTCCCCACAGCTTGCTTCTGGCCCCCCATCTCTGCCAGCCTGCGTGACTGTGTCTCCCCACATGGTGGGTAGCGAGGGAGGTGAATCTTTGAGATCCCCCGAAAGGTGTTACCAGCTAAGCAACCAAGCTCTGCTCGGCAGAACCATAAAGTCAGCAGAGTCGTGACAATGACTAGGAGGAACAATATAACACAACTTTATTTAAACTAAATAATGGGCTGAATAATAATGGCTAAACCCAATGTGGGTATTGGATCAAGTGTTTAGGCAACAGCAAACAAGTTCAACAACGATGGATTTGCGTTAGCACAAACTATAACAGTGGTGTAGGAAAGCAGAGAAGATAAAAGGAGAGAGAAAAGGAAAGAAGAAAAATAAGAGGATAGAGAAAGCCTCACCGCCCTTGGAACGGTCCCCAGCGATGCTCGTCCTTGTCCAGCAGGGTCCGCTCTGGGGGTACTCTGGTGGGGGGTGGGGGTCAGGTGTGCACACGGGCCAGACCTGCTGGGGTCTCGCCTTTTACAGGGCTCAGTTCTTCAGCGGAGCGTACGCAGTTGCTCGGTTCCAGGATGGCTCTGCGTTCCCAGGACATGTACAGTTGCTCTCCCAGAAGACTCGGGAAATGAGGCTGGGGTCTCTGGTGGGGTTTGCCCCCTCCACTGCCACGACTGCAGAGTGACCCCTCATTCCTGCACACGTGCAGTGACAAGCCTCCGAACTCGAGAGAGGGAATCACCTAGCAACACGTTCTAGTCCCCCTTCAGTGCAGGGAATCTGGTGCCTTAGGTGGGGAACTGGCATGGGGACAGGGGCTGCTCCCTATAGCCAGACAGTACGAGTTACCGTAACAAATCAACAAAGCAACACGTGGCCGGAAACATCACTAACATCCGTCCATCACAGTGACCTGCTCTCTCCTCGGCTAGGTGAACTGCGCAATGGTGACCAACAGCTCTCACCTCAAAGTGGGGAAGTTAATTAAGCGTGAGGATGACAAGGGGCTGCAGCGGCTTCTCACCCGGGGGTGACTGGCAGCCCCATTCCATCATGCCTGGGCTGCTGTGAGGGTGCAGGAGTACATTTTCATGGGGCTACTGGGAAGGTTGGTGGAAGCCAGCATCCACCTCTAGCAGCCATAGGGTGATGGTCCAGTCCCATGGCAGAGTCCTGAAAGGACAAATTGGTGTTTACAGCCTCGATCATGAGCCTGGCAGCACAGAGAGGGGATCACCGCCTTGTCTGGGTGGGAAGGGACATTCAAAGGTCATCTAGTCCAACCCCCTGCAATGAGCAGGGACATCTTCAACTAGAGCAGGGTGCTCAGAGCCCCAAGGTCCAACCTGACCTGGGATGTTTCCAGGGATGAGGCACCTACCACGTCTCTGGGCAACCTGGGCCAGGGTCTCACCACCTGCAGTGTTAAAAATTTCTTCCTTCTATCTCATCTGAATGTCTGTCTTTAGTTTCAACCCATCACCCCTTGTCCTGTCACAACAGGCCCTGCTAAAATGTCCTTCCCCATCTTTCTTACAGACCCCTTTAAGTACTGGAAGGCTGTGGGAAGATCTTCCTGGAGCCTTCTCTTCTCCAGGCTGAACAGCCCCAACTCTCAGCCTAGGAGGCCACAGGATGCCCCGCCAAGGGCAGATCTTGATTTTTGGGAAAAGATGGGAAAATGCGGCTCAGTTCTTCCAGTGGGTGTTTGCTGGGGAGGCATCTGCAGAGGTGACCTTGCTGCTGGCAGGGACGTGCCCACCCCGATGAGGTGATGCCCGTCAGATGTTTTAGGTTGAGACAGTGAATAAGTTAAGTCTTTCTCCCTGTCCCTTTCCCAAACTTTTCCAGCCAGCGCCTATGTTGCCCTGACCCTCCTGGCTCTTCCCCCTCCCTCGGTGGGATCCTCAGGTTCTCAGCCAGATGTGAGCACTCTGGGGGCTCCCCGTATCACCCCCCCTTGCCCCCCCCACCTCCCCCACCACTACTCCCTCTGCCGCAGCGCATCACTGTCCCCAATCCCCTGCAGGTACTGGCACCTCCACACTGCCACCCTGCTCTGACGCCCTGGAACAGGAGGAAGGCAAAACTCAGCCCATCTCTTCTGAAATTGCAGGATCCCAAAGTCCAGAAGCACATGACACGGATTCTCTGCAACACGCTGCGGCAGGAGGCAGAGTTACAGGTACAACAGCGGCAGTGGCTCTTTCCTGCTGTGGAGCCATGGCCGAGCAGCCCTCAGTGCTCTCCTGGCTTCTGCCCCTTGCAGACCCGGGCACGCTTCAGCCAATCGTCCCCCCGAGCCTGCTCGGCCCTGTTTGCCTCAGACCGGGCTTATGGCGAGGCCGGGGCCGATGTGAGCATCTCCTCTTCTCTCTCCGCTCAGCACTTCTACGTGGCATACGGCTGAAACCTGGCCACTGTGGTGAAGGAGCAGGTAGAGGGAGTGTGCGGTAGGTCAGCCAGCTGCAGCTCAAAATCCTCCAGGAGCCTGGAGGATTTCCCATGGCACGGGAAATTAGTGGGATTGCCCACAGTTCAAGGGTCTCGCCATCCTGCCAGGTCCCTCTGAACCTGGCTGGAGCTTGGGGAGATCCTCCCGAGGTGGTGGGGACATCCCAAAAGCTGCTGCGGTGGGAGCTGCTGTGGCTGGCCCGTCCCTGGGGTGTCCCCAATGTGTTTGGGACTAAGTGGCTGAAAAGGTTTCTGAGAACAAAGGTGAAATGCAGGGGGTCATTAATTCGACTCGGCTTCTTCTCGCACTTTGCCTTATCTATGTAGAGATGACTTTGGGGGAGCTGTGGAAACACCTTGGCCCAGAGCTGTCTGAATACGGCATCATACTAAGAACAGAAACAAAGTGAAGCCTTGAAATCCCTTCACAAATAAAATGTCCTGAGCCCCGTTCAACCACTCTTCAGCGTTAGACACCACCAAATTAGCGAAAGAACAAGCACAGGCTAAATCTTGCTCACAGGAGGATACGGACCATCACACCACCAAAGAGAAACATTCCAGATGCTATCATCTGCTCAGGCACAGCCCTGCCAAATGTCACGTACAACAGGGGACAAAACCCATGAGTTTTGAACAGGAAAATTGGGAGTGTATGGAGACCCTTCCCCCTTGGCCAGGCCTGGCCAAGGTCGCTCTGCTGGGATTTTGGAACCCTTACCTGGAGGGGTGAGTGAATATTTAGCATATTGTAAGTTTGTGAACTTGGCTGATTAACTAACATGTGTAATCTTTGGTGCATTTTGGGTTATTATAGTGTATTCTTGCTTTTTTAAGTACTAACAGTGCATTCTTCCATTGTACCCGTGAAAACCTGCAACAGTGGTGCAATAAACCTCTAAGTGGAGTTCAGTTGAGTAGTTTGCTTGAACCTTGCAGTCCTTTTTTGTCACATCCACGTACTGGGGAACATCACACTGGTCCAACACAGCTCCTGGCACTGCAGAATTCTAGGTGGCTCTGCAGCGACTCCGGCTTGGCTGGTTTCAGAGTGATGGAAGGTGAGTTGTGCCAGCAGCTTGGACCATCCTCATCTCCCTGACCCTGCAGCTCACTCTCTTCTCTGCTCTCAGGACACCTCTCCCTGGACTCGCAGGATGGTGACAGCGGGTTGGAGTCCAACACGGAACGATTCCCCTAGGTGAGCAAGGTCAAAGCTGGGTTCACACAGATGTGGGGAGCCCACCCCAGCTTCTGCTGGACCCTGGAAGCGGGGAGGAAAGCCCAGAAGGGTGCGTCTGTGCCTGTGTAGTAGTCGAGGACCTGCACTTACTTCCTTGCTATCTGAAAAAGCTGAATTTCTTCTGAAGTTCTTCTAATGGGGTCTTGGCTCTCAGTTTCTTGGGCTTAGCCTGGTGTGACTGACCCAAAGCAAAGTTTGTCACCCCGTTGGGTGAGCACAGTTGTGGACACATGGGAGCAGAATTGGGAGGTTCATTTGGGTACTGCCATGTCAGGTGCTATGCTCGATTCAGCAGACGTGCGAGGCATTGCATGTCCTGGCCATCACCGCGGCACCCAGCTGGGTGGTGGTTAAACACCCAGGGCAGCACCCAGCCCCTGCCCGCTCGCTGCACCCTCTGAGCATTGCCCAAGCCTCCCTTCAGTCTCCCTCTTCCTCCATAACTCACCAAAATCAATTTTCCCTGTTCCTGTGGTGGTTGGCCTAGCTGAGCATGCCTGGTAGCAGCCCTGGAGCAGAAGAAGATGCTAACAGCCCCAGTTACTGGCCCTGGGGTCCCCACTGGGGACCGTAAACTTCTCGGGGTTGATTTATGCCGGCAGTAAAGCAAGGAAGGGAGGCTGATAAATGGAGGTCACTAAGAAAGGGAGATTGCAAGTGCTAGAAGAGCTGTGGTCCCCTCCCAGTATGGCCACTGCCCTCCCCACACACACATCTGCCAACATAAGGAATGGGGCTACCAGCCAGGGGATGCGGACAGCCAGGTGACCTCCCCATCGCTCAACGCCTCGATCTCAGCTCGATGTTACCAGCTTGGAGGGAGTGAACATGCATATCTCCCCAACGCACCTTCGCAGGGAGTGGTGATGCGGGCACAGCACGGGGACAACACCGAGCCCCAGGCCACAGGTTGGGGGTGGTGGAATCTCTCCCTCCCGCCGCACCAAGAGTTTGGGGCTGATCCCCGCTGCCCAGCCCTTGTTTTTACCCTGGGAACTGGGGGTAATAGATGAAGGAAGGAGCTGGGTGCTGTAGATAATAACAGCTAGGCTGGCTGCCACACAGAGCCCAGCACCCCCAGGAGAAGGACGAGGCCTTGGTCCCTCCTCGAAGCCAAGCTGGGGTGGCTGCTCCTCCCAAGGAGGGTTTGTCCAACTTTAAATTGAGCGGAGAGGGTCCTTGTCAGCTTGGAAATGTCCTGCTTGGGCTCCCAGCACCCAGGATGTCCCGTCCCCAGCACCCAGGATGTCCCATCCCCAGCACCCAGGTTGTCCTGTCCCCAGCACCCAGGATGTCCCGTCCCCAGCACCCAGGTTGTCCTGTCCCCAGCACCCAGGATGTCCCATCCCCAGCACCCAGGATGTCCCATCCCCAGCACCCAGGATGTCCTGTCCCCAGCACCCAGGATGTCCCGTCCCCAGCACCCAGGTTGTCCTGTCCCCAGCACCCAGGATGTCCCATCCCCAGCACCCAGGATGTCCCATCCCCAGCACCCAGGATGTCCCATCCCCAGCACCCAGGTTGTCCTGTCCCCAGCACCCAGGATGTCCCGTCCCCAGCACCCAGGGTGGTCCTGTCCCCGCACCCAAGGTGTTCCATTCCCTGCCTGGAGGCTGCATTTCCCGCTGGGGCCTTGGCTGGTTTCTCCCCACCAGCAGCAATGTCTTTGCTCGAGAATCTCCTGCTGAACCCGAACCCCGCCAGCAGCAGCAGGAGACGTGTAAAGAGGAGCAGGTCTCTGAGAACAGTCCTGCCCTGTCCTGACGTGTCCCAGCTGCGAGGGCGAGTCATGCTGTGAGAGCCCCCGGGGTTTTGGGGGGTTTGGGGGGGGGGCGGGCTGGCCCTGGCAGCTCATGGACCATGATCCAAGCTCATGCTGCTGCCTTTCCAAAAAGGGAAACGAGAGGCAGCTGCATCCCCCTGGCACATGGCGGAGCCAGAAGGGGATTTCTCAGGGTGCAGCCCCAAACTTGGGTGGTTTGCACAGCCCTGGGATGATTTTACGGAGAGAACCAAGCATCCATGCGCACGGCCGTGCGTGCCCACTCCGCCACATCTCCCCTGGGATCTCACCAACATTTATTGTCGGTTTTGACAATGGAGAGAGATCTGGCCAGGTGAGGGGCCCTGTGATAGGTGGTGAGACACCGCCCAACACCCCCCACTCCCCCCGCCACTGATGGTGCACATGGGTGACACAGGCAACAGCTGTGGTGGTTTGGGGGTGGGGCCATTGGGGGTGTTTCTTGGCAGATCTGTGCAAGCGACGGTCCCTTCTGCATCCCTCTGTGGCCCCGGAGATGCCACCTGGGTCCTGCCTCGGGGCAGGCTGGGGGGGTTTCACTTGCCTGGACCTGCCACCTTCTCGCTATTCATCCACCAGCACCAGAAAGCTTCCCCCAAGCTCACTGCCAGCAGGATGAGGGTCAGGACAATGTACCCCAACTTTGACAGGAACGTTTGTCCCCCGGGAGGGCAGAGAATGACACTGAGGGCTGAGCCCTGCCCCCCACCAAGGCTTGTGTCGACCCCCTGAGCATCCCTGGGGAGAGTGAGGGGCTCACCTCCACTTTGGCAGATTGTTTGCACATTGAAGAGGACAACCTTCTGGTTGTCAGGGTTGCTCACAGTGCAGTCATATATGACGATGGTGGCAGGGCCACCCATAGGGTGGTCCCATCCAGGAAGAGCTGGTGGTGGTCAGAGGTGAGGTCCTGGGTGATGTTGATGGTGTCTTCGCTGGTGCCCTGGCACTGCAGCATCAGGTTGCACCAGTCCAGGGTGCTGGCCAGTGGCCCAGCACCAACTTTGCGGCCGATGGGGGAGATGGATCAGCTCAGGGATGATGAGGGATTTCTCCACCCTGCTCATTCCTACCTTCATGGGGACACATGGACTGGCAGGATTTAGCGTTTTGCAGAGCTTGAGGGGCTACAGGCACCAGGGCACAAAGATTGGGGTCTAACCTAACCCTGGTAAACCCTGTAATTGCTCTGTGACTCAGTTTCCCCGCAAGTAAAGGGATTAGTGCTTGCATTCAGGGCTTTCTGGTTTTGCCCCCAGCACCTCTGCCAAACCTGCCACTTCACAGCTGCTTCCAGTAGATGGAGAGGTTGAAGGACAGATACTCTACCAGCACCACGTGCAGTTTAATCAGAGCCCCGTAGACCCCGTTGTTGCTCCACTCCAGAGCCTCAATCGTCAGTGCTGTCTGGTTGAATGTCTCCAGCCGGTCCTTGAACCAGTCCTTGGGGCCCAGGCACTCGAAGCTGCCAGGGCCAAACTCTGCCACTTCAGCATTGGCACCAGCCAAGAAACTGCACTGAATCTCCTTCACTGTCTTGTTGGGTAGCAGAGGTGGGGAGAGCAGCACAGACCCCTCCAGAATACCATTCACCTGTCGGGGATGTGCCCAGGCTTGGCCAAAGAGGAGCTCTGCAGACAAGGCAGAAAGTCACGGGGTGCTTAGGGACAAAATGGGAACAGCAGGGACAAGACGGGAACAGCAGGACCCTCGGGGATGGGTCCATTCTTGGCAGGAAGAAGTAGCATCTCCCTGCCCTGATACAGACGCCTGGTCTCCTCTCCACTGGCTGGTCTCTCTCCAGGCTGGGGATGAGGGTGTACCGTACCGCCCTCTCCCAGAAAAGAGCCTGTATATCAACGGAGCTGGCTCCCGTTCCAGCAGAGAGGGAAAGAAGGGTGCCGGGCTTGGAAACGGGTTGTCAAAAAATATAAAGCATCTATGAGGTTCAGATGCAGGTGCCTCATCTGAACATTACCAGCCCTGGGGTTGTGGCCAGGCTCTCACCAAAACAATGCTCCAAGAGAGACTGGGAGGAGTTCCCAGCCAGCATCTGCACAACCTCATTGTCTGCCTTAAAACGTGCCTTGGCCAAGATGCCTCCGAAAGATCAAGGGTTAAGGTGACGGAGAGAGTGGGGATGGCTGGACCGGGTGGGATGGAAACCTGGCAACAGCCCACCCTGCTCGTAAAGCCAATTGTTAGGAAGATAAACCCACCACCATTAATCTGCCTGTACTGTTAGATGTTTTCAGTAGGAATTTGAGGTCTTATGGGAATTACTAAATGTATGGATTAGCACGCCGGGAATTAAAGGGATTCCGCACCTCTGCTTTACGTAAGGAGCCACTTCACAGCTAGTCCTGGCTCAAACCTGGGTGGTTAAACGGCTCCATGGGGTGACGGTGCCACCCAGCAGAAGCCACATTAGGGGCTTGGGTACCCTGACAGGGTGATGGAACTGGGGTGGGGCGGGGGAGGTGGTATCCGCTGGGCCAGTGCCAGATTACAAAACCCCTTATTTAAGGCTGGATCACTGGTTCCCGATCTCATCTTGCATCTGGGTGGGAGCGTGAAGGGATGGAGGGAGCAACTTCAGGTAGCCTGGATGGGGTCAGTATCCCTGCACACAGCCCACCCTGCCGCCAGCCCCCTGCCATGAGGTTCCGGCCAGTCAAGGGCTCAGCCATGGCTACCCACAAACTCACCTGGCCCAAGGCCAAGCAGCGCCAGCAGCAACAAGGGCAACCGGGCTTTGGTCCTGGCCAACTCCCCCTCCATTTCTCCTCTTTTCCTCTTTGTGTGGCTCAGTGGGCAGAGTCAGTGGTGGGAAAGATGGGAAGGAGGAGCGAAACCACCTATTGCTGTAACCTGTAGAAAGCCAAGCATTGTGGGGCACAGGCAGCTTATTAGCTAGCTCACCAGCAATGATTAGGAAGCTGGAGGAAGCACACAAGACCCTCACCACCGAGGATGTGAAGTGAGCATGGTGGGGTGTGCCAGTGACCCTCGACTCTGCAGCATCCTTCATCAGCCTCATTCAGTGCCCACATTAACGGTGGGGATGCCTGGCACGGCCCTGCCAGATCTCTTGCTGCCCCAAGGGCTCATTGAAACGGGGCTTCCCACTCTCAAGAGCATTTCCTCCAGCCCTAATGCCAGGCCACCTTGTCGGGGTCCATGATGACAAACTCACTGTACTCGCCGTGCTGCCAGGAGATGATATGGTGGAATTCCTTCTAGGTCTGCCACAACCCAAAGCTCAACTTGACTTAGTACCCCCACTCGGGGAGGGCCAGGACTGGCTCCACCACCTTCAGCCTCATCGGCCACACCTGGGGCTTCTCCAGCCTCACGGGCCACGGCCGCAGCCACGGACTCCTGCTGTGTAACCTGCTCCCTGGGACTGCTGGAGAGCCACTGCCCAAGTGCGAAGGACACCACACGCAGCCACAAGTGCAAAGGAGACAGCAAGCATTGATTCCTTAATGCAGATGAGCCCCAGGAGGGAGTCTGCTCTGGGCCCTGCGCCGGACACCCACGCTGCCCCTGGGACAACGTGGCAGTCATACTGGAGCAGCAGATCCGGGGAAAGAGAAGACAGTGACGGGAAGCAGCACAGAGGAACAGGAAGAACAACCAGATGACAGAGAAGGACGGAGGAGCAAAGAACGGTATAGGGAAAAGGACAGCAAGATGGGGAAGTCAATTAAAAAGAAAAAGGATGAGGAGCCCTGCAGGGCTGTGGCAGAAGAGCAAGAGGATCATGCAGCAGGACAAGAGAGTGAAAGTGAGGAGCGGGAAGCAGACCAGATACGTGCCGAGAGGCCAAAAGAGGGTGGGAAGCCAGGAAAAAAGGGGCTACCAAAAAGGGGGTGGGGGAGGTGGGAGGCTGGAGAAAGTGGAGTCCAAAAAGTGGGTGCAAGGCTGAAAGGGGGTTGGGAAGCCAGGGAAAAAAAAAAATCAGAGGCCAAAAGGGGGTGGTCAAACCCCATATGGTTTCCCTTACAAAAATGGAGGGTGGGTGTGGAAAAAATATCATCAAATCCCCAGTGCTGCAATACATAAGGCTGCCAAAAAGGATTGGCACGTTTGCTAACGCTTTTGGCTATACAGAAGCCTGTGGAGGAGCGCATTGTTATCAGAGCGTGACTTACTACCGAGAACCTAGAGCCCAGCGATGCCATCAGCCTGGGGAAGAGGTGCTCTGCTTGGTTCTTTGGAAGGAAAAGGACTTTGATCGTTTCTCCAAGAGAGCCAAATGTCTTGCTGCTGATGACGTCTACTGCCAAGTCCATCGTCTCTGAACAGCTGCTCGGATGGGAAGGTCCTAAAATGCAGCTTCTTGGAATGAGAAAGATTGCCATGCTGAAAAGTCTCTCTCCAACTGAAGCCAAAACGGCACCCTCTAGGAATATGGGCCCTGGTCCCTTAACTTAGCTTTCAGAGGCCTGTGGCATCCGAATCCATCTGCAACAAAGACTCCATCAGCTCACCAGGCTATTCATGCAGTCGCCGGCTTCTTCATAGCCTACAACTAGAGAAAAAAACTCAAAGCGTCTCACCTTTACCATTTTTTCCAGTTTCTAAAGCAGTGACAGGAGTCCCCAGTTTCTTTCAATTGTGGAAGGGTTACCAAGAAAAGGGGAAGGCCAGTACCAGCATTTGGGGCTGACCCTTTCATTGTAGGAGCACTAGCTGACCACCGTCAAGGTGGGAGCCAGGCTTTGGCTCGAGCAAATGAAACACATCGCAGACACGATGAAGATGAGTGCCTACAGCAAAGGCGGGAGTCCCAGGGAAATATGGTGAAAGTGAGTTGCAAAAGCCACTAGCAACAAGTGGAGTCCAAGGTTTCTTCGCTTCTTGAAGGGTTACCAAAAGACAGCGAAGACCAGCACCAACATTCAGGGTTGAACCATTCATTGTGGAAGCACTGCCTGACCGTTTCCAATGAGGGAGCCAGACTTTGGCCCGAGCAAGTAAAGCCCAGAGCGGACATGACAAAGCTTAGTGCCTGAAGTAAAGGTGGTAGCCTTGCATCCATGGGGCAGTGGAGAGGATGCCAAGGGAGGATGAAACGCAGCCAGGAGATTGCGGGCTGGCATCTTTCTGGGGGGGAGCAATGGCTGGACATAGTCAACTTTGAAGATATATGCAGGTTCGGCTTTGCCCCAACTTAAGAAAGCACCCTGTAAACATGATGAAGATTATTGCCTAAAGCAAACGTGGTACATCCAGATTTCTTGAGGCAGTTAAACAGCTGCCAAAGAAAGATGAAAATCAGCCTAAAGATTCACGGCGAGCACGTTCTTTGGGGGAGCAGTGGCTGGACATAGTCACCTTGCGATCAGCTTTGGCCAAAGTGAATAAATCACCTATTGGACATGATGAAGGTTAGTGCCTAAAGCAAAGGTGGTATCCCCAGATTTCCTGGGGCAGTTGAGAGGCTGCCAAGGGAACATGAAACACAGCCTAGAGACTCAGGGCTGACACCTTTTCTGAGACACCAGTTGGTGGACATAGTCACATTTGGTGAAGAAATTCGCTTACCTTTGGCCAGAGCCTCTGAAGCAGCTTGTGGACATGAGGAAGGTTAGGGACTAAGGCAAAGGCGGTAGCCCCAGATTTCTTGGGGCAGTTGAAAAACAGAAAAGAGAATGAGGAAAGAGGACTAAAGTTTCAGGAGTCACACATTTTCTTTGTGATCAGTGGCTGGACATATTCATCTTCCTTAATAAGTAAGTAGGCTAACACCATTGCTTTATGAACTACTGTCCACTCTGGGCTTCATTCACTTCGGTCAAAGCTGAGTGACCATATTCACCAAAGGTGCCTATGTCCAGCCATTGCTTCCCCAGGAAAAGTGCCAGCCCGGAATCTTCGTGCTACTTTTCATCTTGCCTCAGGAGCCTCTCCACTGTCCCAAGAAATGTGGGACTACACCTCTGCTTTAGGCACTAACTTTAATCATGTCCTCTATGGGCTTCATTCACTCGGTCTGAAGCTGACTGAGCGTGGTCACAAAGGGTGACTATGTCCAGCCATTTCTCCTGCAGGAAAGGTGCCAGCCAAGAATCTTCATGCTGCTTTCCATCTTCCCTCGGGTGCCTCTCAACTGCCCCAAGAAATGTGGGAACTGCCACCTTGGCTTTAGGCACTAACCTTCATCATGTGAACTCTGGACTCGATTCACTCGCTCGGAAGCCATGTCATCAAGGGTGACTATGTCCAGCAATTGCTCCCCCAGGAAAGGTGCCAGCCCAGAATGTTTGTGCTGCTTTTCATCTTCCCTCAGGATCCTCTCAACTGCCCCAATTAATGTGGGACGACTACCTTTGCTTTAGGAACTGTCCCACTTTAGGAAAAACAGATCGCTTAGAAAAAACTGGTTTGTTTCACAATGACCAGTCGTGACGTATTCCTCCCACTTACATTCACACATCTCATTGGTTGTGAAAACTTTGGTGGACTCTCCATCCCTGTAAAAGCTGTGCACCGGGCTGGCTCGGGGCAATTTCCCGGGGCTGGCTCTGGGGTCTTGCTGTTCTGTTCCCTTGTAAATACTAGTCTGTACAATAGAGATACGAAAGCCTTGGCGGTCTGGGAAAGGAATGAGAAAAATCTAAACTACAAGTCCACGCTCTGAGAGAGACACAGAAGAAGACAAAACAGAAGAGAAAGGGTGAGCTGAGCCGTTTGGAGACTGATTGAAACCTGCCTAAATCACACAAACTCGGATAACACAGTTTCTTTGCCAATTATCCACCATATACGGGAGAGTTCCCACAAAAATCTTCAAATGTTATTTCTTCGGCGACCGGTGGGACACAACATAGTACACAAAATGGACCTTCTTAAGAACAAACCGCATGTGTAATAGCTATGCAAAATTATTAATCAGTTTTTGAATATGTAGGATTATTTGGGGGAAAATAATGAATATGTCTGTGGTCGGGTGATACGAGCTTTGGTTGGGGCAGCACAAGGGGTGCATGATTTGAGGATGAGACCCTCCTTGCACCCGGCGCTAAGATAAAGAAAATGCTGTTTCTTAATGCCACATTGGGATTAAGGAGTTTTTCTTCCAAATTTTTGGTAACAGTTTGGCGACCCAGATGGGACAGAGCTTCTGAACCTCGACGGTTCCCGGGATCGCAGGGACCTCCAGCCGGCACCGAGGAATTCTCGGGGAGAACCTCCGATCCCCGGACCGAAGAGCTCCAAGCAAGACCCCTGGGAAGGTCAAGGCATTTTCTTTTAAAGGGTTAAGGGGGCTGCCTGTATGGCGCAGTGAAAGCCAGGCAGGGTTGGGCTGTAAAAGGTACCCTGGTGGGTCAAAGGGCAGCGGGCTCTGCTCAGGGACCACTAAAGGCAGGCGGCACGCTGCTGCAGGAACGCCGGGAGTGCCAGCCTAAGGCCTTAAGGGTTACAGGGTAAACTGGTTCTTTCTCTCTTGCTCTCTTGCTCTCTGTCTGTGGTGCAGTCACTTCCGTGCCGCTCCGTACGCTCCCTGGTGACACTGTCCGTGTGGCTGGGGTTGTCTGTCCAGTCTGATATTCGATGGACTCTGAGTTTCTGTGTTGCTCTGTGCATTTCCTGATAAACGGGGAACAGAACATCTGGTACATCTGGGCAAGGGCAGTGGTGTGCACTGAGCCACTGGAAACAGATGGAGCGTAGGGCCGGTTCGCTGACTCAAAAACAGTCTGTGGAGCTCTGTATTGGGTCACATCTTTCCTGCCCGAAAAGAGTTTTTACCTTTCAGTTCAGTCTCTTCTAACTCACTGCACTTTCTGAAGTTAATGGCATATTTTTAAGATGGGGGGGAGGGCAGGCGGCCCCATTGAGGTCTCCCTGGTGCTCACCACACTCTCTTGTTTGCAGCATCAAAGAAATGTTGATGACACAGGTGGAGAGGTTTTCCCAGGAAGAGGTACGAGCTCCTTCCCACCCCCTGCCAGCCTCCCGTGGCCTTCATCCTGACAGACACCTGGCCCTCCTCCCAGCCCCAGCCACAAACCCCCTTCTGTGCTGCCTTTTCACCCTGGCGCTGTCCCGGCAGGTGGATCAGATGTTCGCAGCCTTCCCTCCAGACACGTCTGGCAACCTGGACTACAAAAACCTTGTCCACATCATTACCCACGGCAAAGAGAAGGACTAGCCCACGCTCAGCCCTGGGGCTGGCAGTATGACATCTCCTCTCTCTAGGATGCACCGGGGGGTCCCTTTGCCTCTCCCCCTGGGCAACATGTGAATGGCCTCCACATTAAACAGCCTTTTAGTGAGAGGGACCCCCGCCGCTGGTGTGCATGGTCGTGTGGTGTGGCCCAGAGGGACCCCCCAGACCCATCCCAGACCCCCCTGTCTCCAGCTTCCCAGCCCCTCTGCGCATCACCCTTGCGTGCTCTCAGCTCCCCCTGACCCCCCATTCCCCAGCCTGGCCCAGCTCCCAGCCCCAAACAGCCCGTTTTGCACCAGGCTGTGGCTAGCAGCCACCTGGTGCCACCAGCCCAGGAGCAGCACTAAGGTGACTGCTTCTCCCAGCTTAGCAAGGAGCACCCAGCAAGCACACCCACCGCCCCTGCCTCCCACCGTACCATCCCGAGGCCCCTCGGAGCAGGACGAGCCCCGTGGTCCCCATCTCCTCCCGAGCATCCACGGGATGCCCGGTTGCGCGAAGCCCGTTGGGTTGTGCAACGGCGACGGCACGCGCCAGAGAGCAGCTGTTCCCACCCCCGGCCATGGCTGCTGTGACCAGTGGGCAAAGCCATGTCAAAATATCACCTGGCGAGCTTCTGAGGACTGCAGAAGGTGTTGGGCTCCTTCTAGAGGGGAAGGGAGGTGGAACGACATCCAGGGCACAGAAGCAGAGGGGGAGCTCAAGAGTAAAACTGTTTAATTAATTCATTATTTTTTCATTTAATTAAATTTTTAATTAATCCAGGCTGTGACTCTTAACACTGTTGCTCCACTTCGGTGTCGTTGCCTTCCTCCTTCTGGCAGCGCTGGAGAATCTGCTGGCGCAGCTGGTCATGGTCCAGCGGCACTTCCACTGCCCAAGGAAATGGCCACCCCGTCACACACACCGTCACGGGCTTATATAGCCGGTGGGGTGGGACAGGCTGCTTGGGATGGGCTGGGGAGGACAGGTGGCAGCGGAGGATTGGCCAGGCAGCCTTGGGGGAATTGTGGATTGGCTGGCTGCATGGCCACAGCCCCTCCCTCCCTCCTCCCACACTCACCGGCATCAATGGCGTCATCAGTGCTGTCCAGGGCCGGGGGCGATGGGCAGAGCTGGGCCGGGTCTGTCACCCGCAGGAGCTTGGTGCCGCTCAGGAGTGGGCTCTCGAAAGGCTGGGCCAGTTCCGAGTCACTGTCCAAAGGGTAGCGCAGGATGGACTCCATCAGCAGGAGCTCGGTTGTCTTCTTCTCCATGAGACCTGGGCAGGAGGGAGCATCGTCAATCGGGGTCCCTGCACTGCCCCGAGGCAGCCTGTGTCCCCAGGGGAAAGAGCCTCAGGCTGGGTCTCGCACCCAGGCTCGGGGGTCCACCGGGGTGTTTCTACAGCTGGCTTAGCTCCTGAATTTTCTGGAACTTAGGGACCACAGGTTCACATTAGGGACACGGGACGGGAGAATAAAACCAGCTCAATTAACACATAGTGCAAACGGGTGGTAGATCCACAAAGTCCAGGCCATGGGGCAGGGGAAGATGGACAGCCCTGACCCACCGAAAAACTGCACCACGTTCCGTTCCGTGCTCTGCCCTTTCTCTCCCAGCTGCTTCATTATCTCGGTAGTGTCACAGTAGAGTTCTTTGAACAGGGTCTCAGTATCGGATTTGAGCTGGCCCAAGACTTTGCTGCTCTTTTTGTACATGCCTTTGTACCAGTTGGCTTCTTCTGTGGTTTCCGTTAGTTTGTCCTATCAGCAAAGGTTTTGCTGGGTGTCGCACCAGCCTCCTGCTCTCCCCTCCAGCCCAGTGCTGGCCATTTCCAGTCTGGACACCGGAGACATCCCAGGAGAGGCTGTGGGATGCTGCCATCCCTGCAGGGGAAGGGTCCTAGGAAGGGGGTCCCAAGCTGCCCATGCCACAGACGTGGCTCTGGATGCTGGAGGACCAGGGCTGGCAGAAACCCTGCAGCCACCCTCTCACCACGCACTGGGAGACAGGGCTGTCAGAGCCGGCGCAGGGCCCTTCTCTGCCCACAGCTCTGCAGCCACTGGGCAGAGCAACGTTCGCAGGACCAGAATCCCCAGGAAATGCGCTGGCACAGACAGGGGCCTGCTGCTCTTGCAGAGGGAAACCCTGGACACCTTACCTCCAACTCCTTCAGGAAGTGAAGTTTCCTGCTCTCTGCACGGTCCTTCTCCATCACGATGGGGGTAATTTCGCTCTGTGTAAACACAAGCACATGGAGGTGGGCTGTGATCACCCACCAGACGTACTTAACAGAGGCTGGGGACCATCCCTCCTCCTTGGGATCAGGGACATCCCACTTGACCCTTCTGGAGACCACTGTCCCCAGGGCAAGAGGGCAGGTGATGGCCCCACAAGAGGCAGCATTTCTCACTCCAGCCAGCCCCACGTGTGGCCAAGGCAGCTCTTGGCCCTCTTGGATACTGCAGTAATATTGCTGGGTACATGGTGGGAGCGTTGAGACACTTTTAGCTCTGAGAACGTGGCATCCCATCTCTTGGAGTTCTACTTTTGGCTGCCTCTTTGCATTCCCCTTATCCCACCCATGTGGCAGGCTGTGAGCTGGGCTCTGGAGTGGACAGTGATGCTGGACACATGAGAGAGGAAAAACCCACCCCAGCTGAGAAAGAAGAACCACGGAGAACCTGGAACAGACCTGCAAGTCGTTTATCCTTCGCTTCATCGTCTCTATCTCATTGGTCAGCTGGGTGGCATAGCTGAAGCAGGAGAGGTTCTCGTGCTCCCTTTTGATGAAGTCGTGCACCAGCTGGTCAATGTCTCAGTGCTCTGCCAGCTCTTGCAGATGCATGTGAGCCACTTCCTGGCTCTCAAAGCTCTCCCCTTGATTCCGCTGGGCCTGTTCGGCTGCCTTCAAGGCTGAGGGACAGACAGAAAGCCTGGTCTGTGCATGTCCCCATGGACTACCCTTTGCAGAGCCTTCCCCTGCGGGTGCTGCGGGGTTTGGCAGGGTGCTCGGGGAAGGTGAGGCAGAAGGTGTCTTTCCTTCACTCAGTAATTAAGCAAGGAGCTCACATTCTGCATGGGAATGGGGCAAACACAGTGGGATCCCTCCACAGGGGGATAAAAGGAGCCATGGTTGCACAGGGAGGCAGTTCCCTGCCTCCCCATCCCTCCCTCTCCCCTAAGGGCACCCCAAGATGCATGGTTTTGGGTGGCCTCACTTGTTTCTCCTGGGAGGGTGGGTGAAGGAGCCTGCAGGCAGGGGAGGAGTCCTGCCTTTGGGGTGCAGTGCTAGGAGCAGCCCCTTTGCCAACTCTGCAGACCCCGGTTGCCGTCCCCGTTGCGCATGGTTGCTCTCATCTGATACCTTTTTGCTTTTTGGCCCGTTCCTCCAGTTCAGAGCGGTCTGTACATTTGGTGACAATGAAGGTTTTCAGTTTGGTCTCGTGGTCAAGACCATACTCCTGCTTCTGCATCTCAAGACTGTGCTGGACAGTGTCTTTCTTGTGCCTTTTGCCCAGATCTGAAATCCATGTCAGAGCCTCCATCCTGCACACAGAGAGCAGCAGGTCACACCACGTGTAGGTAGAAGGTTTTGTATTCCTGGCCATGCCCCGCACGGAGGTGCCTTACCTAGGAGAGCCCCCACGACGCTGTGCACATCGCCCAGCTCTCCTCCAGATGTACCTGTCTTAGCCCAAGGCCAGCAGCAAGCTAACCTAGCTTTTGGTGCGGTTGGCCTCTGCTCCAGGTTTGCTGCATCTGCCTGCGTGAGCTCAGGTGAGCGTCAGATGAAAGAGACCAATCCATGGGGCAGCTCACCCCATCCAAGAAACCTCTGGGATAGGTGGAGTAAATGGCCCTGGAGGTACCGCCCTCCCTGCACTGACCAGGCACCCAACCCTTAGCAGCCAGCGCTAGGTAAGAGCAGTGAATCCTCTCTCTGAAGTTGCAGTCGGTCTCTCGCTACATCGATACTCGTCACTGGCATTGCCCGTTGGTGCCAAGTTTGCCACAAAGGCTTCACAAAGCCACGTACCGCTGCTCGTAGGCTCATGCGGATTGCTCAATGGCTGTCTTCATCCTTTTCCTCTGCTGGTCCAGCTTCTTAAGCAGCTTCAAGTAGGAGTTGTCCAAAACGGCTTTCTGAATTTGCAGGTTTTTAAGCTCTTCTCGGAGTTTGTAATTTCTGGTCATGTGGCTATCGAAATGGACAGTGACCTGGGAATAGGGAAGCAAACGGTTCGAAGCTGCTGTGGGACTTGGGGGCTCAGGTCTCTGCTGAAAGACCTTGACCAAGGCTGAGACAAACACGACCCAAGAGATTTTCAAGTTGGCCCTGTGCTATCCTCCTCCTCCTCCCCAAGACCAGAGAGGCAGCAGCAGGCCAGGCCGATCACGGCAGAGAGCTGGAGCTGGTGCTGTCCAAGGCAAGATGGCTTCAGGCAGCTCAGTGTTATCACTAACTAGGTGCAGACCTTCGGGCTCCTTGGCATGGCACAAGCGTTGCACTTGGGTCACCGAGCTTGAAGGAGCCTTTGAGATATTCCGGGAACAACCAGGCCGGGGGAACGCAGCTTGTGTCAACCAAATGCATTTGCACCATGACCCTTTGTCCTGCCCAAAAATGGTTCTGCGCACAGGCCCCAGTGTGGCCCCGTACCACACGTGGTCTCCAAAGGGCTGCTAAATGGTTGCTTACGTCGTTCAGATGCCCCTCCAGTGTCGCAACCCGTTTTTGCAGCTGTTTGCTACCATTCACTCGCTTCACCTTCGCTGTCCTCTGGTCTTGTCTCACTAGCTTCTTTTCCAGCTCTAGTATCTGTACACACACAGAGAATAAAAAAAAATGCAAGCATGATCTCCACCCCTATGTACCGGACTCCTTTCAGGACACTCAGCCAAAGCAAATACCCTCTGTTGACCTGAACCACAGCAACCGTGTCATTAATGAGCTCACAGTTAGAGCAGCAGCTTGGACCCCGCAGGGTCCCATCCTGCACGCGCAGAAACACAAACTGTAATTAGGGATGGGTTTATTTTTATGTCACGAAGGAAACGCAGCTGCCGCTGGAGGGAAGTTGAGCAGGTGCTGAACAAGGCATGGCCGCACTCCATGTAGAGTGGAAGAGGCAATGAGGACGGGTTTTGGTAGGGGTCTTGTAGCCAGACCGGGATCTGTGCCGTCCTCCTGGGGAAGAAGCGGAGGAAAACTTCTGCCAGAAGTGGGCAGCTGCCAGAGGAAATCAATCCACCAGAAGAATGAAGTAGCTGGAGAACAACAAAGTGGGGGGGCAGGTGGGAGAGGAATGTCTCGCCCGAGAGATCCCTGACTGAAAGCGAACCCTGCTGAGGAAAGCCCTGCAGCACCTCTAGCAACTGGATACTACCCGAGCACGGTCCCTGACTTCTGTCATGGGTGGCTTGTTCAGAGCAGAAGGCTGCAGGGACCTGACACTTCTGTAGCATTGCGTTTCCCTTGGCCTCCCACCCCACCATTGACCAGATCCAACCAGGCCATCTTCGTCTTTGGGAGAAGTGATGGGACATCCCTCAGATGTCGCTGCTCTTCTATTTGCCATCTCTCAGGCAGCACAACTGGATGTTCCATTTTTGCCTCTTTTTCAGGAGAAAAAACAGAGTCAAAGGAAAAGCAGAGGGATGTTGCGGGACCCCAGGCAGGTGGGAGCCTGGCTCTACCCCTTTGCCATTGTCCTGTGTCTTTTGCCAGGAGGCAGAGTTATATTCCAAGACCTGAATTAAACACCTTTGACACGGAGGAGTTACATCCACCGGGCTCACTCTGTGACCCTGCTCTGCTCTACCGTACTCAGCCAGCAAACGGTCCGGATGCTCTTACCTCACTGTCCAGGTCATCTAACAGGGCTTTTCTCTCTCTATTCAGAGAATCGTACTGCGATTTGGTCCGCAGGAGGCACTAGACCTCTGTACGTTCTCTGACATCCGTGACCACGTTTCTCGGGGACACGATCTGGCTCAGCGTTAACGACACCTCTTTGTGTTCTCGAGTCAGCGACTCTATTTCTTTTCTGGAAAAAGAGAATGTCAAATGACATTTAGCACATCCCACCTGCAACGCCGGAGCATGCCCCTACCCCTCCCCATCTCAGCACCGGGATGCCCAGATCTCGGCACAGAGGGACTTTCCAAGCACGACATGGCTGAGCGAAGCTGCGCTCACTTCTGAGCCTGCATTTGCTGCCTCATGTTGTCACCTCTTCTCCGCTGTGATCCAAAACTGTCTCTGCAGCCTTCTGAACTCAGCTTCAGCCAGCTTTTCTTTCTCCTTCACAGCGAAGGCCGAAAGACTCTGCCCAAAAGAGGGCTCTCCGTACTGCCACAGAGGGAGAGTTTGAGCAGCCATGACCAGCAGTGGTAGGCAGCGGAGCTGGGCACAGGGCAGAGGGTTAGTGGCATCACCACCTCCCACTGATCGTCACCACTTTCAGCTCTTCGCTGCCACCCAAGATATTCATCACCACCCGAAACACTGAACCACACAAATCAACTCCATGAAGGCTTCAAGGCGCAGTCCACAGGGTGCTTTGCTCTTGGGTTATGAACCCCATGTTATCGCCACTCCCCAGGGCAAGGAGGCGTTAACAGCAACCCAAATCATCCCTGTTGACCACGGCGGCTGAGCCACAGCCAGCACCTCGATTCCAGGACAGGGTGCAGACCTCCAGCCGCGGGACAGGGGTTGTCACATTTTACCACCCAGCATGACTGCGAGGAGCACATGAGCCAGAACCAAACCCACCCAAGCTGGGGACATGAATGGTGACTTTGCCCAGAAGTGGAGCAGGAGCGCTCACATCCCCGGCTGTGGGGAGATGACTGAGAAGCTGCCTTACCAGTAAGAACTGAAGCTGCAGCAGTTAGATCCACCACTGTCTGTGTCCTCAGCTGAGCCACACTGCCCAGTCCTACATCCCCCAACACCCAGATCTCAGGCACAGCCTCATCCCCAGCGCAGGAGGGCAGGCAGAATCAGCCCTGCTGCAACCCAGCACCTTGCTGGCCAAAGCAAGCCTGGCTCCCCTCCGCCTGCCCGGCTCACCACCCTGCGGCGTTTCTTTCTGCAGGTGAGATCCCCGCAGCGCCTGTGGAGAAGTTCAGCTTTGGTTTCTGCTTCAGTCTTTACCTTTGAAGCCCTCATTTCTTCCAGCTAGTCCTACTGGTCGCTCTGCAGACCACCTTGGGAAGGGGTCAAGGAAGCCTCCATGGGGCCAGGCCTGCTTTCCAAGGAAAGAAATGAAACCTGGGTAAGGGGGTGTTGTGTCCCCCTGCCCGTCCCTCAGCACCCACTCGCATGTTTGGCACATGAGAAAACCACCACAGATGGCTGCGCGATGAATAAAAGGAGAGCATTTGTAGCGATGTCGTCGCAAAACACGCTCCTCTTATCGAGTGCGTGAGGAGGGGGAAGAACAGATGGTTTGAGCTATTCCACCCTGTTCGGTACCTGGGTTTCCACAGAAATCCCAGCGAGGCCAGATCCCCTGTGCCAGCGGGCAGAGCCCCTGGGAAGCGCGAGCAGGGGGTGTCTGTTGCCTGGTTTCAGCCCCGATCCCACTGCAGCCAGGGAGGGCACTGGGGCTGTCCCCACAGCCCTCACCCCCAAAGCGGTCCCCCCCAGCCCCGCTGCATCCCCCTGGGCTCTCCTGTCCTCCCCGGTGCTTCTCACCCCGCCACAGGGTGCTGCGGTTCCTCTCCAGGCAGGGGACAGGACCACAGCAACAGTCCAATGGGTATTCCCGAAGAGCATTCCCGAAGAGCAGCCTCTATTCCCAGTGGGAAGCGCAGGAGAAGCAAGAGCCCGTCAGGGAGCTGGTCCCCGGTCTGATCCCGCGCCCTGCACTGTCCCAGGCTCTGTGGAATTGGCCACTGAACTGGTTGACACGACTGTGTCAGCACAATGGAGTGTGGTCAAGCTCTCCCTGGGAAGCGTCACCAAGGAGGATGGAACGCGGGGGTGGCCGGGGCAAGCCAACCCGCCCCAGGAGGAGTGTTGGGAGCCCACACTACATGCACCAAAGGGGTTTCCATGCCCCAAAGCCAGCCCTGAAGCATGCGCTTCGACAGCTCCCTGGCTGTGTGTCCACAGCAAGCAGAAACCCTCATTGTACTGTTTGTTGCTTCCCTTTGGGGTGGTCGAATCACCCCATAACCCAGGACTCCAGGACTTTTACTCCAACGGGAAAGCAGCACCCAGGGCTTCACCGTCCCCAGCAGCCCTTCGGGGCCATGGAGCTGCCCTGCCCTTCCCGTCCCTTCCTCATCAGCCCCGCAGGCAGCTCCGTGCGCGTCCCACCTGGTTTCTACCCGTTTTGTTCATGGAGAGGCAGCGATCGCATCACCACACTGCCCCCTCCCTCCCTTAATCCGAAGCAGATTGTGAGTGCTTGAACAAAACCACAGCAGAGACCAGCCCATTCGCCAAGTTATGACGCAAGCGCACATCAGCATCATCCCTCGGACGAAAGAAACGGAGGGGAACTTGGGTAAAGCACATCAAGCAGAACTCTCTCGTCTCTCATTAGATGACCTTATCTTAAGAACATCAACAACCTCTTCAGTGAGAACTGTTAGTGAACACAGTGCCCCATACCAAAGCACCCACGTGCGTGCTGCTTTGTGCTGTGAGGCTCAGGCAAAGGACACGTTTCCTTCCGAAAACAGGCCACGGCCTGCCCTGCAGCCCACTAAGGGAAGAGCAAGCGAGGAAAGAACCATCTAACGCTGCACCACCACCACTTCCTGCCCGGCTTCCCTCAGCCAAAGGCACGTCTGCGTGACTTATGGTCATCGTAAAACCCATAAATTCTGTTGGTGCTGGCACATTCCTGGCTCCCTCTGAGGAGGAAAAAATTCTCGGGGTATTTAATTTTGTAGGCCAAGAGAAGACAATTGTTTCTCAAGATTGTTTTCCTCTGTCAACGTAATCACCAAGGAACAGATAGCTGCTTTCTGGCGGAAAGCCCCCGTATTCAAAGAGTCGCAGCAAGCCGTAGCACTGCCCATGGATGTCACCTGTAAAAAGCATTCAGAAATGACACGTAAGGGACCCATCGCCACATTCTTTGGTGGATTCTAGAGAAAGAACACATGACACTTCAGAAAGGAAAAAGCCTGCAGTTAGACAGTGCCTACGGCACACCACAAATTACAGTTTCCCTTCACGTATGGAAAACGATCGCATTCTGAAGATGGACATCCAGGTCATGCACTGGTTAACTGCATTAACGAGACACGCAGGTTTGTGCAACGTGAGCACCACCGTGACAGCCTGGTGAAACCAAACTAGTAATTCCAAGAAACAGCACAGAAATTTAAGTTTCCAGCAGGACTTGAAAATACTGTCAAACCACTGCTGAGCTCTGAGCAGCAGCTGCAATGAACTCCTGTAGCTCCCCCTTGCTCAGCCACGACTGGGCCAACATTTCCTCGGTACAAAACCCCTTTTCCAAAGCTTCTCGTGAATCCCTTCCCCAAGAGATCTGGTGAAACCATCTGGTGGACCCGTTAACTCTTTGGATTTGCACTAGTTTGGTCCCCAGGCCAGTTCCCATGTTTGTGACACTCCTCCCCGCTCCTCCGCCCTCAGCATCCAGCAGGGTTTTACTTTCCCTTCTGCTACGATCATTTGTTAGTTCCACTGCGCGTTAGTGAAAAGAGCGCCTGGCATTTGTTCTCTGCTTACGGTCTGCATTCACCTGACAGCCCTCTCCAGCACCGAGTCAAAATCACGGTACTCATCACATATTTCCCGTGGAGCTTCAAGTTCTAGTAGAACAGGCTGACTCAGAAAGATTGCTCTGGATTTCAAGCACAATCCTCTAATTTCATTCTCCTGAAGGTGGACGTTTTTGCCTGGTTTTGATCCGCGCGCTGTCGGACGGAGTCAGAAGTCAGTCATCAAAATCAACAACATCCCCTCGTCTTATTTGAAGAGCCTGACTAAATGCCTCTGAAATATAGAACAAGATGATAACAGGGTCACGTCAGTCTGTGAGGTGAAACCGTGCTGCCGTGCTGCCAGAGAAAGGGTAGCGTGTTCTGTTCTGGTCGTACGTTACTGTCATTTAACAGAATTCACAGCTCAACACGTCCCCCTTTAAATGTCACATTTTAAATAGCATCAGTTTCGTTCTCTTTGGTTATAAAATTCATCTTGGACAATGTGACTATAATTTTTTTTTTTTTAATGAAGCTTCCCCTAAACTCTCTCATAACCTTTCCCAAGGCAGGATGCAAGGAGCAAGACTCCAGCAGCACAGATCCTGTGCTGCCCCATGCTGCGCCGCAGTTAGCGAATGTGGAAGAAAAATAAGCGTAGGATTGGAACGTCAGAACACTTTTGGATCACAGCCTTTGAGCACCGTCAAGTACAAGCTAGCGGGAGGTCTCCCTCCCAGCCTCAGACCACTTTCACCCACAAGCCCCCAAAACATCGCCCCCTCCATCACTGCTTCAATCTCCCCGATGCAGCAATTCACAACAGCTGACTCTCTGTAATATCCACCAAGGCTTCCTCTTTCTTTCCTGCTCTGGACAACAAGCACAGCTTGGCCTGAACAAGCTTCGCAGCTTTCCCTCCAGTTATCTACCAACCCTCCCGGCCCCCCATTTCTCTTGCCCAGTAATACGCAGTCCATTCCTAAGGCAGCAGTGTTGTGACGACGACTAAACTGCATCAGGGTCAGGCTAAAACTACATTAAAAATTGCCATTACGCCACCACTGATGAAGCTTATTGTATTTTCAGTCAGTGTCAAGAACAGTGACAACATGGAGCACTGCTAAGGCTGAAGCAAAAAAAATCCTCTAGTGAATTCCAGTAAGGTTACGGAGTAAGAGCAGTCATCCTTACACCAGAACCCTTTGGTTTAGCCGCATCAGAGCTGAATGACCTCAGAACTTTAGGCTCAGATACCTGGAAACACTCTGACAGCACCTCCAGAAACATCGCTGCGCCCGTAACGTTGCCTTGTTACGGGACTTCCTGTGTACAAGCCGTGGGGCATCGAGACAGAAGAACCTGTGCTCTTATCCAAAAAGGCTTGGTCTCGAGCTGCAAAAAACAAACAAGCGACAAGCCCTGAACCCTTTCAAATACAAGAACCTGTGCAAAATCTTCCCGATCTCCTGAATACCCTTTTATACACCGTTTGCGTCCAACTCCCCTGGTGCTGTTTAACCAGAGGGACAAATCTGGAAGCTACAGACGACACAAACCTCTGCCCTGTCGCTGTGGGCCGTGCACCAGCTGAAATCACGAAGGGAGACCTGCAGCAGAGAAGGCTGTGGTGGGGTGGAGAGGGCGTGTTTTAGGAGGAGTGAGACCAGAACCAGCTGTGTTCCAGAGGGATTACAAGTTCTCATTAGCGAAGGAGCTTCCAGCTTTTGTGCAAGGCTCACATCAGGAGTAGAAAGCCTTGGTCAGTCAGCGTGCACCTCACCTAGACCAAGAGCAGGCTAACGGCTGTGTAACAGCCGTCCAGCACACCAAGTGCCATCGGACGCAATCTCTGCTACCAAGCCGGTTCTGCCCTGCACACTGACTCTGAGAGACCCCGCTCATGGTGGCAACTGTCTGCCCTACAGAATCCCCGACGCTACCCTAAAACACACATCCTTTCCTCAAACGAGGTTCAGAACGAAACCTCAGTTCAAATTGCGTGTACGCTGACAGGGAGGTCGTTAACTGTAGGTCACAAGTCCTACACATTGCTCCCATTGTTCTCCTCCAGGCAACACACGCTCCTTCATTCTTCACTGCCTGCGCGTTATCACTCAGCGCTGACATTACACGGCAACACGGGAAGTACCACGAAGCTTCATGTCTTCCCTTAAAATATTCGAAGTAATGAAGCGTATAAATGAAAGTTCAATCTTTGTCACAGCAGTTTATCGTGCGTGAGGCTTTTCATCCATGGTAATTTTCCAAACACTCCTGAGCAAAGAGCAAGTCATTCAAAAGGCCAACTATCCGGAAGCAAGAAAGAACAGAGATTTCTAGAATAAAAGGATCAGCTGGCTGCATGAGAAAGGTTAAGTTTTCCCCTCATCTTAAAACTTTACCCCTCACCTTTGGTTTCGAGATAATACAATATACGTGTATTTAGTTTTCTGAGAAGCCAGAGATGTCACTTTTCATGGTTTGGTCATGTTAGAAATCGCTAAAACCAAACCCTGGGTCCCACATCCGTAAACTAAAAAGTATAAAATGATGCAGACTCTGCAGCGCACTGAGTCGCTAAAGCTCCAGAAGCAGCGTATGCGTTCTGTTCCGCTGAAGACTAAACGGGGTTCTGAAAACTGTTTCAGACGCCAGTTTCCTGTGCTCCTCCAGGATGTTCTCACTGAACCAGTATAGTCTTCGCGCAGTTTTAGCGACCTGCTTGCAGAAAGCCTTGCCGAGGTGCAACGGTGCTTTGGCGCAGTTCACAAACTCGCTGGCACAGACAGCCGAAGGAAGAAGGAGGCACAGAGCAGTTTGACGCAGGTCTGCAGCACGCTGCCTGCCAGTGGCGTCTGCTCCACTGCTGTCCAACACGGACCGGCACAGAAACAACGGGACCGTTCCGTTTCTGCTAACAGTGACCCCCATATCCAGAAAAGCTGGGAAAAAAATTGTTTTGGGCTCCAGAAGAATCAAATATGCAGCACTGCACGTTGGTTTGAGAAATGTGTATTTATAGCGCAAGGATTTTCTCATCTACAAGGAAAGAGCTGGCAAGGAAACGCGGGATGTTCAGCCTGAATGATTTCTTAGAAGGTTTCTCTGAGTCTTCAAGTCACTTAGTCCCAACTAAGAAAGGCAAAAATAACGTACTATGAAAAACATGCTGCATTTACCGTTTCGTTGCTTTGCAGCTCGGTCAGACAGTACGACACTAACTGGCAGCTTGGTCGTAAAGTCAGAAGAGCAGCTCAATAGTACTGCGCACGCACATTTGGTCTTTCAATGCATGAAAAATGAGCGGGCTCAGAAGTGACAGCCTGGAACTGACAGTGGAACAAGCTAAAGATAGGAAAAGTCAGCCCATTTCAAATAATATTCTGTTTATGCCTTGAGTCGCCAAGCTGCTGCGCTCTTTCCAGGCAGTAACGTATTCCCAGCCTCTTTTAGGCAGAGATGCTCCCGTTCTTAAGAATAATTTTGAGAGTTTGCATTTCCATATCCAGTCTGGGCAGCCTTCTAACACGTAAAACCTTCTCCACTGGACAGGGAGAACTTTTGGAAAATGAGCTCTCCACCAGATGGAGAAGATCCCTCCCTGCAGCCTGGATGATCTCTGCAGAGGAACGTGGACACGGGCTCCAGCTGTTACAATTAACGGTGCTTGCTGAGACAACGAGCGAAACTGCTGGAGAACAGCAGCGGGCGACTCTCAAACCCCAGGGTATCGTCAGCGGTCCGAGTGCAGCACGGCAGCCACCCGGCACAGCGGGGAAGGAAGGAAGGAAGGAAGGAAGGAAGGAAAAAGCAGAAGAGCAGGAACTCAACGGCACCCCTGTCGTTCTGGTCCCTGCAAACAGAGTTAGTACAAGGCGCAGCTGCAGCTGCCAGGAGTTAAAACACCGCCTGACATCCAGGATAACGCTTCAACATTTCTTTGGGAAGGATAAAGGGGTCAAGAACTGTGTGATGCCGAACTCCCCACAGAGGATCACGCGCATGCGGAGTACGACAGACCCCTGCACCACATCCCACCGCTTGCATTTCCCGATATTCAGTTTGGTGCCACACGATCCGTTAACGAAGGCAAACGCTATTCTAAAACTGAGTCTATTACCACAGTTGAGGTTACTATGAAAGTGATGGATACTTGGGAAAGTATTTAAAACTAGCAGAAAATTCTAAAGTATTAGAAATGCCAGCGATCAAACATCTCATTTCCCTTCAGTAGTACATTAAAAGCAGCAGCTGAAATACTGTCAGCTGCAGTTCTCGTCCAGAAAATAGTCTGTCAGCAGGTCCGCTCATGTTTCGGCTCATTAAACAAGTCTCTCAGATTTACCATATTTTACGTTACGATATTGCAATCCTAGAGACATTTCCAAAACTACTGCACATTGGTTTTCATCTTGTTTTTAGCAGTTCCTGATGACAATGTCACATCCAATTTTGCACCATGGGCACAAAGGGAATAAATAACTTGAAAGTGGTTGATGTAGAAAAGGTTTTACCGCGCTGCCGGCACTGCCAACTTTGGTCAGATCGCTTCAATTTCAAAGTTGAAACTGAAAAGCAACTCCTCAGTGCCCAAGCCTCTAATGAGAACAAGCGTGAATCTGCTTTTAGTACGACCAGAGTTCACAGCAGCATTATCAAACAGGAGATTCTGCACGACTGCACCATCCTCACTTGTAGCACGCTTCCACGCTGGAGAGCTGCACAGCAACCGCTACTCGCACCCATCGCAGATCCTCCGCTGCACTGACTGGGCAACAAACACAGAACTGGACTGACTTACCTGGATCCACGGCAGCGGCAGGGATCTAATCCTCATCCTCCAGCTGCAGAGCTCCTACGTCCCATTGTTGGAAACTGCCACAACACAGCAGGAAACGAGTGACGTGAAGCTGTACCAACCGTGGAGAACGGGGTGGCGTGAGGTCAAAAAGCGCTGCTGGTCTCTTCGAAATTTTATCAGAGCATCGCAAGGCGTCGGCAAGTGAAACGTGCCCACAGTTCAGATCAACATCTGTGAGTCAGACACCTATCGCGCTACTCGAAGCTGAAGAGCAAGCAGCCCCTCCAGAGCCACTCCGCGCTGGGTCCAGCAGAAAGCTGGAACCAAACCAGAGAGCTGCGTCTCTAAGAAATCGACAGTCGTCTCTGTTGTCTGCAGAGCTCCATCCATACTCCTTGGCTCAACTATTTTTACTAACTGGATGATCCTCCTTCCCCATTTAAAGCCAATTACAGAGAATACCTCCTCGACAGCCACACACCGGGCTTCACCAGGAATAGAAATCTGTGGGTGTATCGACAGGAAAGTTTGAGGATTCGGAGCCTTTCTGCCGGTTTGAGCGCACTAACCAGGATTTCAGCTTTCAGAACGGCTGCCACCGTTCTCGCCTGGCGTGGCACTATCCGAAGTAGCCTCCACTGATTACTCAGTTTTCCCTTAACAGCATTCGCTGACGCTGCAGCCCAGAAAGGATTTTCAGAATCATTTCAACTTGGGTTCCACTTACCTATGTTGGAATTGTGTTCTTTCACCCTGTTATTTATCGTTACCACGGTAAGACCAGTACATCTCAATCTTGTTTTCTAGGTGTGTTACGGTGAGCTCCATTTTCAAAGCAGACCCTACTTACCTGTGAAAAGCTGCCACCACACTAGCTGGAGGAAGCGGATAAGGGGCTCTAGCTCCAGGAATGCCGGCTGACTCCGCAGGGAAAGGAAGCCACACTCACACTCGGGGAATGTCGGGATTTGTCACTCATCCTTTACCTGCAGCTGAGCAGGAATTCTGCCACAAAATTAGACAACTTGTACTCATGAAATTGTTCCTAGCAGAACACAACCCTCATTAATAAAGGTGGCAATAAATAAATTCATAAATAAAAAAATACAACTTTAGTTACCGCAAACCCCCCAATACGTTCAATGTCTTCACCGAACGGACGGCTTTCCCAGGTTGAGAACAACGGTACTGAAAAAAGGTTTTTGTGACATTTCAATGCCAAATGGCTACAAATATTTGGAAGGAGAAAGACTCTTCAAATATTTACTTTAGAATGAAAAGCTAAATATATAGTTCCAGGCCTCTTAAAGAACAAACGAATAATTTCAGCTAAGTAGCCTAATGTGGGTGGGAGAATATCAACTATTTGGGGGAAAGGAAGAGCAGTGTCACTTGATAAGAGAAGTCGGGATAGAAAGCAAGTAAACCCCCCTCGCAAATACACTCTTAACACCCTGTACGAAGAACAAAAGCAAGAGTAACTTGTTATTCCCCCTTTAACCCCTCCACTTTACCTCCACCATTAGCCTGGGCTCACTCCTGGTGAGGCTCTTCTGGCTGTCTTCCCACAGCGCAACGCTGAGGCATAGCATATCACACAAATACCTGCTTAGCTGTGTTTTCTCAGGGACTTGAATCATTTTCTAAAGTACCTCCTTGGGTTTGTTACCTTTAAAAAGGGGTAATGCCTCCTGTTCGTATCCTTGGCATATTACTAGCAATGAAATACCAAAGTGCTCTAGAAAGCAAAGTTTGCACAAGGATTTGAGCAACTCGGTTTGTGAGTAAGCTGATTATTAAAACAGATTTTGCAGTGTTTTCCTGCTTGAGTAAGATGCTAATCTGTGCACAGCCTTGTCTGAAAAGGCTGTCACTGGAAACAGAGCTCTGGTACAGGCACACCAGACCTGGCGGAACTGACGTCAGGCAGTCGTTCTTCCAGAACCACGCTGAAAAAGAATTTCTGGTTTGCTCCAAATCTAAATAAGGGTGAGCATCCGTGCACTTAATTCAGACTTTTTTTCCATCCCTCTCTTTAAAACCACACAGAACTCCACCATGGAAGTTCAGTCCTGCCACCTACCTAGCCAGACCTTAATAATTTCAGGAAAAAGATGAGTCAAGTAAATTCTAAACGACTGAAGGCTTCAGGATGGCGTTGGCCCAGTAATTCACACGACTCAGCTCTCTGTCAAAGAAGCAGCGGTTGCTAAAAGGCAGTATCTTTTTGCCTCTTCCAGAAAAAAGGGGATAAAAGTGACAGGCCGCCACAAAGGTCAACCATTACTCCGTCTAGCAAAGACGTTTATAACAGACATTTAATAAGCAACAACAAAAAAGCACTAGCAGAGGTTACTCATATCAGAAATTGTTTTAAGTATTGAAAGACAATGATTGCCTCAGGGAATCAAAAATCCCAGCTGAAATATCAGTAAAAGAAAAAATTCCATTTCTTTTCTGGCAGCTGATGCAACCTCGGGTAACACCTTCAGCTGCATGAACCAGCCCTTTAAAGGTCTTACCAGTAAAGGTACCTTCCGAAGCCTGATTTACCAACTCGCATCCCTCCAAGTGCGTAATACCGATGTCAGCTGGGTAAGAACGCAACATCCTGACGTAGAATGTCTTACTCCTTTTTGAAACTTTAAACACGAGGAATCATTCAAACGGATTCAGATCTCATTCTAGGATTATCTTACTGCATGTTTTTGATATTAAGAACTGACACTTGGAGAAAACGGCACTAGTTACACAAAGGGAATCGAGTAAGAATTGCAGCTGATACCTGCAGTAAAACCGAGCACGTATTAATATGTCCCCAACATACAACACACAGCACTTGACACCTACAAATCGCACTACTAGAGGTTCCAGAAAATCCTGGTCTACGTTTACGGAGGGAAGCCTTTGACTAATTTAAACCAGGCCAGTTTAAATTGGTAACAGGCAAACCCCAAAACGGATCAGAGGAAAAGCCCTGTTTACTTTTACTTATTCTAGTTCAATAATCCCACAATATGTCGATAGGATTTTTTGACTCCAAATAATTTCCAGGGTAACACAGGCAGTGCCCTGCCTGACCTTTCACTACCCAAGCACAGTCTTGTAAGAAAGAAAGGGTGGAATGTAGCTGAAAGACATTTCTTCGCCATCTGTCTCAGCAACATCACGGATGCCTTCGTGCCAAACGGAAAAAAGTCAAATCCCTGACCAAGCTCTTCAAGCCTCAGTCCAGATGAGGCGCCTGCCCTGACACGGTGAGCCAAGGCTGCATCGGGCTACCTTCCTTCGCTGAGTAATTATGATTTTCCTTGATGTCTCAAAGAAAATTAATCATTGGCTACTTTTCAGCCTTTTACCCTAAGAGAGAGAAGTCGACAATTCTAGTGCAGTGCTGACCCCTGCAAGCGAAGGGATGATGCTCAAGAACCCCCCTGAAACTTCGAGGTTTTCCTTTGCTTCAGAAACTCCCCTGCAACTCTTCAACCCAAAGCGCTAGCAAGACGAGACCATCAGCCCTTCCAGACCGCCTGAAACACCAAACCCCAACCCTCTGGTCACACCGAAAAAGCCACCACATGCCATGAATTAAGAGCCAAAGTCCTGGAGGAGCACGAATAGAGCAGCTGATCACAGCGAAACCCACGACATCCTGCAACCCACGCAAGTCTCCTCTGGACTTCGGAGAAGCTGCCTCAGCAGACGCTTTCAACACGACAGGTCTTATTTCCAGAGCCTCACGGCTACCCAGCCGGGCACACACCTCGGGGGCACGTGGGGAAGGCAAGAGAAAAACCCAGGGTTTTTTTAAGAACAGTTTCCTACGTAAATAACAGTGAATTAAGCTTCTCCTTAGAGCTGCAGGGGGGTGGAGAAGGGGGAGAGCCGGCTGGTCCCAGCACCGCACCGGGAGCACAGAGCGGATCCGAAGGCAGGAGCAGCTCGGAAACATGAGGGCTGAGGGAAAGGCTGGGGCGGGAGGGCAGAGCGGCCCGGGGCGGCAGCGAGACCTGGCAAGACAAAGCGCCCCAGCCCCCTCCATTTTGGATCCCCTGACCGCGCCGGGCGGGCAGGACGCGGTGCATCCGCCACGGCGGTGGCTGAGGAGGTAACGCGGAGCCGCCGCATGGGCGGGCTGCCAGGCACCGGTCCAGCCGCCATCCATGCCATGACCCCCCGCCCCCTGCCTTCCCCGACCCTCGCCCTCCGGCAGCTGTTGGATCATGCCGTTGATGTTGAGCTTGTCTATATCCACCATTCCCTCTCAGCGGCCAGGCGGACCCCTCGCCGCTGCTCCCCTCCCTCTGCTCGCTGCTTGGCCGGCCCGACTTTTCTCCTCGTTCTGCCTCGTTTTCCTCCTTCCTCCTCTCCTCCCCCTTCTCCTTCTTCCCTCTCTCTCTCGACCCCCTCCTTGGCCACCGCTCTCAGCAGAGACCCAGCACTGAACAAAACGGCCGTCGCCTGTTCAGGCCTCCTGCTCCTCAGCTCTTCCCTTCGAGGGAAGAGCGCGCAGAAATCTCTCTCCTTTCCTTTCCCCCATTTTTTAAAAGAATTGCTCAGACACTGCAAGAACATTCTGGCAATGGCCCTTTCCTCAAGCGCTGCTCCTGTCCCAAAACAGGGGCCGTTTCCCCGCTGTGCAATGAGCCGATCGGACACACCGGGCTGAGACAGTGACTTTATTCCGGTTTGGCACAAGACGGGTGCTGGGTGGTGACCCACAAAGGCAGCGCAGCCTGATCCAGCGTGCGTCAAACTATGTCCCTTTGAGAGAACAAATCAAGTCCTTTCCCTTGGTTAAAAACTGCAAATGCTCCCATTAATCAGAGTTTTGCTTTTTATTGAGACCAACCACCTCCTCTACCCTGCCGAGGGGTCACAGTCCGTGGTGTGTACAGAGCGGCTGCGGAGGTCACAGCCCCTGCCGCGGGGCTCTGCTTCGCTCCCTCTGCCTCGGCAGGGCTGGGTCCTGAGCAGCCCTGGGGCAGGAGCCCGCCTTGAGCTGGCGTTCGAGGGCCCTGGGGCTGCGTCATCTCCTGGGGCTTGGTCACACCGTGGAGGACTGCAACTCCTCTTCCTCTTCGCTGTGCGCTGGTAGTCTCGGTCCTCCACAAACTGCCTGTAGAGGCCACGGCACCGCAGCACGGATCTGCCCCGCTCCCTCTGCATCGGCAGGGCTGGGTCCTGAGCAGCCCCGGGGGCGGGAGGCAACTGGGAGCTGCCCTTGGAGGGCCCTGAGCTGCATCATCCCTGGGAGCCCGGTCATCCAGGAGCCCTGGAGGACCAGTTCTCCTCCTCTTTGCTGCTGAGTGGTCCGTGGTGTCCACGAAGCAGCCGTGCAGATTGCTGCCCCGCTGCAGCGATCTGCTCCGGGACCTCTTCCTGGCACCGTTTCTCTGGCAGCGGGAAGAACCACCCGCCTGCGTGTGGAAGGACTGGGCAGATGATGGTGCTGGGGAGGAAGCAGCCACTTCTCCAACTTTCAAATGTGAGTGCCTGGAGAAAAAAGAGTGACCTCTGTTTAGAGCTGTTCTCTGGGAGCCAGTCCTGGTCTTTACACCCCCTACAGCCTCCACGTCATAGAATGGAATGGTCTGGGTTGGAAGGGACCTTAAAACCCATCTAGTTCCATGTGCCCTGCCACGGGCAGGGACACCGGCCACTAGATCAGGCTGCTCAAAGCTCCATCCAACCTGGCCTTCCAGGGAGGGGACGCCCACAGCTTCTCTGGGCAACCTGGTCCCGTGCCTTGCCACCCTCACAGGAAAGAACCGCTTCCTCAGAGCTGCTCTAAACGTGCCCTCTTTCCGTTTAAAGCCGTTACCCCTCTGTCACGGTTTGAGCCCAGACTTCCTTGTTTTGGAAACGTGCCCAATAGAGTATCGGGATTATTCCATACAAGCTCCATAAACCTGGCATCCCATTGGCTAAGAGTGCAGGTCAAAAGATCTCTTCCAGCAGATACTCCTTAAAACCTGCAGCCAGGAGGAGTCTCCTCCTCTTTGGACACCGGGCAGCTTCGGAGAAAGAGCCACAGCGAGAGGGCTGGCTGCCGTCCAGGCCGACAGCCTGCGGCCTGCCCCCGCACCCGGGGCCTAACTCAGAACTGGTTCTGCCTATCGGCCCAGCTCTACTGTGAATTGTTGGGGGACTCAGTCAGCATCTTTCTCGTATCGGGTAAGAGGAGAGCTATTCTTCACTCGGCGAGAATCTACCGCTGGATTCGGACGCGGGGGAAGCTCACCCCCCTTCGCGTTCCGGCCGCGAGGGCTTCTCCTTATCCGCATTTGAAGCCGCTTCGGTCCGGAGTGTCCTTGAAGTGTTTTTTTACAGACACTGGAGAGAGGTCTCCCTGCGAACTCGTTAAAATACTTCTCTAAGCTGTTAAAAACTCTTAATCACTTGGCCCGCCGCCATTTTGGACAGACGCCATCTTCTGAGCTGCCGTCCTGGCGTGGCGTCATCTCCTGGCCTGTGGCCAATCGGCCATAATTGGAGTTTTTCCCTTTTCCTCCCTTTGCAGTGTTTTAACTCTTACTGTATTTTTCCCTGTTTTGCATTTAATATATAGTTGTGTGATCTGATAGTACTTTAGAATTTTTATTAAAAGTGTGTTTCAGTTTCCCATCCATATATTCTGAGATTTGAGTTTTGTTTTCCCTTTCCCCTGTATCAGTAAGGGGTTTAAGGAGCGTTAGGGACCTTGAGTTTTGCTCGGAAACTCAACCCCTAACATTTTTGGTGTGTTGGCCTGGAAATCAAACTATTTTATATTTTGGAAACTGAAACAAATTCCCATTGTGGTCCCAAACATGGGAATGAAAAGAGCACTGTCCCGGTTTGCTAAGCAATATGCCCAGAGATTGCTGTACGATTTAGTACCTGAATCGCCAGGGGATATAGCCTATTTTCTGTCCCTGCTTGGTACCGTCCTATGCATTAGTGGTATGGGACATGTTGCAAAGAGAGTGTCTTACTCGGCACTAGCACTTGCAGTGAGTCGGTATATCCTGGGTTCGTTTTTGATGTTACCAGTACATTTCGGGTATTACTGCATGGAGACTGCCTATAACTTTACTATCGAATGGATGCTGAGGGATGACCCTGTTCCATCCGACACTGGCAACCCCACTGGACCAGAGGAATTTGAACCAGAAGGTTTTGGGAGTGATATCACTTTCCCATTGTCATTAACTGAGACTCTATTGCTTATCAGTAACATTATCAATGTGTGGTTTAATATTAAAAGCAGGTACCATACGGACACGATTCCCTTTCTACCCCGACTGGTAGAAACCGCTCCTGTGATGAGGAGACAGATGCCTCTGGCCCCTGGTTTTGGAGAGAAAAAGGATTCGACAACTAGTGGTCAGACTGGTAGCCCTGGTAGTGATGCAGGACCGAGCCAGTCTGAGAGCACACCACGCCAGCCTGAAAGCCGATCTTCAGTACGGGTAGACCCGGGACCATCAAGGGCTCCATCCCCGGACGACGATGACAACGACGACGATATAAAACCTTACTCTAGAAGGGACTTGAGAAACATTAGACAGGAGTTCCACAGGCGTAGAGATGAGTCGATTTTGGGGTGGTTGCTTCGTTGCTGGGATCAAGGAGGTGATAGCATTGAATTAACAGGCAGTGAAGCTAAGCAGTTAGGAAACTCAACCCCTAACAACCTGTGACTCTGGGTCCACACTGCTTGCAGTCCAGCTTTTTACCTTACGCTGCTCATTACTGGGAAGATACTCATACCATAAAAGTCAACGATTGTTTTTCTGTTGGGTACCATTTGAAAAATAAACTTCAGAATCAAAAAAATGAGCAGCTGCAGAACACCATGAGTTGGACTAGTGTGACTAGAGGGGCGGCATCAGTATACTGGAAACCCTGTGTGCTTATTTTAGAGAGTTACAACAGAAACAACGATACGGAATTAGAGGCTGAAACCTAATAAATAGCGTAATCCTCCTCAGGAAGAGAAAGAAGCCGCGTGTCCTGTTTGACCTTTCACTTACCATTGGACTCTTCATCTTCAGAACCTTCTATGATTTGCCAATCCTATGTATCACTGTCCTTTCCTAGGTCTGAATGTTCTGGAAGCCTGACCCTCTTCCCTTCACAAGCAGATTTAGGCGCCAGGAGAACACTCCCATTTTTCTGTCGTTCTTGAAGTATGTTTTCATTTTCTTCCATAGAACAATCCTGTGTGGGCTCAGCTTCATCTCTGTCTCCTTCATCTTGTTCTTCGGGTATTTTATTCTCTTTATCGATCTGAAATGCCCACTTCTTTTTTGGAATATCTAAGGACCATTTGTTGTTCTGGCCTTTTCTTTTTGACATCTTTACGAAGAGATACCAGAAAAGGTAATCCAAAACATTAGCAAAACAGTTCTTCCTTCAAAATCCAGCATCCTCATCTGACTTGACTTACAAGCTCATTACAAGGACCTCAAGTACCACTGCCTGTCTCTCTGCATCTGTGTAGAGAAAGAGTTGCAAGTTGGTGAGGTCAATGTGCTATGAGGTGTTTTAAAGCCAGACACAGAATTTAATTTACAAAACCCTCAGCATTTCTTAAAAGCTGGATTCTTAAAAGCCAGATTTCCTTGCTTTAGAGAGAAAGCACCAGTGCAAAGCAAGGTTATGAGGTGAAGTTGCTTACTGTTGTCTTGTATGAAGTAATAGAGATGAACATCAGAAAAGTGTTTGGGCATGAGCCCTCCTTCAAAACTGTTACAAAGCTGTGGAATTCAAAAGCTAAACACACGTTGGGCAGAGTTGAAGAGACAATTTAAAGGGAATATTTGCTGAAGAAAAAAAAGTGTCCATAAAGACTTACACCTCACATGCTTTCTGACTGAGTTCACCTTGTTTAAAACAAACCTGCAGAAAACGCCACCATTCTTTGTATTCACAGATGACTGCACAAAGCCTATGGGCGAAATCAATGGCAAAAGTCCCAGTCATGCCAGTGAGACCAGGAAACTTCACACCACGTTCTGTAACTGAAAGAGACGCAAGTCCCTTTGTTCTTTCATGTCCTTCTCACAGGAAAAGCGAGGAAACAGTGATCTTTCCTTTACGGATCTGTTATTATTGCTCCCCTATATTTTCCCCTTTCCCTCTTCAACTGGAAATCTCAGTAAGAGGTGGCACAGCATTTAGTGTTTGAGGGCAGGGAAGAGAAAAATCCTGTAGATGTAAAGCCTCTAGCAGGAAGAACCAGGCATCACAGAATCCTGTTCCGTCACAAGAACAGAGAAGGTATCAGGGACATTAACACCTTCTCCAAGAATTCATCAGAAGCTTTTAGTCAATTTATGGTACTCAAATACAAGCATATGAAAGATTACTGGTAGAAAATTACCACCCAAGCGAATCCTGCATAGCTGTTAACTTACAGGTAGCAAAGTTTTCCATTTAGAATCTCCTCACCTCCTCTGGTTTTGGATGCAGGAGGTTTAGCAACTTGTTGCATCACTAAGTCCTCAGAAAACATTCTTCTTTGTTCCTCATGAGGCAACTCAATTTGGAAAACTTCATTGTCATTAATAAACAAGTCTTGCATCTGAAGCTTGAGGAGACAAGATATATCAGATATGTCAGATATGACAGAAGGCCACACAAACTCATATTCTATTCCAAACAGGGGATTCCTATTCTAAATTAAATGGAATAATCAGCTGGAGAAGACACACTGTGAAAAGTTCTCTTCTTGGCCACGACAGGCTGGATTTCCCCGGGTGAGCGTGGCAAATCAAACGGTCTTCTCTACGGAACCCCTCCAGAGCTACAGCTCCGCGGAGGGACCCGACGATACACGGGTAACGCGCTGACAGTCACCACCTCCAAGTCCGCTGCTTTTGCACTGACCTGCCTTGCTCTCTCGATGGCAGCACGAGAGGGGCCAGGTCGGGTTCAGGAGACAAGGGCGGGCTTTTGGGTGAGGCTGGCAGGTTTTTGGTTTTGAGTGTTGGGATTTTTTTGTTTGTTTGGGGTGTTTTGAAATGAATTGAAATGAGGTGTATGAAGTTGCACACTTCCAAGTTTTACTCCATTTCTCAGTCTCTCCTACCAAAAGGTACGGAAGGAATTTCAGTGCTTATTTCAGAAGGAATCTCTTAATAGTACAAAAATTTGGGTAGAAAGTCAAGCGCTTTCAAAGCATTTGATGATGGTAAAACACATCTAGGCAAGCCCCCCACCTCCCCCCAGTAACTGAGACCAAATAATCAGAGAAGCACTTTCCTGTTCTGAACGCTTTCCTTTACGGCACACTCCTCTCAGGTGTCTAGAAAGCTGAGTGTGTGCTCTGAGTGGACTGTGCGAAGGAATACAACCGAAAACAGATTTCCACGTTACTTAAGCAGAAGTTGGAACTTCTGAGTTGTAAAACCTCCACCTCGACAAAGAAAGAAATGGGTTTTTATTTAAAGAACTGACATTTGAGGTGGTATTTTATCACAGACAGTGTGACCAGCGTACTTTTCCAGTAAAAAAAGTCTTTCCCTTTTCAGTAAAAACATCTTTTTCCCATTGACAGTTCAAGCCCTGTCCATGACTAAGCACATACCCAACCACCTTCAAATCGCGGCAATTACTGTCTGCAGTAAATTTGTGCGTCTGTCTAATAAGCATGAGTGTGTGAGAAGGGAGAAAAAGTGGGGTCAAAGTCAAGCTCTTTCCTCAGAAAACTCTTCAAATGCTTTCAGCAGTTTCGTCTAAGCAGAGACCTGGAGAGGGGGCCTGAGTTACAACAGCAGGAATTTGCTGAAGAGGGCACAGTCCTCGAGTGCTTGAAGGATTCAAACACTCACAAGAAATTGAATAAAATTGAGAAAAGTCTGGACAGAAATACCTCTTTTGGGAGATCTGCATGACACACGTCAGATCTCGCAAGCAGCAAAACTGGAGCAAACGCTGGAATGTTCTGCAGTAGTTTTGTAAAAGCAGCTCTCAGCGCAGCTCCAATCCCCTCCCACCACAGATGGATACGTGGGATATAAATGATACTCGGTGCTGTTCCTTGAGCTTCTCGCAGCAGCTGGTAAAACGAAAGCTTGGGTAAGAGAACGGAACCGTGTAGGACAGGCTAATCAATACCTACGGAGCAGCCAAACTATCTTATGGAATAGGAGTACCCGAAGCCAAAACCAACCAATCAAACCAACCAAGCAGCAAAACAACCCAACAAAAGAACAACCCCTTAGCATCCAGGTCAAATTTTCACTTGGACTCGAGTACAGACATCGTTCCATCGACAGAAACAGACCTGAATTTCTGCCTGATTTCAGAACTACTTGGGTGTAAGGTCACTCCTAAAGCGCCCCACAGCTCAGCCGGTGTGGCCGTGTGCCTGGAAAACAACAGACTAACCCTTCGGCAAGATGTGTGAGCCTGTGTAAATTGCCACACAACTGTGACTACATCATTTTCAATCCCGAGCGGGCACATAGCCAAGTCGGTCTGGAGCACAGACTGAACAAACCCAGAGCGATGTGAAAAGACAAGGGCTGACACCGTCAAAGCAGCCGGGTCACAATTCATAATTCCAAGTACGTTTTGTAAGAGGTGACCAGCCTTTAGCCTGCCTGAATAGCTAAAGCAGTCACAGCCTCTCATTGCTAGAGGCTGCACCGGACCAGAGCACGTGCTTTGGAAGACCACAAGGCACTGCCTTCAGATGGTACCTCCATCACAGAAGAGGACGTGCAGCTACCGCATAAGGGGAGCGGCAACAGTCCTTTGACAGGACAAATTTCTCTGTGCACCACGTCAGACTGTCCATATTTAGGGGGTTCCTGTCCCCAAATGGGAAGTGCCCATGGTCCGTCTGGGCAGTGACTAGACATGGCAGTTACACCAGTGCAGATGCAACCATCACACGACAAAAAAGGAATCATCCCTCTTTGGTGACAGTTGAGTATCCTGTCATGGAATGTGTCTGTCCTCACTTGCATAGTTCGCATACGCTGTTACTAAAGGTCAGAACAGTTTAATACGGCGATACCCAACAGGGAAACGAATTTCCTGCCTGAAAGTAAACCAGCACTAAATCTGCTTATATTTGATTTTCCCAGTGAAGAAGAACACACCAGTGTGCAAAGGTAAATGTCCCAGGAAAGTGAATGCTTTTACTGCACAAGCTGCAGCACTACAAGCTTTAGATGTGCATGTAAAAAAGAAACGCTTCTCTTGCCCAAAACCTTGGTTGCCTCACAAATACAACTGAAAAGGCTACAAAAGGTCAGGCTGATGCAGAGCCATCTGCTGGGAGCACAGATGCTGAAGGAGCAACGGAAACCCCTTTCTGGGTCCCACCGAGACCGGCAGGATTTCTTGCCCCTCTCTAGTAGCAGCACGTCCCCTCTTCCCCAGCTGCCAGCAACAGCCTCACGGTTTGCTTTGCAGTGGACAATACGGCCCCGTATAACGCCCCTATTGGGTAACGTTCCATCTAGAAGAGCAGTGGCGTTTCAGACAGAAGTCAGCTTCACCGCACAGTCAAACCAGGCCACCTCCCGCAAACCATGGACTGTGCTCCTTTTACTCGTTTGTCTGCAGTGCACGAATCCTCGGAGACTAAAGAGAAAAGAGATACCTGTGCCCATGCTGCTTCTGGGGATGTGCCGCTACCGAACAAACTGGAGAGGTCCAGGGTATGAACTGGGAACTTCTCTAGGGCGTGTATGACCGCAGGTGCCAAATGAGAAGCTTGTCCGTGTCCTGGCTCTCCAACGAGTAGGAACCGTGGCCTGCAGGATGTTGGCTCGGAATGAGGGTTTCTACAAGAAGAAGAAAACAAGTTTAAAAATGAAGGGATGAATAGGCACACAGATGTTACCAGGTTGTTTTTTCTATATGCTTTTTGGGTTTTTTTTTGGTAAATACTCTCCCTATTCCAGCAAAGCAGCAGCTGCTCTGTGATCAGGAAGACCATCAAAGTCCATTTGCTTATGAACTTGTACCATACCGCCCCGCTAAGAAATCCTGCCAATGCCCAGCACGTTTGCTATTCGTTTGGCTGGGATAAGGAACAGCTCTTAAATCCCCCAAGGGGACTGTCCAGCTAAACACACACACGACAACTGGCCAGTAACCTGGTACGAGGGAGAACAACAGCTCTGGCACAGCACACGCCAGTCGGGACCTCTTCATCACCTGTACACATCAATTTTCAGGAACCCTTGAGTTTAAGTGACTGAGATCTCTACGTCTGTCAAGTGTAGATGAAATTTGGTCCTAGTTACTGGAGATGGTAGGAAAGGACAAGCAGAAGAACATTTCTAGAAAAAAACTCAGTGGCACTGAAACACACCAGCTGTAGCTGAAGAAGTACGCAACTGGACTGGTGAAATTACAGCAGCACACTAACTCTGTGTTCTCACTTATATGAAGGAAATCAGCTGTTAAGAGAAAGTGTGCATTTAACCTACTTTCCAATGGAGCCTGATGGCGCTCAACAGGTTTGCTCTTTCGAGGACCAACACATCTTCGGGGCTGGCACCTTTGGTTGGGGAGCAATGGCTGGACGTAATGACTTTGGAGCCTCAGCTTGGGCGCGAGTGAAGGGAGCCCAGAGACGAGATAGATGATGAAGGTTAGTGGCTGAAGTAAAAGCGTTAGCCCCAAATTTCTTGTGGCATTTGAGAGGCTCCTAAAGGAGGATGAAAAGCTGACAAAGTCAACTGCTCCTTCCCCCCTCGGCAGCACAGCAGCCCGGACCATCTTCCCCCAGTGCTCGCACATCACTGTGTGCCCCTTGCCACATCCCCATGGGGTTCTGCTGGAAGAACGCCAGGGAAGCACGGCACCCCAAGAGCCCCACGTCCCAGCGCCTCGGCCAGGTTCCCAGCCATGCGGAAGAGCCCGCTCCAGGATCTCGTGAGACCCTCTCTGCCGGGAGCCCGGCAGAGTTGCTGCAGGAGCAGCCAGGCCCAGCTCCCAGCTGGGCACCAAGGGCTCCTGCCTGCCTCCCCAGCACGGAAGGAGACCCAGCTGTGGAGCTGAGCTCCGGATCCCCCTCCCCGGGGTGCAGGAGGATCCAGGTGGGGCCCTGTCTCCACGTTCACACTAGGCTGAGCTACTTTGCAGCGCCTGCACCAGTGGACCCTGCCCTGCTTGCATCCCTGCTCCACGTTTGCCAGGCGAAGAGCTCCAGCATGCAACTACGTGGGAAGAGGAAGCAGGGAGCGCTTTGCCACACCTGCCATGAAAAGCTGCTCCTGGTTTAGTTCCTATCACTGCCACCCAAGAGAGGAATGTTTCCCGAGAGCCAGAACCTGCCGTGGCCAGACCTGCCCCGGGCTGCATAGCCCTTTTGCCGGTCGCTCCCCTGCTCACGCGCGTGCCAAAGGCCGGGCGCCTCAGCCCACCCACCCGCAGTTCAGTGTTCCCTGGTGTTTGGACGGGGTCAGCGTAAAGGACACAGGCACCGTGTCAAAGAAGTGAGCTTTTCTTATGTTAAAGCAATAAAATCGTACGTGAAAACAAGAAATTAGATGATACAGCAAGGATGGAACAAGACACGGTGCTGCACCTCATCATCACTACAGAGTCAGCGACAGCGATCACCACAGGTATGTCACCAGTTGCCCAAATACTTCGCCGTCATCCAGAGCCGCAAATCGCTGGGCAGCCCCTGTTGCAGCGAGGATCTGGAGAACCGTCCCGGCAATTGGGAAATGCTACACGGTGCGTCTGCTCATAGGGGAGGTCCCCCGAGTCGCTGCAAGAGGGTCCAGCTTTTTATATTGTGGAATAAACAAACTTGCCTAACTTCAAGTGTGGAAGCGTCTGGTTTCATCCTCCGGTTAGATGCCACCCAAAGCCTGTTTTACCAATTGATCAGACACTTACCTAGGCTACATCCTTCGCTAACGATCATACGTGTTGTGCTAACAATCGGATGCCAGTATTAGCTAACGTTTGGTTGTGCGGTTCACCTAGAGGTCAACTTCGGATCGGGGCCCGTTGCTCGGGCCTCAGCACTTCACCTGGGCACCAGCGTGGGCTCGGTTCCTGGCACATCTGCTCCAGCAGAGCCTCAGCTGGATTCATGTCCTCCCCCTTGACCAGTTACTCAACGTCCTTCGTGACTCACAGCTCTGGCTCACAGTCACTAGAACACTAATGAGGGAGCTGTTGGTTTATTGAAGCCCTGATATTTCTCCACTGGATTAAACAGTCTATAAAGTATATTTGGACACATTACACGATTAGATGAAGCTGCCCGGGGAGTTCGCTTCCTCCAGTCTCCTGCAAAGAGACTTTACATCAAGGGCACAGCACAAAGACACAGTGGAGATGGCCAGGGACCACCGACACCCGACGTACGACTGGGGGGAGTGCACGGCCCCCGCCACCATCTCTCCAGCACCAGGTCCCTCCTGTCAGTAACGGTACACCCGGATTTGTCTGTTCTCATCCAGTCCCAGCTGCAGCAGGCTGGGGCTGCCAGCGCTGGGCTGCTGCGCTCCTGGGAAGAGCGGGCTGGCAGCTGGGTGAAGGAAAAGCCTGGCTGGCACGAGGAATCGGCACGCACGAGCGCAGCCAGGACAGGTACCGCGGGGCAGGAGCCAGCCTCGCGCACAGGTTCGGCACCCGAGCCCAAGGGCATTAAAGGCGATTAGGGAACTCAAAGGAGCACCGTGCTCAGGCCAGCACGCACTACTGGCAGCCCGAGGGATTTACTGCTAATACCAGTGCACGCTGCAGGGATGCTGACAGCCCCGGCAGAACGCTGGCACAGCACGAGCCTGGACACAGCCCTGCTCCCAGCACGGAGAGACCTCACCCAGCCAGCCACGCACCAGTACGTGCCTCAAAACTGAGCTGGAGGGACAGTTCTGCCAGTGCCCCAGCCCGCCCCGCCCAGCTACATGCCTGCCCTGCGCACACCCTCGCCTCAAAAACGCTGCTCCCTCCTTCTGGGCTGCCCGTAGCGAAGTCCCTGCTGTGGCTGGGGCTGGATCAGTGCCACCAAAGGCAGAAGACTGGGCTCCCCACTTGCTGCGCTCCTCGGTTAATTTTGTGAGGCCTCACATTCCCAGCACCAGCTGCTGCGTGTCGCAGCAGAGCAGCGGCTCTAAGGAGCAGCCCGGGCCAAGGGGAGAGACTCTGTCAAGTACAGCTCAGAGAAGAGCAAACAGATCACTCACCCTCTAACTGCTAAACACCGTGTTCCTCTGCAGAACCAGAGACGAACAGAGAGGCTAAGGCTTCAAAACCGCTCTTCCATGCTGCAGGGCTCCGCGTTCCCCCCTCCTGCTGGGTCCTCCTACCCACTGCAGGGGGCTGGAGGGCAATGAAACTCCAGAGCCAGGCAAAGGATACGCTTTGGAATCACTCTTGAAGTCTTCTAGCCATTTCTTGGTGGTCTCAATCACTCCCTCAATACTCATCTTGTCCGACTTGCAGCTCTGGAACCGGGAGTGCCGGAACAGCCGCAGTTGCTCCCTGTTGCACGTGAGAGAAGGAGACAGTGCAAGTGGTAAAGAAGAGGTCTGGGCTGAAGCAACGCCAGTGACAAGAAGGACAGTGATGGGCTGCCACACAAAGAGCCCCAGTTAACAAAAAACAACACAGAGAGTCAACAACTCAGGAGCAAGACCCTTACTCTGCACTTATGTATCCCAGCTTGCTGTCCAGAGGCTTGGAACTCTCCCCGAGCGACGGGAACCCACCTGGAAAACAGGCGTTAAACGCAGGCCCTCAAAATGGACAGTCTTTCCATCTGGGTGCATTTGCTTTCTCGTTCTACGGACACCTCGGGTGTACGTTAAGGGCTGAACGGCTCCCGAGGCAGCACCACGAGATCAGCTATACGCTGCAGGTCCTGCAGTGAGGTTCTCACCCCTCATTGCATGAGCACCCTTCCCACCAGTGGCACCAGTGGATCTGGCCTCGCCAGCAGTGGGAGGGTGCGGTGGTTTGACCTCGCGGGGCTGTCAAATCACAGGTCGTAGGCAAGCAAGCAGGAGACCTACCTGGGAAATACTTGTGCCATCTCTCTGCCAGGATGCTGTCCGCTGCCTGTCCAGCTGCAAAAGAGCGAGTGGAGCTCAGCCCGGTGCTCTGGGTCCACTGGTCCAGTAGAGACACCCCGGTGGGTGCCTGAAGTCCTGCCAGAGAGGTGTATGGAGAAAGAGGGATGCCGCTGTTGCAGGGCGCCGAGGTGAGGAGCGGGGATGGGTGACTGTTCAGAGAGCTCAGGACGCCGAGGGTCCCGTTCAGTTCGTTGGTGATGCACCGCAGCGAGGCTGTCAAGTACTGGATCTTGTCTGGCTGTGGGGCAGGCCGTAAATCGGGTCTCAAATCCACTGGTGGAAGAGAGAGGGAAAAGGGGTCACGGGGAAGGCGTGGGACACGCGGGGCCGTTCTCCACTGCGTGTTACGCTCCGAGCTGAGGCGCATCAATCTGTGCCAAGTGGGATACAGAGGCAAAGCGCCGGCCTTGAAGCCTGAGGAGATTCAGAGCGCCTACGAGGACTTGTGCCTCGGGGCTGCTGGGCCGTGAAGTGGAGAGGAACCACAGTGGCAAGGACAAGATCCTCCCGTGCCACGAGAACGGGGTACGCATTAATTAGCACGTCTGTTGCCACCCACTCCACCCCTCCGAGTTCCAGTGTGCCCCGCACCGTACCGCCGTCAACAAAACGGCGAGTCCCCGGCACACGGCAAGGCCTTCGAACGCAGAAGAGCAAGAGAGCAAAACAGCAGAGAGGGAAGAGCTGAAGCCAGATTTTATCACCTGCTCTAAAAACAAAGGAGGGGACTTAAAAGGCAAGTGCATGCACAGAGTCCATCCCGCTCACCTGCCACTACAGGCAGGAAATAAGCTTCCAGTCAGATGTGATCTGTGGAGCAGTCGAATCATGGACAGCAGAGCTGCCTTGACGCTAACGAGCACAGCACAGCAGGTACAACAGAGGGGAAGCCAGAACCAGGTCTAGAGCGTGATAGGCTGGGCCCAGCACACCCGACCAGCCAGGCACGTACGTTTCGGCTGCTGTAGATCCACACTGCATGTGCTGCTTGTGTCATCAGAGCTGCTGAGATCAACAGTCACCCTCTTCTTGTACGCAGCATTCTTCAGCGCATCTTTATCCGAAAGCTGGTCAAAAGCAGGAAAAAACCCTCAAACACAAGCTGCTCTTCTGCCCCCGAAGCACAGAAGCCACTGGACGCCGCCTGCAGCTGGCTGCAGGGGCTGGGCTGCGCAGACAGCGGGGCCCGGGGAAGGCAGGCGCAGCTCCAGTCCCCCCAGCAGAACCGGCAGGTCAAGAGGCTGCCTGGCCTCTGGAGGAAGCACGGTCGTGCACTAGAGGCCGAACCCATCAGCCGTGTGAACAGGCCCTCCTCGGCAGGAGTCTAGCGTTCTCTGCGGTCAGTCAGCCTCAAAACTCCCGCCTGGGCTGGGCTCTCTCTCCGCACCAAGGACAAGAGCTTGACCACCAAAGGTCTTGTGCTCTTGCCTCTGCCGCTGCCCTGCCTAAGGCCACGTGGTCCCAGCGAAGCTGAAGGGATTCCAAGGCTGCCTTGGCCAGGAAAGCAGACTCGACCCTAGCTCACGAGGTGACCTGCCCACCTTTTTCTACACCCACATCCAGCAGCTTTCTCCAGCTGCTTTCTGCATCCACGCTGCAGCCACACGCTTAACAGCGGGTCCAGATGTCATCAGCGGAGGGGAGCACAGGACGTGCCATTGTGCCCAAGATGCAGACAGTTAATTCACCACCTCACCATTCTGATGGGAGGGGAGACACCAGCCTAGGGAGGGGGCCAGGAGCTCTGGGCAGGGCGAGAGGGCAGCTGGGCGGGCACAAGCACCAGCGATGCCGGTGCTCACCTCTTCCAGCAGCGAGGACTCCAGCTGGCTCAGCTTCTCCTCTTTCTTCTTCAGCAGCACCTGGCCCTTCCGCATAGCCGACTTCATCTTGTCCAGCTGCTTGGCCTCCTGCAGCGGATCCGCAGCCAGGCCACAGGGGACAGGAAAACAAGAGTGACAGGAGACAGCCTGCATTAGTGGTCACGGTGACCGCCATGGGCTCGCCTCTGCTCAGCCCAGGAAATGACGCTGCTGGAGGGAAAATGCTCCCGGTCTCCAAGAGCAGGAAGTGGAGTCCACAGAGGGCAGAGCACAGCCGCTCCTCTGGCGTACAGGGACCTCGCTGGGATCCACAGCCCCACTCGGGATCTCATGACGCCTGTTGCTCGGTACTGCATTTGCCCTGTGTTCCTGCAGGGCTCTCTTGGCCTTCCTGCGCTCACCACAGCCAGCCCGAGAGCGGGAGGACTCTGTCCCTGGTATTACGAGCAGGAAGACAGGAGCAGGGACATGCTGTGCGTCTGCCACATAAAGCTCTGGTTTCCAGGAGGACTGAGCAGCCCCAGGGGCTGTGGCCGCAGCTGCAGAGCCAGGCACCCATCCCAGGGCACAGCCACGGTGCCTGGGGCTCACCTCTTCCAGGTTCTTGCGTGTGCCCTCCAGGAGCTGGGAGCTGTCGGGGTCCTGCATCACCCCCTGCTCCTTCTGCATGTCCTGGCGCCACCGCTGCCTCTTGGCTCGCAGTGCTGAGTGCCTCTTCTGCATGGAGCGGGTCTGGCGCACCAGGAACTCCTTGGCATTCCTCACGGAGATCCCTTCCTCGGAGATGAAGCTCCTGACGCTGCAGCAGAGACAGGCATGCTCCTGACTGTGCCATCCTGCCCGCCCCCTGCAGCACCCGCCCCAAAAACGGGCTGTGGGAGCAGCGCATGGAAACCTCCGCACGCACACCCGCTTGCGAAACCGGAGCAACGCCACTGTGCGGGAGCAGCTGGCGGGCAGGTACTCACTGATCGAGCTGGAGGTCACTGTCCTCCTGGCTGGGAGAGCGGGGGGAAGCGGGTTCTTCGGGCAAGCGCTGAAAGCATTTCAAAAATGAAGAAATACGTACAGGAAAGAGAATCCCAGACGCTACAAGAATCCAATTAGGAGTCAAAATGCAGAACGACATCACCATGGTATTGCCCAGCTCCAAAACCAGTGCCAGGTATGTTTGTTATGTGACATTTAAAATAAGAGACGTTTCTCTTCCCGACCCAAGCCCTGCTTTTGACTCCAAGGGCACTCGGGTATCCCACGCTCCTTCCCCCCGTCATAGCAGACAGAAATCAGCAACTACTACTAAACATACTGGTGTCCCCTGGCACAGAAAAATGCATCACCGTGTCTCAAACAAGCTCACACAGAAGGAACAAGAGCTGGGAGTTGCAGCCTCAGCTCTCACAAAGCGAGTGCCTTTACAGTCTGCTCTACTCACAGCTCGAACAGCTTCTCCCAGCTCTTCAACACGCAGCTCGGCCTTCCCTCCTGGAGACTCCATGCTTGCTTCTGCCTCCAGAGCCTTCAAAGCCTCCTGTTTGCTCCTGACAGCTGCCTCCAGCTCACTGCCGCAAGGAAAGGCAACAGCGGCAGCACTCGATTAGACTGCAGGTCCGTCTGGCCAGTAACCTGTCTGCAGTGGTGCCCAGAGCGACCTCCAGTTCCAGGAGGGAAAGGGCCACACACGTGCCAGGCACCACCAGTACCGGCTCTGTGGTGTGACATGAAACGTGTCCCCCTGGCTGGGCAGGGAATAGCCGCTTCACATCCTCACCCAGAAGCTCCGCTACCTTTAAAGAATCTTTCCTTTGCATTTCAATGCCCCTCTCAAAGCATCTTATTAACCTCCCAAGACAGAGCTGGAGAGGACAAATGAACGTGACAAGCAGAGGTGAAGGGACAAATTCACACAGCGAGTTATTATTAATAGGTCTGGAAACAGCCCCCGGGACCTCCGTGCCCTCAACATGCAGTAAATCCATCAGGAGGATTCTGGGGGAGTACGGCCCAGCAGACGAGAAGCTCAGGAGAGCCCCAGGGATGTTCGTGAGGATTCTGTTTGGGGCACAGGGTAGATTTTTTTGTGCTGGAGGAAATTTCTCATCCACACACCTGATGTACTTCTGCAGCCTCTGGCTCCGGGTCTGCAGCAAGTCCACCTGGGCCTCCAGCTCAGCCTTCTGGTCCTGGAGCTCCTCCAGAGCCCTGCGCAGCTGCCGCACAGACTCGAGGAGGCTGGCGTGCTCCTTCCTGCTCTCCTCTAGGTGGACTTGGGAGGCTACAGCCGCTTCCTGGAGGAAAAACAAACATCCCCTCCAGTCATTGTGCCAAGACCAAAATCCAAGACACACATCATGCGAGAGCTTGCTACCCGCCCAGGGTACCCAAGGCCCCAGAGGCACAAAGGCACAGACCATGCCAGCCCTGCAGGAAGAGGCTGCCTCCTCGGTCCGGGGAAGAGCTCAAAGCTTCCCAAAGTCCCAGCAGGACGGTGCTCCAGCGTGAGTTACGGAGGCGTTTTCAGACTCAGAAGATCAGAAGCAAGAGTTTGCTTTGTTCAAGCCATAGCTGGAGCGTGCTGCCCTCACCCCCAAAGAAAAGCGGCACGGCACCTCTCCAGAGCTACAACATACGTACTTCTCTTTCTAGCTCAGTCCGTCTGTCCTCCTCCAGCAGCTGCTGCCATTTCTTTCTCAGAGACTCCTCCTATATGCAGGTGAGGAGGTAGGTGAGCGTCAGAGTGAGTGCCCACCAGGAAGCAGCCGGAGGAGCTGCATAGGCAGGGAAACCTCTGAGCCCAGCAGGGTTGACGGACCTGGCTAAGGAGCTGCGCTGACCTGGCTTTGACACTCTTCATGCACATTTCCAGCTCGTTTTCCGAATCCCAGAGTTTCCTCTCCTGCACAGAGATGCTGAGTTAAAGAGAAAACAGCCCAAGCAACCTTGTTCGCCAGGCAGAGCTCTGGCACCGGCAGGAACGACGAGAACTGGGAAGGCGTGACCTGCGCTGGCGTCACCCTGGGCTGTAGCGGGTGGTGGGCACACTGAGGTGTCATGCTCCCTAGGCCATCCCCACGCAGCCGGCTTGGGCCAAGTGTCCTGCTCACCTTCTCCCGGAGCTGGTGCTGCAGTGCAGCAAGCCGCTTGTCCAGCTCTGCCCGCAGAGCTTCTACCTCCGTGGTGTGGAGCTGCCGCAGGCGCGCCGCCTCGCTCCGCAGCCCTTCGCCCAGCTCTGCTCTCTGTTTGCGCTCCTGCGTGTGGCAAAACACAAACAGCACGTGTGTCTGAGTGGAGCGTGGGGCTCTCCGGCAAGCCAAGGTGAGCACACAGGACACCTCCTGGGACACCAGCCCATCGCACTGCAGCTCTGAGCAAACTCCCGGGTCAGCAGAGCAAAACCTCTTCCTTACAGGGATGACATGAAGGGACTGGCTCAAGAAAGAAGAAACAACCCGTGGCACTAAGGTTTGGTCACACGCTGCCGTCTGCACAGTCAGAAGTGGGAGGCAAAGGCTTTCCAGAACAGGCACCTGCCACTGCGAGAACGATCAATCTCCTCTCGTCTAGAAGCCCACAAGTGCCCGTGGAAGCTGCCTGCACAGAGCACGTGCTGACAGCTTATCCTTACAGCCCCAGCCAGAATTCACTTTACGTCAACGGCCACTTCTCTGGAAGAAGAGCTGCTGTGGTCCTGTCCCAGTTCACCGCTCCCCCTGCAGTACCTCCTCCTCATACTGCGCCCGAACCCGTGCGAGGACCTCCTGGTGCTCCTCCTTCATCCTCTCCATTTTCCTCTCGTGCTCTTTTTCCACCTCCTGGCGTTTCTCTCTCAGAAGCTCGCTGAGCTGCGGGGCGACACAAAAGATGTTTCGCTGAACTACAGCACTGCACTGGTGGCCCCCCAGGAAAGGCACCTCTCACACGAGCAGAGGTCTGAAGTTTAGAGCACCCGGACAAGGGGGACCAGGCTGTGGCCAAGGTAATACAAGGCAAGCACCCTGCTGAGGAGAGATGCTGCAGGGTGTCCTGTCACCCCGGGCAGGGGACGTGCAGGATGGATACTTGCCTTGTGTTCGTATTTGGTTACTTGAAATGCCTTCTGCTGCGCTTTCTGCTCTGCTCTCTGCAAGTCTTCACGCAGCTGAGCCTCTGCGCTCCTCTGTGCCTTCGCTATCTGTGTTTGCAGGCTGGAAATGACCTGCCGTGAAAGCCACCCACAGAGACTTGTCACCCGTCTGACGAGATCCATTCAGTGCCCTCCTACAGAGAGCAAGCCGCCTGGCAAAGACCAGCATGCGCTGTCTCACCACCCTCTGCTTGGAGCACGGCCAAATGCTGAGCCAGACCAGAACCACATTTAGGAAGTGGGGAAAAAAACTAATGCCACCCTCCCTGGCCACCTTTGGTGACAGTGTGGGGAAAGAGCACGATTTACACACTAAGGACCCTGTCTTTTACCTTTTGATGCTTCTCTTCGGCTGCAGATTTCAGCTGCTGGAGCTCAGCTGCAAAGCGTTTCTCTAGCTCTTCTGCTGCCTGCGGGAACACGAGCAAGACAGTCTGCTGGGAAACCTCGTGTGTGGGGACACGCTGCATAAGACGCGTTTGCAGTTACGCTCGGTCCATAAGCACCAGAACAGCACAAACGGGAAAACCCTCCCAAACCGACCTACACAACGGTGCCATTACTCTGTGCCTCACCTCCTTCTTTTCCCTGTCTAATCGCAGTTTGAGCCCGCGCAGGAACTCTTCCTTCTCTTGCTCTAGCTCAGCCATCTCTTTCTGCTGAGACTCCTCCATTTCCAGCTTCATTTTCTCCAAAGCAAGCTGCCGCTTCCCCTCCAGGCTCTCCCTCTCCATCGCCTGCTGGTGTTCCCACTCTTCTCTCAGCTTCTGCAGGGCGACCTCCTGCTCTGCCCTGGTAGGTTTGCAACAGGAACACAGACAGAAGCGGGTCAGAATTCGGGCCTTTGCCCTGGGGCTCCATTCAGGAACCAGAGCTGAGAGGAGATGCTGCTATCGGGTGGGACAAGCAAGCCGGAAGAAACCGAGAACCACAGCGCGTGGATTCACGAGTGGATCGACAAGGCCTTGGAGGGAAACAGCAAAGCAGCCGGCGGAGAGCTCTCAGTCAGCTAAATGAAAAAGACCCGATAAAGTGCAAGTTTCCCAGCGTCTGCCTCCTCTGCCTCCTCCACGCGTTGTCGCAGGCCTCAAGAGCCCTTAGACAGAGACACTGCTCACACCAAGCCACGCTGCGGCGGGCGGCTATCCTCATGGGTGCTGTTTCCGGCGCTCACACAGCCCCGAGCTGTGCCCGGCCCGACATCGCAGCACCATCTCTCCAGGACACTCGTAGTACAGGAGTACCCAGCAGAACTGCCTTAGCTCCCCAGCAGCAGAGCCGCTCCCACGAGGTCCCTGGGTTCCGCCTTCCGTCGGCACACAGCTCCCCGGCCCACGTGGCAGCGCAGTTACAGCCCCCTCCTTGCCACCGAGGCAGGGCACCGGCTGCAGGAGGCTCAGCAGGGCTCACTCCTCCATCTCAGTGGTTGCTGGTGCCATGCCAGACACTTCCCCCCAAAACCAGCAGAGTTTGTGTCCCCAGGGATGGCAGCAAAACTTCTACCTTAACTTCTCCTTCTCTGCCTCCATCTCTGAGGCGATTTTGGCTCGCAGCTCTGAGAGTCTCTCGGTTTCTTCCTTTCTGACACGTAACTCTTCCTCCTCAGAAACCTTTGCCAAATCTTCTCTTAGAATCCTGAGAGAAGAGCAGCCAGAAAAAAAGAAAAGAAAAAAGGTTCAGGATTTAATATCTTCAAATCGCCTCCCCAAGAAGAGCTGCTGCTCCCACGAGCTGTGCCTGCCCCAGTGATGCATCCTGAGGGCTCCAGATCGTTCATTCTCCTCCACACCTTCAGAACGTGGCTGCTGGCATAGGCAACAGCTTCCTGGCTCCCGGTGCCCCAGAGTGTACATAACTCCGTGCGGAGGCTAAGAGCTTTGACATCGTTCACCTACAAATGCCAATGCTGCAGCTCTTGGAGGGGAGGGGCTCGAGAGAGCATGGAGCTCACTGCTCCATGCAGCGTTTCAGCTGCTCTAAACAAGTTGCCACAAACAGGCTGACAGTAGCTCCCCTCGACAGGCCAGTCCTCGCAGGAGCGGAGGCCAGGAAGCCAGCATTGCTCTTGGGGCAGCTGCTGCTGCTCTCTAGAGCGACTCATCCATATACCAGGGGATCAAACAGCTTAATGCTCACACCTCACCAGCCAGTGGCTTGCTCTGGGCCACCTCCCTGGCAGGAAGAGGAAAAGAACTGCTCACATGGCAGCTGGACTCTCCTGCCACCAGGAATGGGTGCCAGGCTGGCGCCAGGAGCCCTCGGCTGCAGGCTCTGCCCAGCGAGGAGCAGCAGCCCAACAGGACCAGCGCTGACTGGACTGGGAGCTGTCTCAGAACCAGAAAGGTCTGTCGACAGGCACCAGCCAGCAGCCAAGTCCTCCCTGGTTAAAGGCCAGAGGGCACACCACGCAATGATAATGGGTTCAGACCATCCTGTCAAGAGCGTGACTTTCACAGCCTTCAAGAAAAGTCAGAGAGCTGTAAGAGAACAGAGCCAGCTCCACATCTGGGGCAGCCACGAGGACAGGAGAGACAGGCCTACCAGTTCTGCTGCCTACCTAGCCAGAAGCTGAAACAAAGCTGAAATCTGCTGAGACAGGACCGAGGAGGTGACAGAAGCGAGAGGTTTAGTGGGAAAGACCCTGGCAGAAGCTGCAGCATCTCAGGGGGTTCTACAGGGGACACCTGTACGGGCGAGAGTGACTGGAGCAGAGCAGGGGTGGACAAGGCAAGAAAGTCACCTGGAACTAGAGCTGCCCACGCCTCCTTCGGTGCTCTGCCTATTTGTTCCGTTTCTCTCAGCAGCTTTTGTCCTTTTGCTCTGCTGCTCCTCTACACTGGCTTTGCTTTGGTCTTTTTCCTCTTCTCCCAGCTCCCGGGCCTGCAGGTGAAAGCAAACAGGGTGGAGTTTGCGGGCTCCTTCACCGTCACAGCCTCGCGGGACCTTCAGAGGTTCTGCTGAAGGGCAGCAGAGCTCCGGTCCAGCGCATCCGCGCTGAGCCAAGGACCAAACAGCATCCACAGGCTGCTCCAGAAGAGAAGGAGTTGGATGTGTCAGCCTCTGCTCCTGCGGGGAACCGGGGTCTCCAAACAGCATGGGAACATCTCCACAACAGAGAGGCCTGGGAGGTCAGCTCTGCAGGTCCTGTCAGGTTATGGACACAGGTTTGTTTTCCCTGAGGGTCACCTCAAACACTCAAGTAACACTGAACTCCCTGAAGAGTATCAGGCAAATCTCCTAAAAGGGGAATGTCACACACAGGGAAGTAAAATAGCCTGCTGTGAAACAAAGCAAACCGATGTATCGGCTGTGACCAAGAACCAGAGCAGGACTCAGTCCCACCCCGCACCCTGCTCCTCAGGCAGATGGTGAGGGGCAGAATACACACGGTCTCACGCGCCAGGGATTTCCAACTACTCCCTCCGGTACACGCCAGTTTGGGTGCTGCTGAGGAAGGCAGCCCCCTCAGTAACACTCTGAGCAACTTCAGCTGGCTTATTTACAACGCAGGAAAGACTTGAGATACTAATAGCACACATTTGACTGTGAGATCGTGAGCTGCTCCTCGTCCCAGCTGCCAGCTCCCAGGCTCCTCCGTCCCGCAGCCAGCACACATGAACCCAGGGAGGGGACGAGCTTCCCTCTTGGAGCTGTCAGCACCCAGGAGAGAGCAGTAAGGGCTCAGCCTCCCTGCTGAGGCTCCTGGTGCCCACAAGAGCGGCCCATTCATAAATTCTTGAGGACCACAGAGACAGCAGGTGAGCTCAGCCCTCGCCATGCGGGAATGTACTGTGGAGCAGGGCCAAACTAACACAGAATTAAACCAGCAGTAATTTATGCAAATGTTCAGCAGAGCAAACAGCAGAAGGATTCCCTGCAAGTGCTGTCAGCTTCCATCACATCAGCGCGGTCAGAGCTCTCCCCAGCATCTCCCCGTTCCACCTCCCTCCCACCCCGGCGTAACTAATGGCTTCAATTCCCGAGAACCCAGGAGCCCAACACATGTCTCCTGGCTCAGAAGGGCTCTGTCGCTGCTGCCTGTGACAGGGAAGAAGCCGGACAAATGGAGAACGAGATCTTCCTGGAAACAGGGATAACCAGTCACCGGGGAATGCTGCCGAGCCCACGCATGGGCCGCTGCCATGCTCCCCAGAAACGCCGGGCTGCAGGAACCTCTGGACACGGATGGGCTCTGCGTCTCACACTCGCGGTACAAAGCCAGGGACTCACCACAGGCTGAATCTGCTCATGGTCCAAGAGGTTAGAGACTTGCAAGTCGTCCTTGCTGTGGCAGGTCTCGGATGCCTTTGAAAGCTGAGAGGAGATTGGCATTACAGCCCGTACGTGTCTTACCCCTCCCGCTTCACCCACGCCTTGCCAACAGACAACTGACCCTGGGAAGGCAAATCTGGCCTCTCGATAACGTAGGAAAGAAAAGATGATGGGAAAGACCCACAGGACAAGGACAAAACACCACTTCACAGAAGGGCAGGGGATGGCACTGGGGAGGACAAAGAAGTGCTCTTCAAATATCCCTGATGAAATGCACTTGCTTACCATCCCCTGCTCCTTCTGCAAGGGTCTGAGCAGCTCTCAGAACTCCCAGCTCACCGCACAAAGGTGTAAAGCCACGCAGAACAGTACCACGGTCTTAAAAGGACTTCACGAGTCCCCCTTGCCCTGCCTAACTGCAGCAAGGACTCCTGTGTTCCCAGCCACGGCGAAACAGTGCGGGACCGTTCAATGCACACCCCCTGCTGACCCCAGCAGAACTACCCGGAGGCACGAAGCCAGCGTGCAGGTAAGGGGCTGTAAAAGCTCTTCAGGACAGAGCGTGTTTTCCAAGGCTCCGTTTTACAGCATGGTCTTTCTGAAGGAGATGACACACCAATGGAAGCACAAAAATCAAGATCAGCAGGCGGGAAGCTAACTGGAGGGGGGCGGTTGACCGGATCTCATGTCCTAACGCTTCTGGAGGGTGCTGAGCAAGCGTGGAAGGCGTGCACCTGCCTGGCACTCCAGCCGCGAGGGCCAGGCCACGAGCCCATCTGCTTCTCTGGACACTTCACGCTTCTTCTGCCGGAGACTGCACAGTCAGAGCCCCTGGTTCCACTGACCACAGCCAGCTCTTCGCCAGTGCTCCCCAGCAGAAGGGTGGTGGTGGGCACACTGGAGGGTGCTGCGCTCAGCTACAGCTCTGGAGCCAGCCCCAAGGTACCATCCCTCCCCACTATGACCTCCCAGCTCCCATCGCACCCGTCTGCAGAGCTGTGAATATCGCAGCTGGCAGCTCGCTCCACACTTCTACCCCACCTCTGTCTGAGCTGAGAGAAACAACAGCAGAGACACAGAGCTACATGGACAGCTGGGCTTGGTGTGAACTTCACCACACAACCCGCCCTGGCAGCCTGGGCTGGGGCACAACAACCCTTTTGGAGAAGGTTGGCTATTAGGAAAAATGTCTTTACAGAAAGGGTTGTCCCGGCCTGGCCCAGGATGGAGTCCCCATCCCTGGAGAGGTTTAAAGCACGTGTTGATGAGGGACAGGGCTTAGTGGTGACCTGGCAGTGCTGCATTAACAGTTGGGCTGGACGATCTCAAAGGTCTCTTCCCACCCAAACGATTCGGAGGTTCTGTGATTCATTTACACTGGCTCAACAGAACGAGAAAGTGCTCAAAGAGCTTTCCTGAACAGGGGCCTCACAAAGCCATGGGAACGGCCGCGGCAGCTTCCCGCCCAACCCCAACGCATGCAGGCGGGTCTCTTACCTCCTCAGCATCCAGGCTGCTGTCTGGATTCAGATCAGCTGCTGCTTCCTCTGGCCTTTCGCTCACACTCGTTTCATCCTCGGAGATGGTGTCAACGATGGCAGCCAGGTTTGCCAGCTGATTCACCTCAGCAGCTTCTGCAGCTGGAGACGCACCCCCAGCTTCCCCGGGGCCGCTGGACACATCTGTCCCTGCCACACTCCTTTTCTCCAGGGACTCCGGCAGCTCCTCAGCTGCCGAGGTGCTGCCTTCCACCTTGGCATGGTGCTGGCCCAGTAGTTCATTCCTATCGAACTCCTCCTTGTTCTGGCCAGACGGGCTACTGTCAGCATCTCCAGGAAGGACGTCGGCTGGACTCGGAGGGCGTGCAGCATCAGAATCCAAGGGAGACTCTGGCCCTTCTTCAGCCTGTCTCGATTTTACAGACTCCTAGGCAGCAAGTCAAACACAATTACCGTTACAACACTCCTTATCCCCTCTCTGGGAGGATGCAGGGGGCACAAACAGGTCTCCTACAGCAAGCAGCAAAGCCGCGAAGCTTCGGGTGACTTCAGGAGCAGTTTGTTGCTTTTCAGACAGTCCCTTTCAGAGACAAGGAACGTCACTGAAATAAACACACTCATTTCTGGGGCTCAGACTTTTTCATTTGGTGCTTTTTTACTCACAGGGTCTCAGTGACAAGACGTAGCAATGGCTGCACTGGGAGCACCCTACGTGCTCTGCAGGAGACCCCTTCATGCTTGCACACAGGATTTGTTCGGTGACAGATGGGAATTTGCAAGAGACTATTGCTGGTCTTCTAACCTCTGCCTGAAGTGAAGAGCCAGGCAGGCACCGACCTAAGCCACCGCTGAGCTCAGGAGGAGACTGTGACGAGCTAACACGGGACTGGGAGGTGGCAGAACCCACTGGCCTTGGGAAAAAACCATCCCCAATGAAAGCTCGGTCACCCAAAGGTTCGGCTGCCTCTCCCTGCAGCGGGGTGGGGGGGCCCACAAAACTCACAGGAAAAGCGTGGTAGCCAGGAGGGAGTGGGAGAAGGTTTCCTCATCAGTATGCAAATGCGGCCGCCAGCACATCCTACTTCGGTGCTGGTTTATTAACGCCATGGCGGCTTGTCAAACCTTAGCTGCACCCTGCGTACAGCGTGTACCATCCACAGAGTGCATCTTTTAGCGGCGTATTTTTATCAGAGTGCGACTGGAATGCTGTCAGCTTTACACCCGGGGCTGTGGCAAACCGAGAACGGCTCCCAGCACATCATTTGTCCAAGAGACCTCCTCGGGGCTGAGCGAGCCATCCATCAGACCGGAGAGCAGGAGGACGGACAGGCCCGTCACTGGGCACTCCCCTCCAAACCGGAGGCTCAGAGCCTTTCCTGCACAGTGCTGAGCAATGATGGGAAGTGTGTGGCCCCTTCCCAGTGCAGTGCTGGGTTAGCAGCGGTTCAGGCGCACCCCTGAACCAGCGGCCAGCCACGCCAGGCTCTGCAAAGGCTTGAGAACACCCTTATGCCAGAACAACGTGTGCAAGTGTCATTTCCTTAGTGTTACTCCAGCGGAAAGCCCTCGTTATGGGGCTTCTCTGGGTGCCTGGAAAGTCGTGCTCGCTTTTGGCCAGGCTGGCTCTGGAGCTTTCCTGAGGAGATCCGACAATGCTCAGGCAAAGATGGGCCAAAGGAAACCCATCAGGATTCTTGTGCTTGACAACCATACACAGATTTTTCATCCCGAGGAGCACAGGCTCCACAGCACACAGCGGTGTATCCAACAATCCTGGGCACACACACTGATTCCTCTGCGGGAAAGTTTACCCCAGTTACTGAAATATCCCAGAATAATTTCTTCAGCTGGTAGAACCCTGTCTTAAGGTCAGACATAGACAAAACTTTTGTTAACCTCGCTGGTCACAAAGGCAACTCTCTGGAAAATGGAACAGTGCCGCTCAGACACACACAGCAGCAGGAAGAGGAGGAGGAGGAGGCGGGAGGTTTTCCTTATGCAAAACCAGACTGTGCCTTTTCTGCGGATTTCAGAGCTGGGACGAGTCGGGCGGGGGGTGTCCCGGTTGAAGCCACATCGGGTTAGTTTATCTTCGATAGATGCATCAGGCGGCCAATGCCATTTTCCGCCCAGGGCTCCAGCACAGCTCACTGGCTCCGCAGTCCGGGCACGCCCGGAGGTCTCCTTAAAAGCGGCTCAGCCGGCACCGGCGGCTTCCCCTCCCTCCGCTCCGCTCCGCCCCGCCGCTGCCGAGGCTCCGCCGGCGCCCCGCGGCGCTGTCGCTGTTGTCCGTCCCCGCGGTCTGGCTGCGCTCCCGGCCCGCCCTGCCCCGGTTCCGACCCCGGGTCAGCTTGTTAATGCCGTGGCTTCTGCATGTCGGTTCTTCCCATTGTTAAAGCTGGTTTAGTCTCCTAACTCAGCAGAGACTTCACTCACTTTTTTTCCTTCCTCTCCCTTCTCTTAAGCCCTCCCTTTAGGGACCGGGAGGGGGCTCGTCAGGGAGCGTTTGTCCCCTGGTTGACCAGCCTCGGCCAGCCAGGGACAGGGTCGAATTGGTTTTAGCTGATCTTTTTGCAGGCTGTAACACACTTTATCTGCTGCTGAGGGTCGCTAACTGATGGGGAACTCCTGCCTGCCGCTACCTCCAGACTTGCAGGGATTGGCATCGGTCTGGGGAAAGGCACATCGATACCAATAGCCCCAGCTTTTGGAAAGGCGCCTGATCCAGGGACGAGCAGTCAGCATGAAGAGCAGCCACCCAAACTGCATCCTGCTTGTCTCAGGTACCAGGACGACTGTGCCACCGCTTTGGACTCTAACATGTTGAACATGAGAGATTATCACGAAATATTTCACCTTCTGTCTGCCTTTGAAAGGAGCAAAAAAGAGGGACACTCTCACAGTGCGCCGAGGATGCCCCCGAAAGGTGACGTGCTCCCCTGCTCCCTGATTTCAGGCTGTTCTCCGGCCCAGCAGGACAGAGGGCTTGGGTTTGCCGCACCTCATTTGGGTAGCGCTTGCCCCTGGTTTTTGAGCTTACACCTCTCTCCAGGCATGGAATGCTTTAACCAGCAGAAGAAACCAGCCAAGCAGCTATCAGATCCACGCCACGACACAAGAAGCTGCCTACAGCATGCAAAGCTTCAGTGACATGTGAGCAGGACCGCAATGTCAGCGAGCAGCTCGTCACCTCTCTCAGGCTGCCAGCTTCCTCTGCAGGACTCCTCTGGTGCTGGAGGTCAGCTTCAGCGACATCAGCGTCCCGGCTGCCGTGGTCTTCCTCCCCTGCTCTGTTGTTCTCCCGGTGAGTGGGTAACCTCCACTAGCAAAAGTCCTCACACACTGTTTCAGGCTGGCAGGGCCACCTGCCTGTGGCACGTCACCACCCCTGTATCACCCCCTGGGCTTCCCAGCCTCTGCGAAGGAGCTCACCAGTCAGATGCCCGCACACCCAAGTGTCTGTGCTCTGCTGCTGCTGTTCCTGCTGGTCAGCTCAATGAACTTGCTGCTCTAGCAGACTCTTCCCAGCCGAGCACTCCCTCCCCACAAGCCGTGGCTCACTCCAGCAGTTCTCAGCCATGCTCCCCCAGCACGGGAGAGAACAGGGCTATGAACACAGCAGCCGTTCCTCCGCTCTCACTAGCCATCCTGTGCTGGTATTTCATGGAGTTTCCTGGGAGCAGCAGCTCTGCTTCCAGTACATACCTCTCTGCAGGAGCGCACAAGCGGTATTGCCGTGTTTGTTTGCAGGCAGCTCCCTTTCATACATTCTCCATCTGGGAGAGGGGCCTTGCATGGTAATTTCCCACCACAGAGGACCCCCTTGGCTGCCCGTGTTTACCCAGAGATTGACCTGTGCAGAGGGCACAGCACTCAACCTCCCATCAGGGGATCCCTTCTGCTGCCGAGGTACCCTCTCCCTGGCACCCAAGGACGACGCTTCCAGAGCTTCTCCTCCTCTGACCCCTTCCAGCAGGATCCCAAAGTCCTCCTATACTTCAGGGCAGTCTCACGTGTCTGGAGTGACTGTTCCATCACGGGAATTCAGAAGGCAAGAAGCCAGGCTCAGGTGAGAGCTGACCCCATGAGCAGCCAAGCAAAGGCAGCTGCCCAGAAGAGGCCTGTGAACCTCACAGCTCAAGTTCTCCAGCATCTGACCTGGGTTGTTTTCAGTGCCTTTTCTCCAGGTAACTAACTCCTTGTTCCAGAAAAGCCCACTGAGCGGGGGTAGCATTTCTTTCCCTCCCTCCCTCCCTCTCTCCCTCCCTCCCTCCCAGGTGCTCAAGCCATCCTCAGCGCAGCCTCCACTCTGACCCAACGTCCTTGTGTCTCAGCCAGTCACTAAAACCAGATGCTTGTCTTCTTGGAACACAGGTATTCAACCCTGATCCACAGGCTACACAAAGCCAGGTTTTTCCTCACTTCACCCCATCACTTGGATTCTGCCCCACCCCGGGCTTGCTGTACAAACCCTTTCCTCCTCTCGTCCTGTAAGGAAGCTGGAGGAGGGCTGGGGCTGGGGCTGGCTCACAGGAATGCTTTTCTACTGCCACCTCACGGAACTACACAAGATTCCCATTTTCCGCTGGGGCGCTAGTGTCTTATCAGGAGTAAGGTATCTCCTGTCCGGGTTAGCAGAGCCTGGCTGTGGGGCAGCAGTTGCCACTTCGTACTAGGTTCCCAGGCCCTGCTGCGGCACCGAGATGCCGAGACAGGTCTTTGTCCGGGACTCATTAACATTTCAGCGAGGAGCTGGGCCCCGACAGGCTGCTTGTTGTTTGGAGCTGAGAGAGGCGGGCTTCTCTTTCCACATCCGCTTCAGCATAAGCCTTTGCAATTTCTGCCCAGCACTGTCAACGGGTTCGCCAGCAAAGTACTTCACAGCTTAATGTTCATAAGCTGTGCAAAGGATAAGGGAAATACTGTAAAACACTTTAAAAGAAATTCATTTCCTTTCAGAGAGCGGAACGGAATTTTCAAAGCGGCGAGGAAGGATTAGTGTCAGCGCCAACAGTCAGGCCAAATCGCCAGAGCTGCTTGCAACGCGCTTCCCGTTGTGCCCTTGTCAGCTTAAGCCTGATCACCGCTAAGGAGGCGCAGGCAGAGCACGCATGGGAAACAAAACGTCTGCACGGATGCGGCGTGCTGAGCTCATTACTGGTGCTGTGTCTGAGCCACAGAATTCATCAGTGGTGCAAGACAGAACAAACAGGTTTTAGGTTGCCACATGTGGTCCACATGGAAGCTTCTCAAATTCTTGTGGAATTGAGTGACATTCCCAGAGTTCTTGCCCCTCTCTCCCCAGGGCCACCATTGCAACTTCAGCTGAGAATGATCCTTCTTTCTACACGTGCTAAAATCCATGATGAGGAAACAAACTGTTCATCTTCCTCAAGGAGCCTTCTGAGAGGTGCCGCTGCACTTGCTGTGAGAGTATCTGAGACCCTCTGCTTTCAGCTCTTCCTTGGAAAGCCCATTTCCAGCTCGCCCATCACACCTATATGGCTCTAACTTTCTCTCTTTCTCCATTCAGAAAGAATCAAAGCTCTGCCCTGCACAAAGATGCCATCTCCTCAAATGCCATCTATCAACCCACAAGCATTCTCCTTCGGGCACAAACCTGCCTTCGACACCCACCGCTGTCCCCTGCGGACCACTTCTGGCTTCTCATACACTTCCCTCACTCCCCCAGCCCTGCTCCAGGTTGTTCCTGCTCAAATGACACATGAAACTTGTCCCCTGGGCCCTTCTCCTGTGTTCAGTCCCCAGCCCAGGCACTGGCTGGGCAGTGCTGCAGCTCCTCTCCTGCCCGGGAAGGTTCTCCCTCCCATCTCACAGCACCCACCTCCTTACCTCCGAGCCAAAGCTGCCTCTCAGGTCACTGATGTCCACATGCAGGTTCCTGAACAGTCTTGCTGTCCCACAGAGACTCTAAAGGTAGTGAAAAAGGAGATGGCCGGCAGTGAGTCCTGAGCTCTGCAGTCCCACGGGCCACACGGGAGGAACTGGGGAGTCCTGACCAGGGAAATAGGGCAGCAGAACCACAGCAATATGCCAAGGCAACGCACCCAGAGCCAGCTCATTATGGAAACGCATCGTGGCAGATGTTGATTTATACAGAGGACAAGGGGAAAACAGGATTAGCTGCTTTTTGGTGGCCAACCACCACACAGGAAACGCAGCCCAAATTAAGGCCCAGAGACAAAGGGAACAGCCACAGTCAACCAGCTATTGCCGGGGGAGTGTGACAGTTTTCCAGTCCTCGAGGCTTCATGCCCTGTGGTTACCGACACATGTTGTGAGCCAGGGCACACAACCTACCTCAGTCCCGCTTTCTTCCTTTTCGTTTCTCCCCGTATCGAGGTCTGCCTTGCCCAAGGGACCATCCTCTTCACAGAACAAGTCCAGAAGCTCGTTGCTCTGGTGGACGAACTTACAGGGCTCTACAGGCTGCCAAGTCACAGAGGAGGGGAAGTGAGAGGACAGCGGCAGAGAGGGGAGACGCAGACCCACTGGGACACGGGGCGTTCTGAGGCCACGCTCCCCCTTACACCACAGGGGCTCCTGTCCTGCACCAGCCCCTCTGCAAAGCCTGCCTGGGCCTCCAGACACTGGTTCAGTCGAGACCACAGTGGAACGACATTTGAAATCACCAGGGACCAGCCCTAACTCGGCAAGGCGAAACCCCTCAGGGAAGGTGTGGATTCATATGTTTTGCAGAAACATTGTTCTGTTTTCCTGTAAAAGATCAGTTTGTTACCACTTGCTGTGGTTTTGTTGACCCAAAGGTCACGTTGTATAAACTATCATCTGACATGATTGTAGATCTTACATTGGTCTCCTTTTAATTTTGTTATTCTCAGCAAATAGCTGAGTGAAAATACTATTTATGAGGTTACACTGTCTGTACTGTCTGTCAAGCTTCATGGGGACACAAATCAAAGTTCCACCAAAATGAACTTAACAGACTTTTTCCGCCCCCAACAGCAGTTGTAACAGTTCTTTAAATCTGCTAAACTTAGCAGAGGACAGCTCACCAGGAACTGAGCACTGGGCTCCCTGGGAATCACGAAAGACAAGAAACACAGTGACAGACAGGATAGGGAAGGAAGTTTTTAACAGGCAAAAGTGCCAAGAGATCACAGTTACTGTCACTTAAGCGTCTGCATATTGCCGTGCCCTTCTGCAGAGTGCTTTCCAGGGCACGTTCCCAGAGGGAACGGAGCCTTACCTGCGTTCCTGCCAAGGCCGGGGTGCTGAGGTCCAGCGAGCTCCGCCTGTCCAAGCTGAGCGGCCCAGGAAGGATGGTGCCCGGAGCTGCCTCAAGGCTCCGCAGTGGAGGGAGGGTCCGCAGGGGTGCCAGGACGGGTGCCAGCGGGGTGCCTACAGCCTGAAGCACGCAGAGGGACTTGCCGACGGGACAGCCTGGGCGCACGGCTCACACCCCTTCCCTCAGGAAGGGAGAACACGCTGCCCTGCGCAATCGCTGCCTGCTGAGCCCACCCCCAGCAAACTGCCTGGGAGACCCCACCAGCACAGGAGACGTGCAGGTAGCAGCGGTTTGACTTAGTCACACGTTTTGTGTCCCCACCTGAGTACAGGGACTGACTTTACAGCAGTGAGGCCATTCAAAAAATGAAGGGACGTTACCGCGTTACTCTGGCCCAACCCCGTGCCCCCGAGGCACGCTCCCCTCTGAACAATGCACCCTCCAATCCTCAGGTTATTTTCACCCCAAAACTGCCTGACCAGGCGGCATTCCCCACCCGCACAGCATCACCCTGTGACACACCGTGCCAGTTCAGCAGCGGTGAGCTGCGTGAGGATGCCGTGGGTACCAGGGCGGCCCGGCCCCGTGCTGGTGCTTCAGCAGAGCGCACATGTGCTCAGAACCCACAGTCTCTGCACCGTGTCAGTGCAGGGTCACACTGAAACAGGGGAATCCACTCGCACCCTGAGGGGTGAGGCGGGGCAGAGGAATGAGTAGGCACCGATCCCTCTTCCACGGTAACAGAATAAATCCCCCACTCTGGGCTCAACTCGTTATTTTCTCCAGACACCGTTAACTACCAGCGTGGAGCAGAGGATGTGAACTGTCCTCCAGCAAGGGTACACTCTCTGCCATCCGGCTAATTACAGCCTGTGGGATAACCTGCTCTTTACCCAGGATTCATAGGCCCGGTTCTGAGCAGCGAACTGAGCACCACGAGCTAGTGATTAGAACCCGAGGCAGCAATTTGGGGGGCGCTGGCAGCAGCAGAGCCAAGCCACTCACTCTCAGCACAGTCACCTTCCAGCCCTTTTCCTTCTGAACAGATTGGGTGAGTTCTCATTAAACTGAGGCAATTAGTTACGGGCAGAGTCAAACCAACCCATAGTGTTCTTCCCAGTGAAGGGCGGCATCCTGCTCTAGGCACTGGAAGGCAAGTTTGGGCGAGACAGAGCAAATGGTGCCGCTCTTCACAGGGGAGGAGGCCACGGGCAGGAGAGCTGCTGTGACTTACCCTCTCCACATCACCTTCATCACCCCAGCAGCTCCATGACTGGACAGTCAGCAGCACAATGAAACTAGAAACAGCAGAACGAGCTATTGCCCCTCAGCTCGCATGGAGGATCTCTGGGGAAGAGACTGCCTTTGTGGAGGGAGTGCTCGCTACCAGAGGGTCTCAGAGCCAAAATCAGAGGTGATTATGTAGGCCATGTTGCCGTCCCACTTGATTTAATGCCCACCACCTGCTTTTGAGTTCAGAAGGCACCTCACATCCTTGCAAAGCTAAAGCAAGGTGTGACACGAGCAGGGAATGCCGTTTGTCTGGCCACATGCCTGCCAACACTCTCCTTGGTCTGCTGCTCTCCCTTCACCTGCACCGCTCCTCTGGTTGTCGGCACTCTGCTGCCCGGGGGGCAGGACAGCAGAGGGACGTGGAAGGGACAATCCCTGGCACCCTTTCCCAAGTAGATAAATTACCCAGTAACTCCAATACATCACATACAGCTCTATATGCCCTTAGCTATCCAAAGCAGAGATCTAGACTTATTTAATACGCAATTTCTTACATAAATAGGTGTGGAGATGTTTGTTTGACCTCTTGAAGTTACAAGGTACAGACAAAAGAAAACACTCCTTTACACATATGTAAAAACTGAAAGCTTGAAGCTTTCTGATCTGAAGAGGTCTATGCCTTGAGCACACAAGGCTCCTTTCCCCTTGGAGACTGATTTCCTCACTGGATAACGGAAGGTGGAAGTTACTCGCTGGCACACGGGATATAAAGGGAGTTGGCTTACACTTGCAGATACCCACAGCAAAGCAGCTCCACGTTCATCCTCCGCCCAGCCCTCCCCAGAAGCACTGCAAGGAGTCTACTCACAGCAGATCCCTTCAGCAGCTGCTTCTCCTTCTTGTCTTTCTTCTCTTGCTTCTCCTTTTCTTTATTCTCCTTCTTTTCTTTCTTCTCTTTCTTTTTCAAGGTGTCACGTGCCAGCAGTTTCTCTCGCTCCTGAATGACAAGCTCTCTGTAGTGGTTGTCGCAGGGGTGGTCCCACGAGGAATGGCCAGTAGCGAAGTTGAAGTAATAGATATCACCAGTGGTATCTTGGCTGCATGGCAAAAACAACGTGAGAAGACGAAAGAGCACACACAAACATAGCTGAAGGTACCAGACCATTCTTTCTGCATCATGTCACCCCCTGGAGCTCGGTGAAGAGAAGCATGATGTCTCAGAGCCCCAAGACACACCAGCTTGAGGAATCAGCTCTCCTACAGATTGTTCACATCCTGATCCAGCTTCCCAACTTTCCCCTTCTTCCACCACCCCAGAAAGGCCCGAGCTCCCCCACCCACGGGAATCACATTCATGTGGCACCAACGCCCTCACCAGCCCCCTGCTCTGCCACTGATGTGGGCAGGAGAGCGGGACTCGACCAGGACGGCCGCCAACAGAGCTCTCACCATGGCATCCACTCAGGGGGCAGCGGGGCCATGATGGCTTCCTTGGCCAGCCACATCAGCTCTGGCTCCTTCTCGGGGTCGATGCCGATCTCCTGGGCAAAATCGCGGATTTCTAGGAGAGCAGAAGAGGAACCTACACCAGGCACTGTGCAGCAAAGCCAACCTCCTCAGCTAAAGCGACGCGCACCAAGCTGCTCCACGCTGCCAGCAGGGCTGCAGACAGACTGCAAGAGGGCACTTACCTTTGCACCAAAAAGCTGATTTTTCAGCTCTGGCCGGTTTATTCTACCCTCCCCACCCACGCTCCCTCCAGTTCCCGTTTGCCTAACAGACCCAGCAGCCAGGGGCAGGCTGCAATCGCCCCTCGCTGCTCCCGGGGTTCAGGCATCGCCTACCTTGCTCATTGGGAGCGTCCGACTCATCGAAGACTTCCTTCAGGACGAGCTGGTCCCCGAGGTACAGCATGGCCCCCGCCACGCTCTCCGCCGGCAGGGCCCCGCAGCGCGGCCCTGCTCCGAGCGGGGTGCGGGGCAGAGCCCCCCGGGCGAAGAGCACAGCACCGGCAGGACGCAGGCAGGGGCTGTGTCAGCCACGGAGCACGGGCACAGCCAGGAGCCGCCAGCTCCGCCCTCGCTTCGCCCACCGGAGCCGCCACCCGCGTCGGATCCGTGGGAGAAGCCGCCGCCGCCGGCTCACCGCTTCCAACGGACGCCCGCGGATTGCCCGGGGCCGCGCTGTCCGCGTCCAGGACGCGGCTGCCCTGGCAACGCGAGGGCCCTCCCCCGCCTGAGTACCATTGGACGGCGGGCGGGCCTCCTTGCGTCCGATTGGCCCGAGGTGCGTGACGTCGCCGGCGCGGCGGCGCCTGCCGCCGGCTCTAGTCCAGGCGAGGCGGGTAACGGGTAACGGCCGCGAGTTGCCATGGCGACGCGTCGGGTGGGCTCTCGGCCCAGCCCGGCCCGGCCCGACCGGGTAGGGTGGGGGCGCGCGCGACGAGGGCGGGGCCGCGCCCGCGCCCGGGGCCGGAGCGGTTCCGGCGGGACGGGGCGGGCCGAGGCCTCAAGCGCTTCCTGCGGCGGCGCGGCGGGCGCGGGCGGGCTTTCCGGGGCGGGGAGCGGCGCGCCGCCGTGCCCGCCGCCTCGCTCGGCCCCGGCGCGGCTGCCCGGGCGAGGCGCGGGGCGCTGCGGGCCCGCTGAGGCGGAGGAGGGAGGGCTCTGCGGGGCGGGGAGCCGAGGGCCCGTTCAAAAACTTCTGGGAAAATCAGCAGAACACATCGAGAGACATCCGGAAGCGTTGGGAAGTGATGTTCCTCCCAAACACGGTCCTGTTGGCACGGACACGCTCCCCTGGCCCGCTCGCAGCGGGAGCGCTGCGGAGTTGGGCCAGCGCACGACGGCCGGCAGCAGAGCAGGAGGGGCTCTGCTTCCCGCTGCTGCGCGTCCTTAGCCACAGCGAGGAACACAAACAGCGCCCAGGGGAGCGGAGCGGCGTGGAACCAGCCCCCGGTGTGTTCCTCGGGTAGTGGTAGGGCTCGGGAAAACACGGTTCCGCTAAAAGAACGGGCAAAAGCTGCCGGCTTTGTGCTAATGAAGATGACGGGGGAGGGAAGAGAGCCGGCTGGAGCGGGGATACCCCAGCCGGCCCGCGCTGGTTCTGGGAAGGACCGCTGCAGCATTTTGCTCTTACAGCTCGCTGCCGGGGAGATCGCAGAGGTCTCTTAGGGCAGTCCGCAGACGGGGATTCTAAGAACCGAACTGGAGGAACGGTTGATTTTGCCCAGTTTTCTCTGCTGAAAGGCACACTCGCGAGTAATGAGACAGTCCTGCAAGCTGATGTTGCTGGAAGCCCTGTTTTCCCTGCCCTGTTTATCATCTTAAATATACATGCCATAAACGGCCCCAGTATTGGCACGGTATGTGACCAAGCCCCAGACTGATTCAACAAGTACTTTGGAAAACAGGTAGATCAGTGGGTAGACAACTAGGAACTAGTTATGCAAAGGCTGAATATAAGGGGGGGGAAAAAAACCCAAGTAAAAAATGACTGACTGTGACATATTAACAGAATTGTCTCTAATTGTTTTTTTCTTAAAAAAAACCCCAAACCCTTGAGAGAAATCCAAGTCCTTTTACATAATGCTTTCTGGAGGGCAGCCTCCAGTTGTCTAGATCGTCTGAAGTACCACTGACTGTGCTGAAGATTTTACAGAGAGGATGGCACTGCGTGCTGTGAGGGTCCAGAGCTCATCTTTGGGCAACAGGGAGAAAGAATCAGACTCTGTATAAAGGTAGGTGTTGGCAAGTGTGTCACGTGAAAGGCCACTTACGCTGGATACAGCCAGAGCAGTAGAGACTTTTTAAACAGACGCACAAGGTGCCTTAGTTTCGTCATTCAGTTATGGCAGAGTTTTCCCCAACATCTCAATTAACATTCATTTACTAAGTATTAAACCATTTTTTCTGTTAAATGTAAAGATCCATGCTAGGAGCTCTACATTCTGAAAGATAATTGCACCACCTGGCTGCTGGGGCACGCAAGAACGAGCACGAGCACATCTGCTCATCGGCCGCTTGTTACACCACAGCTCTCAGCTTTTAGAAATAATAACCTCAAACTAGGTAAAACCGTTTGTTCAAATTCATGGGCTGTTTTACACCAAAGCCCGGTCCCTGGAGCCACGTGCATTTGCAAACCTGCTTGCGGAACCGGTTTTAGCAATCTGTAGACAAAAATTGGGCAACGCGATACATTTACCCGGGGAATACCCATTATGTCTCTCTCGGATAAACACGGATAATGGCTATTCCCCATCCCTTTCCCTTCCCAGCACCTCCGTTACCAGCTGAATTGACTCGTAACCCCAAAGGTTTGCTACCATCACCAAGAGGAAGGTCAGACCTGCCGGGTGGGAAATGGGGTTTTGTCTAGGTGTGCAGAGGCTTTCAGCAGTGTTTCTGGGATCACTAGGCACACGGAGGAGGCTGTAAATAGCCCGAGTCCCCTCCAAAATCCACTACCAGCACTGCTGCCCGCAGCAGCCCCGTTGCCCCTGCCCCTCGGCGACAGTAACCCATGGGGCTGGTCGGGTTTGTCTTTATTAGGGAGCAGTGCCTTCCAGGAGCGGCTCGCATGCCTACAGCAATCCCCAGGCTGCCACAGACTGCGTGAGACCAACGGGATCGGTAAAACGCTGTGAATGTCCTCCGAAGGGAACGCCCTTCGCCAGGACACAGGTGTTTTCTGTCGGGCGATTATTCACAGCAAAATTGAAGCGAATATGGAAAGAAGAGGCTACGTCTGTTACAACCACGTTATTTCCACCAAGATGTTCTGTTTCCTTCCCAAATCAGATTCGGTATCGCTCTCGTGCCAATGGAAGACCAGCTGGAAAGCTACATGGAGAAGAGCGGTGGGAATTTGCGTTGACTCCTGCTCCAGCAACCCCAAGTGCTGACGACAGGGAGACGTGACAAGCGAATGCTTGTGCCAGCCTTCCCTGCCCAGGTACACAGACCGGTGCACATATGTATACACACACACGTGTGTACACACCCACACCCACTTACTGTAACAGCGGGACCCCGGCGGCTATGGCAAATCCTTTCTTCGGGGCAAATAAACCCTCCCACAGGAGCAAGTGCTTTACATCCAGCTTGCCACAACAAACAACGGTGCGAAAGGCGCTGTTACCCCCGCACAGACACTGGCGTCCTTCCTGCTCATTTACAAAGGGAGACAATGGCTCTTCCCGGCACACCGAAGGGAGGTCTCGCCGCTCTCCGGTGCGTTAGGAGCAGAGGTGTTCTGCACCGAAGAGGCTTCCTAAATACTGCACTCACTACTTAGAGGTCTTGAAGTCTCAGGGGCTTGGAAGCAAAAAGTAATCCAGTTTAACAAAGTCTGAGGCCACAGTGTGCTGCCAGGAACTCTTCGAGGTCCATCTCGAGGCAATCAATAATTGAACAAGGCACTTCCTTCCTGTTCCGTATTGGAGACTGCGAGAACGCCCAACAAAATGGGGTTTTTCTGTAGTATCTTCACTGACGGGCTGCCGCCCAAATCCCATTTCCAAGCAGAACTGACATTCAATACGGAGATGTTAAGATCTGAGTTATCCTTTTCAAAGCAATCTCCTCGCTAATGCATCTCTCCCCACCAGCCTTCCCCCCAGCTCATCCCTTTCCTACAAAGTTGCTCCTGATTCAAGCAGATAATTTCTGTCTTTAATCTCGACTCCAGTGGAAACTAAATTAACTTCTCAGTGCCTCAAACGGAAAGCACTGCGTTGGAGAACTCACGTTTGAGGGGTGGTGGTGGTCAGGTTTATCAACACATCACAAGAAGGTGTTTAGGGGAGCACCCCAACGCTCTCGGCCAGGGCGCCAGACGGACACCGAGATGGATCCGCACAGTTCTCCCGCTCCGCCTCGCCTTCCTACACGGACACCGGCCCCCAGAAGCCACACGAGTAGGGAATCGGAGCGGCACAGGAAATAACACCGAATGCGCTCCCCCGCATGGCCAAGGAGCCACCGGCAGGCTCAGCGGACAGCTCCGGGTCGCACGCGGATCAACACAGAGGCATAGATGGATGAGGCACTGGTGTCTCCGCTAAGAAAACCCTGTTGAGGAGCTGGGGCTGGGAGCAGCCAGCGATCTCTGCCTGGCACAGCCGGGACACGAGGCAGAAACGCAGACAGCATTGGCAGCAGTCGAGCTCAGCGCGGAGCCCAGGGCTCTGGTCCTCCAGTCCTCTCCCATCCGTCATCCCGCTTTTAAAAGGGTCTCCCAAACACGCTCAGAACACCAACCCGATAAACCAAATCCAAAGCCGCAACTGTGCGTGGTGTTTTATGCTTGAACTCATCAGAGCTCCCGAGCACAGAACTCGACCCAAACCGTACAGGGAGCACACGCAGGTAACCACCAGCACACCCCAAATACGGAGATGCTCTGTTCAAGGATGTCTGAGATGGGAAACGTCTCCTCAATCCCGCCCGGGCTCCGGGAGGACTGCTTAGCCAAGAAGTGACCCCCCGGGCTGCAGGAGCAGAGGCTCCCCTTCATGCTAAGCTGCTGTTTCGACAATAGCTGTTTTTATGAGACATTGGTCATTAACAAACTTCAGACAAGGTTAATGAAAGTTCTGTCACTTTAATGTCTCGCCTGCTTTAAATTACAGATGTCATCTGCCACGACTGAAGAAAGGGCACTGAGTGATAACACCATAAACTATCCTCTCCAGGGACGCACAGGTAATTGCAAAGCTCATTAAAAAACTGTTTTAATTATTAATTGACCGTGTCAGAGTTGTCCTTTGAAGTCAGTTTAAGTTTTTTTCCTTGCAAGCATGATGGTGGTTCCAAGCTGACCTACACAACTTTGCCTCCTCCAAGAACCAGGAGGGAAGGCTGGGACCTGGCTCACAGCACAACCATCCCACGCACTCCAACGTGCCTAAATCACACAGGGAATAATATTAAATAAGAACATTTGGACGATGAAGAGAAAAAAACGTCTTAAATGTTGGCTGGCCACTAAACGGGGAGAAAGAAGAAAAATCTGCACATCTGACAAGTCAGAGACAAAAAAAAGCCCAAGCTTGCAGGAAGACTTTTGCTAGTTCTGCTGCTGCAAAATCGTCTGACTCATCTTTTGCCGAGAGCCCAAAAAAGCCTGTGTCAAGTGTGGGACCGGATTTGGAGAGGGCCCTCCTCACCGCAACGATTCTGCAACGTGCGTAGTAACAGCGGCCAAAAAACGGGTTAGAATACTGGTACTGGAAATCCACAGGGCTGGATTAAAACTTGTGGCTTGAAAGGGATTATACTCAAGCTGCTGCCCAGGGAAATCCCCAGGACCCGACGGAACAAGGGACGGTTTCTGGAAACACACACACAGGTCCTCTGGACGTTCGGCTCAGGGGTCGTTCAAAGCCATGAGGAAATAAATCAAACACAACCCACCGCCTCCGGGGAAAAACCATCATCTTGCACAAAAACTACCAACTCAGGCAGGAGCCTAGGAAGAGAGAGAGACATCCAGGGGAGATGTCCTACTGCGGCAGCGCTCCCAGCCAGACCCCAGAAGGGGAAGAACCGCAGGTGAATGTGTCTGGGGTCATTTTGGTGGTGTCTTCTGTGTTGCTTTTGTTGAACAGCCAAGCGAAAAGGCCCGGGAGGAAGCACGCCCGGGAATCAGCTCACCAGTCACCGGTGGGACCTCCTCCTGTGCGGTGCTTGCCCCGACACGAGGCGCTCGCCCCACAGGGCGAACCTGGGCACACCACGGCGCAGAGGTGCCACTCCGGCCACTCACCCTGAATTCAGCCCCAAACCCAGCGCTGAACGCCACCAGGATTGTTACCTGGCTGTCAAAACGAGGACAAAGTAACTGAGTGTGTAGAACAGCAACAAGAATTTGGAATGGAAACCCATTTATCTTCAATTAAAATAACCACAACCGAGAATACACACGTATTACGGCTTCGCTGCGCTGTAACTCCCTCTGAGAGGTGCCTGAGCAGAGAAATCAAGTCTTCTGAAGACGGGAGTTTCACCCGAGGAGGTTTTGGGGGTTATTTATGCTGCAGATTTGGCACACGAGGAGTAAAATGAACCACCCTCCCCATTCTGGTTGCATTAAAGCATTTCAGGAATCCAGCCCTTGAGCGCGTACTGAGATTCTCCAAGGGCTTAGCTGGGTTTCTAGCTCTCCTGATTTTGCGCACTAAGACACCGAATGCCAACAGCACCTTCCAGTCGCCAGTAACAGCAGCTTCCCCACCGCTGACATAATCTCGCTTCAGGAAAGACTATTCAAGAACAAAAGCACAAGAGGAGTTTGCTTTAAACAGGCAGATGCTTTGGTTGGTTTAGCCAAACCCTGCCCTGGAAACCGCCTGCAGCCCAGCCCCTGCCGCTGCCCTCTCCAGCCCGTCCGCAGAGCACACACCAGAGGTCTCGGGTGCGAGGCCACCCAGGACGCATCCTCCCGCTCTGCCACCCTCCGTGCTAAAGCTGCATCCCCCTGGGAAGTGCTGGGACATCACCCAGCACAGGAGCAACTCCCAGCAAAACCAGGTTCCAACAGAAGCCTCCAGTTCCGCAGCAGCACGAACGAGCCGTACGCCCGTAACCACCGCGCACCGACCAGCACGTGGAGAGCAGCGTGAAAGCCGCTGTCTGAAGCGACGTACAGCTCCGTCCCCAGAACATACACCAGACAAGCAAGCGGCTGGCAGGGATGTTGGGTGAGGGGGAGGGTTTAATGAAAGCAGCGTTTTCATCTCAAACCTCTATAAATCCACAGCCGGCACCCACTGCCCCGCCAGCTCCCTTCTCACCCAGCTCCTCTTCAGGCTATTTGCCAGCGCAATTCAATCCTGCTTCAAGAGTCTTTCTATTCTGCCCTGCTTTGGGGCCAACGCTGCTGAAACACGTTTACCATCCATCTGCCTTACCGCGCCTAATCTCAATGGAAGGCTCGAGCCCGAGATTGCGCCTTTGATGGATAGCTCACCACCTCCTAACGGTGCGGCCAGGACCAGGACTACACATCCTCCTGCTGCTGGCAGGAACCTCACGGAAAACCAGCACTCGCAGTGATTGCAGCCTCTCCCACCAAGCCAGCTACCGTCCGTAACCCCTACAGCACAGCGGGGTTTACAACAGACACGCTTCAAAGAGCTGCCACACAGAAGACAAATATTCGTGTGCAGTCAAATACAAACACGCCTCTGGCACCTGCCTTGTGAGGAAACGCAACGTACCCCACAAAGCCCCCAGCAATTCCTAACGAAACCCTTCGTACGATGTTAGCGGAGATGGCAGTGCTGCTTTATGGGTACGGATGCAAAATTTGGAAAGCAGAAAGGTATTACTTTGGAAGCCACAGAATCCACCGCCAAGGCCACATGGTGCCGAGAAGCGTGCTTTGATGTAGCTCGTGTAACTCTGCATTAGGAGAGTAACTCGGCTACTCGTGATGCAAAGCCTCTTTTCCCATCTCAAAGGGCTCAGAGCAGCACAGTCTCGCAGCAGATATTGCAAAGGAAATGGATCCTTCCCTTCTCAGTTTGCGGTGCCACACAGAGCCACGCGTTCCCAGCTTCCAAAAACGCGCTGCTTGTTCTGCACACAAAACCACCACGAAGCCCGCCTGCTCTGCAGACTGCGGAGATGTCATCTCCTGGAACCAACAGCCGGCAGCACTCCACCCCCCAGGGCTTTGCCTCCCCAAGCCCTGGTGAACGCCCACCGCACCCAAGGCACTGCGGTTAGCCCACCATCGCGCTGGAGAAGGCACTGAAGTGCCTCTTGATCTCTAGGACAGGGCCAGGGCAGCCCTGTAGAGCTGGGGGAGAGCAAGGCAGTCCCGGCTGCCCTTCCCAACCATGTCCTGCTGTCCATCTGTGAGCTCCCAAGCTCCCAAGAAGTGCATAGGATGCCTCTTCCAGCCTTCTAGCCGGGCAGACAGCTGTGCCAAGTAAGCATCTACCTGTCACCCTGACATCTTCGGCAGCGGAGCAGCTGTTGAGTCTTGGCCTGGCGCGGGGTGCAGGACATCTGCTACCATCCCAGAGACTAAACGAAGGAACCTTTGCTCCTGTTTGAGACTTGCTGGAATCCTCCTGGAAAAATTGATTACGTCAAAATTTAAGTGGTGCACATGTTCTGCAAGACAAATATCCGAAGCAAAGGCAGGTGGTTCTCTCCAAGAAAAGCCAACGGGGCTGTCAGGAGAGCACAGATATGCTCCGAGTGCTGTGGGGAGCCTGAGCCCTAGCAGAGCACCACGGCATGGAAGGCTGAAGCAGCTACACGTCCCTCCCACGGACAGAAAGAAACCCATTTACCCCCACTGCCCTGCCACTAGCATCCTGTATGACCAGCAAGGAGCCCGCACCCCTGGGACGTCCAAAGGCACCTCTGCACCGCGCTGAACAGCAAGGAGCTTCACACTGGCAAGCGTCGGAAACCGCTGGGTAACACCTCGGACAGGAAGAGAAATAAAACAAGAGAGAGCCACCAGAATAAAACAAAGCATTTTCTGTTCTGAGAACAAAGAGACACGCTGTTCTCCTCCCTCATCCCCTAAAAGCTCATCCTCGTAGAGGGAAGGAAAATCTATGAGGTCAATGTCTCACATCGATTTTCCCGCTCCTCCCCAGTCAATGAAGTAGTTAATTATAGTTTTTCTACTGGTTTAATTCAGAGAGGAGAGTGAACCACTTCATTTAATAATTCAGTTGAAACATTTCCACGCGAGAACACACTAATTTCTCATTCAGTTTTCAAATTGAATCAATTTAAAGGCTGCCAATAGTACAGCGGCAGAAAGGCAAACCCCCCCGCAACTGACAGGAGCCCAAAGTTGGTCCTTCTTCAGCCTGTTGTCTTCACAGCCCAGGAGAGAAATCAATGTACCTCCCTGCCCGGAAACTACCAGCCCGTCTGCGCGAGGCTGTCATGGTCGAGCGCAATTAGACAAACCGTTCGCAGAATTCATCAAACAGAATGAGAACGAAGACGTTTTCCCTTCTACTCTCGCTCCGTTTCAGAGGGACGCTGCCTTCACCGCGGCAGCCTTGTGCTTCACCGTCCCGCCGCTGCCCCCACAGCCTTCACCAGCGAAGGGATTGGAGGGGGATGAGGGAAGCGGTGTGTGCCGAGCCGCCGAGCCTCCTCAATGCCCTTCACCAGGCGAGTCGAGAGCTGGCTTCTGCCACAGGCCCACGCTTCCGAAATGCAGCAGCTTCCGACGTCGTAACCGCATGGACACACACCGGCAAGCACCCGACAGACGCCGGCTAGAAGAGGATTGGCACGCCATGATTCATGGCTGCTGGCCGTTCCCCGTACGTTCTCATCACAAGAGCCCGAGGAACCCAGCCCACACACCCACCCGGAGCAAGACACGTTTCACAAAGCCTTCTCCACGGGCAGCCACCAGCCCTCCTGCTGTCCTGAGACACATCGACGTGGCAGCCCGGCGTGGCGGCCTGGCGTTCCTGTACCCCTGAAGTCATAATACATCGAGCTCATCGCTGACCCCCTCCCGCCTGCAACCTGCCACCCATCCGCCTCCGGCGGCCACCGGCGTGGTGTCCCCATGTCCCCAGCGCTCCAGGGCACTGGGTCCCAGGTCGCCTGCCTGGACAGACTGCAGCAGGGACGCTGCACCTCATCAGCAACTGCCCCACCGCTGGGTTTCATGGGCTTTGGAAAACATCCAAACCCAACTCTTCAGGCGCCTTGAAAAGCAGCCTGGTCACGCACGTAGGAACCAGCCCCTTTTCAGGCAAAAAGACACGTCATTTAATGTGGGAAGCGACCTTTCCACAAAACCCACTACAACGACTTCAGACTGAGGGCTCTGCTGCAAACCCAGTGCTCTTCTCCCGCTTCGTTCTAGAAAGAGTTTGACCTACAAATCGTTTGTTCTGGAAGTGAAATGACACTGAGCAGAGGCGGCATCTCCAGTCTCCTTCACCAGGCGACCCCGCTGCCAATTCAATTCTGCCCTGCCTCGCTGCTCCAGAGCCGCCGCGCTTTTCCTGGGGCCCAGGGATTAGCACACTGGCGAGAGCGCTGAGCTGGAAGGGCAGGCAGGGAAGGCAACGTGCAGAACACTGGTTGATCGGTGCTCGACCCACAGCAGGGACATACTTCAGTGGCTGCACTCACCCCGTCACCACCAACAGCCCCGTCTGTTTTCTATTCGATACCTCTGGTGCCTCGGGTCCAGCGACCGCTCATCGCAGCACCCTGCCCACGTACTGCACATCTCTCCTGACCTCTGGAAGTGTTTTCTATTCAGAGGTCGTACCCGTGGGCTCCGCTACCTTTGGGCTGCACCTTTAAAAGGCAGTTACTGCATCGTGGTAAAGCACCGTCGCGGTTTTGGGCGCAAGCAGTTAAAGAGTCAAGTTCAAAGCAAAAAGTGTTGCTTCCCCATTCAGATTTCCCTTTTCCCCCTCCCTCAACTGGAAAAGCTCTGGCAAAGACTCCTGGGGGCAGAGCACAGACAGGAATCCACCTCGGTGCTTTCTGCAGCTGCAGCCCCGTGTCTCAGGCTGTCTCCCAGCAGGTGGAAAGCCGGGGTACGCTTCCAGTTTCAAACCCTCATCTTCCTCAACACTCTCCAGTTCAAACAGACACGGCGTAGGAGTGAACCAGCTGAAGGAGTAAAGACAAGGGGGACTTGTGAGGCCAGCACTCCTTTTCCCACAAATCCATTTCCTTCTACATTAAAGGAAGTCATTGATAGCAAATGTATTTCTCGGTATTTCGGCTGAATCCAGAAGTGCAGTGAACTCGGTCACGAATTCCCCGGCAGGCAGAAGGCTGGCCGGGAGGGAGAGGGCAGGCTGTGCTTACGCAACAGCAGCAGAAGCCACGATGCCCTACTTTCAAAGGATGTTTTTCTGCTAACTTTATCATCTCCCTCGCCTGTGACGCACCTGCAAAGGAGTCTCAAAGCGGACGCACACCCCCGCAACAAGTGGAAAAAGTTTCCAAGCTGCGGGAAGCCTCTTCGGCCGCTGCGGGAAGAGACATCCGAACCCCTTGCAGAAAGCGTCACGGCACTGTAATTCTACAAAGCTTCTTGTAAAGTCACTGTTGGCTGTCGCCCAAAACAAACTTAGACAGCACACAGTGCAAATGGAACAAAGGGAAGCAGAAAAAACCCAGCAGACCTACCGCCACTTCCCTTTTGAAGTCCCGTATTTCTTAAGGCTAAGCGTGAGACGAGATGCTCCGATAACAATGCTGCTCCTTACAGCCTCTTTCTTAAGTCTATCTCCAGAGGGAACCCGCTTGTTGGTTAAAACCGAACACAGGGGAAAAGCCGTAACAAAGCAAATAAAGAAGTGAAGGTTTAGGTTGCAGGCAGGGCTTTACGGTCGGTCTATGGATCGCAGAATTCTGTGCTTACTCGTCTCTTCTGGTATTACCAACCGCAAGAGGAAAACGATGCTTAAGCTCTTTAGGAGCAAGAGGGCAGGGAAACTGCTGGAGGGAAAGCACATCCTCTACAAACCAGGCGAGCCCCAGCAAAAATCCCATGGGATAAAACAGCGAGGGGATGCTGTTCCCGCGAGCACCGTCCCTGCCCAGCACCAGAAAGGCCCTCGGTGGGGTGTTACTGGGCAGGCAGGTTCGCCCTGCCCTCACCGCAGCCTGGCGAGCTCCGAATCAGACTCTGCCGATCTGCTTTGCCCCGCGAGCCCGCAGGAGCAGCGAGGGAGCGAGCCGAGGCACTGCCCACCCACCCGCAGTGCCCGCCCGGAGCGGGAGCAGAGCGGGGCTGCGGCTGGCCGCAGCACGGAAGCCATGCACATCCATCGGTACGCGTTGCTACGGCCACCACCACTCCTGGAAGTTCAAGCTGCACAAGGATCTCATTAGTTCTATAAAGGATTGTATTAAAAATAGATGAAACATGCAGACAATCGCACTTTTTCTGTGTGGCTTCACTGCTTTGAGCACCTGCAAACGGAGATAACGTTTGAGCAGGCACAACTTTCTCAACGCCGTTCTCTTCTTTCATCATCTTGACTTGCTGCGGGTTTGATGTTTAGGAAACGGTCGAGCTCAAAGGCGGTGTAATACAAGCACTTGCTGCAGGTTCCACTCCTGCAGATCAATGACAGCACACCTCGGTCCCCTCAGCCCCTCCAGCGCAGGCTCGGCGAGCCTCTGGCACACACGCAGCACCGGGACGGAAAGGAGAACCTCCCCTTGGAGGCCTGCCCTCGATGCTGACGTGATTCTCAACACCACGTCCTAACTGCCAGCTCAAGAAAGCACCAGGAAAGGTCTGTCAGACTCCTATGAGCCTTTCGGTGCTCCTGACACCAGCCTTGCACGAGGGCAGAGTCCAGGGGAAGGTGGCAGAGCCCAGCAGCAGACACCGTCATCCCTGCCGGCTGCAAGAGGAGAGCGTTTGGAAGGTGCTTTCAAACCCACCCTCTGAGACCCTCCAGCGAGCGGTTCACACCAAGACCTTTTCCGCCCTTCAACACGACACTTCTCCTCTCAAAAGGGAGACCCAGGCTTGTCCCGGTGACGAGCAGTCCTGATGCAGCTCGCCTTTCCCTCACAGCAGAGCCTGCTCCGAGTCACGGGAAGGAGCACCCGCACTTACCGGGGGAAACTCCCCTCTCTGGGACACTTACTGCCTCGGGCTGGGCAACACCAACAGGCAAAAAGCATCGTAAGATGCAACGCCTACGGATCAACAGCCCAGGCTGGGACAAGTTTTCCGTGTCATCTCATGGCCGTGACTCGTTATTCAGCCGCTGTCTCCGTGACAGACCATCGGACCCCTTCACCACCTCTCCTTTATCGGCCCATCCAATCTCAGCAGCAGATGCGTTCGTTAACAACACCGATTCCTTAGATGCATCAAACAGCATCATCTTCAAACCTGTTACTCCACATCACCATGAAATCGCTCGCTGCAGCAAACCGCTGCGGTACCGCTTCCTCCTCACCCATACCTGACACTGGCAGAGGCTGTCCAGAAGCCACAGCGACAGCCCTCGAGGAGGTGGGATGACAGCCAGCGCTCCGTCCTGCTAGTCCCACCATGGGCTGAGGGGACTGATCTGCTCCTGCTGTGCTGTGCTGCTGCCGCCTCAGATACCCACCACCGCCACGAACCCGACAGGTAGTAACAGCGTCGGGGCTTTAACGCGCCTTGGTGGTGGAGCTGCTGCCAATGGGGACGAGCGGCCACGCAGGCGCCGTCACACCCGTACACACGCCAGCAGCCAGGTAAACCCGCTGCGACCCACCTCCTCCATCCTCTTTTGGGACACGTTCTAAGGCGCAGGGTTGTTTTCCTCCTCTTGGTTAATTTTGTAAGGCCTCACATTCCCAGCACCAGCTGCTGCGTGTCGCAGCAGAGCAGCGGCTCTAAGGAGCAGCCCGGGCCAAGGGGAGGGACTCTGTCAAGTACAGCTCAGAGAAGAGCAAACAGATCACTCACCCTCTAACTGCTAAACACCGTGTTCCTCTGCAGAACCAGAGACGAACAGAGAGGCTAAGGCTTCAAAACCGCTCTTCCATGCTGCAGGGCTCCGCGTTCCCCCCTCCTGCTGGGTCCTCCTACCCACTGCAGGGGGCTGGAGGGCAATGAAACTCCAGAGCCAGGCAAAGGATACGCTTTGGAATCACTCTTGAAGTCTTCTAGCCATTTCTTGGTGGTCTCAATCACTCCCTCAATACTCATCTTGTCCGACTTGCAGCTCTGGAACCGGGAGTGCCGGAACAGCCGCAGTTGCTCCCTGTTGCACGTGAGAGAAGGAGACAGTGCAAGTGGTAAAGAAGAGGTCTGGGCTGAAGCAACGCCAGTGACAAGAAGGACAGTGATGGGCTGCTACACAAAGAGCCCCAGTTAACAAAAAACAACACAGAGAGTCAACAACTCAGGAGCAAGACCCTTACTCTGCACTTATGTATCCCAGCTTGCTGTCCAGAGGCTTGGAACTCTCCCCGAGCGACGGGAACCCACCTGGAAAACAGGCGTTAAACGCAGGCCCTCAAAATGGACAGTCTTTCCATCTGGGTGCATTTGCTTTCTCGTTCTATGGACACCTCGGGTGTACGTTAAGGGCTGAACGGCTCCCGAGGCAGCACCACGAGATCAGCTATACGCTGCAGGTCCTGCAGTGAGGTTCTCACCCCTCATTGCATGAGCACCCTTCCCACCAGTGGCACCAGTGGATCTGGCCTCGCCAGCAGTGGGAGGGTGCGGTGGTTCGACCTCACGGGGCTGTCAAATCACAGGTCGTAGGCAAGCAAGCAGGAGACCGACCTGGGAAATACTTGCGCCATCTCTCTGCCAGGATGCTGTCCGCTGCCTGTCCAGCTGCAAAAGAGCGAGTGGAGCTCAGCCCGGTGCTCTGGGTCCACTGGTCCAGTAGAGACACCCCGGTGGGTGCCTGAAGTCCTGCCAGAGAGGTGTATGGAGAAAGAGGGATGCCGCTGTTGCAGGGCGCCGAGGTGAGGAGCGGGGATGGGTGACTGTTCAGAGAGCTCAGGACGCCGAGGGTCCCGTTCAGTTCGTTGGTGATGCACCGCAGCGAGGCTGTCAAGTACTGGATCTTGTCTGGCTGTGGGGCAGGCCGTAAATCGGGTCTCAAATCCACTGGTGGAAGAGAGAGGGAAAAGGGGTCACGGGGAAGGCGTGGGACACGCGGGGCCGTTCTCCACTGTGGGTTACGCTCCGAGCTGAGGCGCATCAATCTGTGCCAAGTGGGATACAGAGGCAAAGCGCCGGCCTTGAAGCCTGAGGAGATTCAGAGCGCCTACGAGGACTTGTGCCTCGGGGCTGCTGGGCCGTGAAGTGGAGAGGAACCACAGTGGCAAGGACAAGATCCTCCCGTGCCACGAGAACGGGGTACGCATTAATTAGCACGTCTGTTGCCACCCGCTCCACCCCTCCGAGTTCCAGTGTGCCCCGCACCGTACAGCCGTCAACAAAACGGCGAGTCCCCGGCACACGGCAAGGCCTTCGAACGCAGAAGAGCAAGAGAGCAAAACAGCAGAGAGGGAAGAGCTGAAGCCAGATTTTATCACCTGCTCTAAAAACAAAGGTGGGGACTTAAAAGGCAAGTGCATGCACAGAGTCCATCCCGCTCACCTGCCACTACAGGCAGGAAATAAGCTTCCAGTCAGATGTGATCTGTGGAGCAGTCGAATCATGGACAGCAGAGCTGCCTTGACGCTAACGAGCACAGCACAGCAGGTACAACAGAGGGGAAGCCAGAACCAGGTCTAGAGCGTGATAGGCTGGGCCCAGCACACCCGGCCAGCCAGGCACGTACGTTTCGGCTGCTGTAGATCCACACTGCATGTGCTGCTTGTGTCATCAGAGCTGCTGAGATCAACAGTCACCCTCTTCTTGTACGCAGCATTCTTCAGCGCATCTTCATCCGAAAGCTGGTCAAAAGCAGGAAAAAACCCTCAAACACAAGCTGCTCTTCTGCCCCCGAAGCACAGAAGCCACTGGACGCCGCCTGCAGCTGGCTGCAGGGGCTGGGCTGCGCAGACAGCGGGGCCAGGGGAAGGCAGGCGCAGCTCCAGTCCCCCCAGCAGAACCGGCAGGTCAAGAGGCTGCCTGGCCTCTGGAGGAAGCACGGTCGTGCACTAGAGGCCGAACCCATCAGCCGTGTGAACAGGCCCTCCTCGGCAGGAGTCTAGCGTTCTCTGCGGTCAGTCAGCCTCAAAACTCCCGCCTGGGCTGGGCTCTCTCTCCGCACCAAGGACAAGAGCTTGACCACCAAAGGCCTTGTGCTCTTGCCTCTGCCGCTGCCCTGCCTAAGGCCACGTGGTCCCAGCGAAGCTGAAGGGATTCCAAGGCTGCCTTGGCCAGGAAAGCAGACTCGACCCTAGCTCACGAGGTGACCTGCCCTTGTTTTCTCTACACCCACATCCAGCAGCTTTCTCCAGCTGCTTTCTGCAGCCACACTGGATTTCTCTGCCAAGCAGGAGCAGGAGATGGGCTGCGAGGGAGCAGGCTGCTACACCGAGAAATCTCTCCAGCAATAGCTGCAGGAACAGAGAAGATTACCGGTGCAGTAAATTGCTTTCTGTGAAAATATTCCCTCTTTTTGAAGTTTGCCCCCGCGCGAAAGTCTCTAAGCCAGAACCTGAACATTATTTTAATGTACTACTCTGTATTTAATAATGTTCTGCTTCAGACACTCGTCTGTTACCATGGGAATGACAGCCGCACAAATACCGGATTACAGCTACCCCGCAGAAGAAGAGGAGTCACGAATAAGCTGGTTATGGGCAATAATTAGCCACCCTGCGGAAAAACTCGACATCATGAATTTAGATTGATGCATTTACCGCCGTGTTTGAACACAACGAGGAGGGTGCTGCTGCTCAAAGACAGGATTCTGACACATCACGCGAGCACTTCTTACCAGACCTACGCAGAGCGGTAATCTCTCTTGCTCCTGCCCGTGTTGTGCCCTTCCTCTCCGTGACGGACATCTCGTGCCCGGCTCCTTGTGAGCAGGGCAGGAGCCTGCCGCCTGCCGAGGCTCACCAGGCCCCCTCCTCCGGGGGAACAGCCCCGGGCATCAGCGCCCCTCAGTCCCCGAGCCGAGAGGGCATTTCTGTCACCGGGAACGTTGCCCGTACGCTCAGACCCGCCTGCCCAGCTCAGGCCATGAGCTGCCGTTCGCTGCGGTGAATTAAAGCTTTCAACGTTTTCTGGTTTTAGACCCGGAAAAAGCTTTCTGCTCTAACAAGCATTAGTGACAGCACCACCAAATAACTGCCTCGACGGCACCTGCCACAAAGTCCGGGCATATTTAAGCAGATCCGTAGACAAGACGACACTGAGAGCACTCGGCACCTGCTACAGGCAGTCTGTATTTCCCCGTGACGTGCCCAAGCCTCAGCACGAGGAGCATCCTCACCCCACCGCCAGCCCGCAGTCTTAGTCACTTGAGATACTTTCCTCTTTGCTTATCTGTGCTATTAAAATTCCCCTTCCAGCATGTAATTCCTCTACTGGCTTTTCTTGCTTATTAGAGAAGACAAGAAGTATGTGGAGAATCTGATCAGAGAGATTTTAGTTTCTCCAGGCACTCCTCTGAATTTAATTCTAGATTAAGCATTATTTAAAAAAAAAAAAACCACTAAAAACAAACCCCCACAACCCTTCCCCTGCCTCGAGCTCCCTTGCAACACGGGACCGGAGAGCTCTCCCAAACCAAGGAATCCAGGAGCATTTGGAAGTTACTCTTCAAGGAGTAACGCTCCTGAACGTACCAGGAGAAATCAGGAACAAGAGTCACAGACCGGGCAGCCACGCGGGTTTCCAGCACAGGGTGGGAGGGGGAGCCTTGGAGTGCTCCTTCCCTCAGCCCAGAGCAGCTCAGAGAGCTGCTGGTGCAGTTTTTGAATGACCACGGGCCGTCTGAGGTGATTGGCACCGGGTGGGCGAGAGGAGAGGCCGCTGCTGGCCCCGGACACCCCCGAAGCCGGTGCCCCCCTCGCACCGTCCGCGGTTCCAGATGTGGGGACGCAGCGCATCGCAGCCGACAAGGGGCTGATGGTTTCCAGCGTCCGCGCTGCCTGCTGCAGAACGTCACCGTGCAAACCCCGCGTCTGCCGAGACTGGCTCACCTGGAGGGCAAGGGGACGCCTGGTCACACCGCCACCGCCACCGCCACCCAACCGCCCCGATGTGCAGCTGCGTTCCCCATGTCTACTCTGCCATTCAAAAGGCAGCGAGCAGAGCCCCTGGCTCCGCGCTGCCTTCACCCAGCTTTGGCAGCCTGGGAAGCCCCTGAAGAAGAGGAGAGGTTAATAAATCCTGCAACAGCCTCGGGGGCCTTTTGTTTATACCTACACACATATTAGAGCAGAGATGTGATGAATAACGATCCTTACATCGCCTCTACGATGTGAGCGCTCTGGAGCGTTAACTTCTCCGCGCCTGAAGGAAATGGGTCGGTTTGACTTCTCCAAACCGTCCTGGCCAGCACAGTCACTCCCCCCTCAAGCTGCGGGTAGCGGGGCTGTGCTTTGGCACGGGGAACCCCAGCTCCACTCTGCAGGCAGGCAGCAAGGAGAGGCTGTGTTTCCCCCGTCCCGCAAGGGGCCTCGTGGCCTCATCAGCCAGCAGGAAACTCCACTGAGAACAAAACCAACGGAACCGTGGTTATGGGAAGTCGTGAACGAGGATCCTGTGAACAAAGCAAAGACGTCTGGAATCACGTTGCTGCCAACACCGCTTCCATCACCCACAGTCACCTCGGAACACGCCTTTCCGTGACTGGTGACATTGGAACTGCTCCTTCGCCCACCGCCGGCACCCCGACAGACGGTGAGGAACCCTTCGGAACGCTCCTGCAGCAAGACGGGGAGAGTCCCCACAGAGCTGGTGCCGGCAAACGCCCCAATGCCTCCTCACCCGTTAGCAAAGCTCGTTGGCCTTTGCCACGAGGACAGCTTTGGCAGGTACCTCGAGGTCAGCGTCTCTCCTCTAGAGCTGGTGTTTGGGGCTGGTTTTTTCATCCCTTCTGCAGTGCCACTGAAAACGCAGCAAGGTGTGTCACCCAGAGGAAAAATTCCCGTTGCTCACACGGTACGAGCCGCATGCACAAAGAGATCAGCAGGAATTAAAGCAGGTATAATAAGCTGCCTGGAAAAGAGTTTCCTTAAACGTCACACTGCAAAGGCTACGTGTGCTTCAGCGGGCAAGAGGAGGAACGCCAGGAGGACGACCGAAACTCATCCCACGGGATGGCGAGCCGAGGTGAAGGCAGGACTGGAGACGCTGTGATCATTGAGGGCACACGGACGGTAAGAAGGGCACGTGTCCAGCACGAGCTGAGCCACATGGATGACGTTTTCACTCTTCTCGTAATAAGGCGGCTGAACATAGGCCCACACGTGGAGTCCTGGACACCGAAGCAGGGGGTATAACTTGTTCCTGCTTTTGGGAAGATTCCTGCTGGATGCTTTGTTCTCTCCTGATGGAATGACCAACAAACCACCTGGAGGTCCATTCCAACTCTGCCTGCCTGGGGAACATCCACCCTCACCACACGGCCACGGGGCAGGTCCTGCCGCTCTCCCCTACGTGGCGTCACTCCAGGCAGCACCAGGACCCTACGAGCCCATTCCCGTGGCCTCACACCTCCTACTTCTCGCATTTTGCAGACTGTAGGCACCGCTACACAGGCCCTTCCTACCTCTGCTAGATGTGCATCCTTCCGCTCTCGCTGCTTTGGTGCAGGGAAAAGCCAAGCTGTGGTCCTCCTGCCCCGCATTGGTATGCATCCAGCACAGGAAGCATCACCTTTTATCTGCTTCGTGGTGCCCTCTTCAAGACGTACCCCCCAGGCATTCTTGTTGCCTGGCCTACACTTCAATGGGAAGGACCTAAAGCAAAATCTCCTCACAGCAGCAGAGTAAAAACACACTAAAAGGAAAACAGATCTCCTCTCCAGATATCCGCACACAGCCAACCCCCAGCTGTCCTCGGAGCCCGGTAAAACACGCGCTTCCACGCACCCCGAAGACGCGGCTGAAGAGGTAGCCTGAAGTCATTCTCTCCAGCAAAGCTCCACGTCGCAGCAGGTTTTTAAGGGGTAGAAAGGCTTGGCCAGAGCTCTCGGGGACTCCCAGCAGAGTCCCCAGCTCTCTGAGCACGAAGCTTCTCCTGGCATCCCCTGTTCAGCCACACGAAGACAAGCACCGCCCGGGAAGGCTGGAACCTCCGCTCGGGCAGGGACCTCCCGCCCGTCTCTGCGCGAGCGACACAACCCCTCTGTAGCGTTGCTCTCAGTATCCCATGCGCGCTTATCTCGTGTCAGCTACGGAGCAGCCCCTGACGCCAACATGGTGTGCAGAAAGCTCGATTTATTCAGTGTGACAGAGTTATATTTATAGGCACAGAGTTTCCGTACATGCACTGATCACGTGCTTCAAGGTTACAGTTAATTGGCTCGTTAGTGACATTCAGGCTCCTATTCTAACACTATAATTGGCTAGTTCGCTTCACTCTGAGTACATGTCCGTACCTGTCCGTTCATGTCCAGCCTTGTTTACAAACCTGACAGCAACAAGTCCTGCTGCTCCTTAAAGTCTCCCACAATTCCCCCTTTTTGTCTTTGTGCTAGCAATAAAAAATCTATGGCTGCTCTATTTTGAAGCGTGGCATGTCTAATAGAATCGGTGTCTAATAATAATCCACTCAAAGCTCGTGAAGTAGCGTTACTCTGCTTTGCTAACCAACACCCGAATTTATTTAATATCGCCAGGGCTTTGGCAGTAGCCACCCCGGGCATAAAAAGAAGTAGCGATTACTTTGCTACAACTCCAGAACTTAATCCGGTCATCACATCAGTTGCTCTATGTATGTAGGCTTCGTGATGACCGTCATGACCTTCGGAGATTTAAAAATAACACGTGTAGAAGGGATTTTCTGGCGATGCTGTCGCAAGACAAAGGGAGTCTTGACCCGTTGTGTTTGCTAAATGTTATCCGGACGTCGGTGTTTGGTTGTGGTGGTATCCAGGCAGCACTGCTCACAGCTGTTTGGATCCATCTGATGATGACATGTACGGTCGCACACATGGTGCCGGTGTCCACCGTGGTCTGCTACCTGTGGAAACACAAGCATCGCCTCTTCCCCAAGTTACTAAAGGAAATGGACCATCCCATTGTCTCGCTTCCAAATTTTTCACTTTCACTAAACCTTTTCTCTCCACTTGTCTGTGGCTTCCCTCCATGGACATAAAATGTTTAACAAATGGAGGTCCTGTTTCATGCCAGCGATTTAGAAAATTGAGCACATATAAGGCTTCAGCCAGTCTTTCATGAGGGTTCATACTGTCCATTCCCGCTCCCCCTTTTTGTTTTGGTTTTTTTGTTTTGTTTTTTGTTTTTGTTTGTTTGTTGTTTTTTTTTTAAAGCATATTTTTCAGAGTGCTAGTTCAACGATCGCTTGACCTGTGGGTGAGTAGGGAATACCTGTAACATGTCGAATCTCCCAAAGTTGCAAAAATGTGTTAAAGTGTTGTGCACTATACCCAGGTCCATTGTCTGTTTTGACTTTTCATGGTCCTCTTAAAGTTGCAAGGGCATATAGCAAGTGATGTTCAAATCCACAGCGTCCCCAGCATAGACTGTTTTTGGGATGGGGTGTCAGTAGGTACTGGACCCTTGGTGGGCGTCCCCACGGAGGCAACGTGGTCCTCTCTTGCCGTATAGCTACCTCGCCTCTGTGCTCAAACAGCACGACCTTGATAGCAGAGGTTAAAGCCGCCTCTCACATAACGTGTGGCCAGTACGTATGTGTGGACTGTTCCAAACTCCACCTGTCAATGACATAATCCGTAACTTCACGCATGCCCAATTTCACTGCTGGGGTCGCTGTTTGGTGGTCACTTGACTTCATCCTTATCACAAACAGGGTAAACAACAAGCAATACACAGGAAAATACCACAGAAATAGGATGCAATTAATAATAAATGGCGTGACTGTGGTTAGTCTCAAGTTCATCCAGCAAACAGATTCCATCCGGTACCGACAGTCGGTTTTATTAAGTCCTGCAACACCTGGATTTGGTGATGAATCGATGTCGGTGTTTTTCATGCCTTGAGGGAGGACAGTCCAATAGTGTTAGGGGTTGAGTTTCCGAGTAGAACTCAAGGTCCCTAACGCTCCTTAAACCCCTTACTGATACAGGGGAAAGGGAAAACAAAACTCAAATCTCGGAATATATGGATGGGAAACTGAAACAAACTTTTAATAAAAATTCTAAAGTACTATCAGATCACACAACTATATATTAAATGCAAAACAGGGAAAAATACAGTAAGAGTTAAAACACTGCAAAGGGAGGAAAAGGGAAAAACTCCAATTATGGCCGATTGGCCCCAGGCCAGGAGCTGACGCCACGCCAGGACGGCAGCTCAGAAGATGGCGTCTGTCCAAAATGGCGGCGGGCCGAGTGATTAAGAGTTCTTAACAGCTTAGAGAAGTATTTTAACGAGTTCGCAGGGAGACCTCTCTCCAGTGTCTGTAAAAAAACACTTCAAGGACACTCCGGACCGAAGCGGCTTCAAATGCGGATAAGGAGAAGCCCTCGCGGCCGGAACGCGAAGGGGGGTGAGCTTCCCCCGCGTCCGAATCCAGCGGTAGATTCTCGCCGAGTGAAGAATAGCTCTCCTCTTACCCGATACGAGAGAGAGATGCTGACTGAGTCCCCCAACAGCTCACAGCAGAGCTGGGCGCCGATAGACAGAAACGGTTCTGAGTTAGGCCCCGGGTGGGGGGGCAGGCCGCAGGCTGTCGGCCTGGACGGTAGCCAGCCCTCTCGCTGCGGCTCTTCCTCCGGAGCTGTCCGGTGTCCAAAGAGGAGGAGACTCCTCCTGGCTGCAGGTTTTAAGGAGTATCTGCCGGAAGAAATCTTTTGACCTGCACTTTTAGCCAGTGGGATGCCGGGTGTATGGAGCTTGTATGGAATAATCCCGATACTCTACTGGGCACATTTCCAAAACAAGGAAGTCTGGGCTCAAACCGTGACAAATAGTAAAAAGACAATCTTTCAAATCAATAACTGTCAAATGCCAATTTTTTTTCTTTCTTTTTTTTCTTTTTTTTTTTCCCCACAAGCTGTTGAGGATGGTGCAGCTTTTTCCCGTTTTCAGGAGAGAGATAACGTGCTTTCCTGCATTTCGGACACAACTCGGTGATGCTGTCTGCTGTGCAGACCGAGGTCACCACTAAATCCTGTGGGCCGCGGTGGGGCGCAGCAAGTCAGAAGCACTGACCCAAAACACCATCCCACAGCCACTGCCATCCGAGCACACAGAAGCGCACTGCCCGCCAGCCAAGGACGGGGGGCAGCTGCAGCAGGGGAGGCTCCGATCTTCAACACCAAGAACAGGGCGGGGGGGCGAGGGTGGGTGCACGAGCGTCGGCTGTCCTGCTTCAACTTCTCAAGTCCTTTTTGCACCGCTGCATCTCTGCACGTGACGAGTTAACTTCACGGACTCCGAGGGGTGATCGAAGACCCTTATTTAGTGACACAGCAAGCCTTATATATCCTCTGACCCTGAAGCAGTGATTTTCCACTAAAGCAGTAGCTTCCCATTATCTTATCAGCTCAGCCGTACTCCCTTTTTCCCCAGCGTATGCACGTTACAAGTATTTACAGTCCTTAGCGGCTATTTTTAACTGGCGGTTTTTCTTCCTCCAGTGTCTTCTGCAGCTGCTCACTGATCCCACGGCTTCTTGCTCACCAAAGCGATTATGTCTCGATTTTCTGCCGATGATCGATCGCCAGCTGTTCCCACATCTGCACATCCCACTCCAAATCATATATTGAGTACTCGTCCACAGTAACTGAGCTATTATCTTGCAATCATGAGGAGACAAGATGTACCTTTCAAACATCATTTTAACAAGTCAGGTTGGGGGGGGTGGGCCCCAGGGTGGGGGGAGGGGGTGAGTAATCCGTGGGCGCCCGCGCTGCTTTGCTTCGAGTCCGGGGTGGGGGGTGAGTGAGGGATCCGTGGGCGCCGCTTTTCCTATTTCTGCCGCTTTGCTTGGTACACGAGCTTTCAAGGTTTCAAACAGCGTGCGCCACGGCCCCATCGCAACAGATCTGTTACAGTGCCAGAACGGACGGGCCATGTGCTGCTCCTGTGGCAGCAGTAAGGTTGTAGTCAGTCTCTACCCAGAGTCGTTCTTGTCGTCGCTGCCGGGTCTCTGCTCCGGGAGCAGTCTCACTTCGTCCAGATCTGAAGAGGGTATTGCAGTGGAGTCGTTGCATCCAGATTCAGATTGGATATCTGGTTTTATCCGCTTTGCTGGTACCCAGGTTGGACTTTGTCCCTGTTGGGAGACACAAGCATAACCTCTGCCATATGTCAGTAATAGCTGGCCTTGTGTCCACGTTTGTGACCTAGGATCCCATACTGACACCTTTGGATACTCCTGTGGTTGTGTGGTTGTTTTAGCATGTCTTTGAGCCGCAGTTGTCTCTTCCCGTACCAATAGCCAATTCAAAACAAACAATGCCTTATGTAACAGGTCTGTATGAGAGAGCTCATCTTCCCCCGTTTTCAATATTGTTAGATACCGTTTAAGAGTAACATGTTTACGTTCCACAATGCTTTGACTAGTAGAATTGTGAGGAATACCAAAGGTATGTTGGATAGCCCATGAAAGGCAAAACTGCTGAACACGTTGCGAAATATAGGCGGGGCCATTATCAGTACGGATAGCAGTAGGCTTCCCCATAACTGCGACTGCAGCGCGCCAATGGGCAATGGCATGTTTTGCTGAGGCAGTCGTGTGAGCCGATGCCCATGTAAATCCAGAGTTAGTATCTACAGAGACATGCAAATATTTACATCGGCCGAAGGGAGAGTATTCGGTAATATCTGTTTGCCAGAGTGCATTTGGGACAAGTCCCCTCGGGTTTACCCCTTCTGTTAACGTGGGTATTTTAGCACAACTGGGACACGAAGCAATAATATCTCTTGCTTTCTGTAAAGGGATATGAAACTGCTTGGCAAGGGACCTTGCTGGTTGGTGAAAAAAGGAATGGGAGTTTGATGCCTGTTTTAAGACATCAACTTGTGCAAAAGAAACAAGTTTATCTGCCATGGCATTACCTAGAGTAAGGTAACCAGGAATGTCGGTGTGACTAGAGATATGCATGATAAAAAGAGGATATTGTCGCGCATCTAAGATATGCCAAAGAGCAGAGATTTCTTGAAACAACTCCCGATTGTCAATATATCGTAAGAATGACCGATGTAAGCGAGGAAGAAGGGATGCTACATATTTCGAATCTGTTACAATATTACAGGTTGTTGGTGTAATTGAAGGGCTAATCGGACAGCACGAAGTTCTAATACCTGTACTGATCCATTCCCGTATATGCGATATACCTGGGGTTGGTGGGTAGAAGGATCTGTCCACCACACTCCTCCCATGGATGTTCGGCCGCTTGCATCAGTAAAAACAGTAATGGCTTGTAATGGTTTACAAGCTACCATAGACATAGGTTCAAAGTGTATGTTGGCGGTGAGCAACGGATACGGTGGCTAATGTGAACTAATATTCACAGTGCTACATGATATGGCTAAAGCTAATAGAGGTTCAGTCTGTACAGCCATTTGTAATACTTCATCAGAAAAGGGAACAAATACTGTATCACAATGTCTGCCAGATAATGTCAGGGCACGCTGTGAAGCCTTAAAAATGCATTCTCCAATTAATGCAAACCTGGTTGTTATTGTTGTTTTCCTTGTGTGTGGTAGAAAGATCCATTCTAATATTTGTGGCAGTTTTTTGTCGTCGTCACATTGAAAAATAAGGCCATATACTTCAGTATCATTGTTCAGTACAGCAAGGTGTATGGGTTGATCAAGCATTACACGTGCGGCACATTTTTGAGTTATGTCTCTGCCCAATTGTTCTAATAAGCTGATGATTTGGGGAGTGGGCTTCCTTTCAATACTTTCCCCTTCTTTATGTTGTCATAATGTATACAACGGCTCTAATTGAGTATTTGTTATGCCGATGAGGGGTCGAACCCATTGAATAGAGCCTAGCAGTTTCTGCACCTCATGTACATTAGTAAAGGTAGGGGTTATTTTTATTGGCAGAGGTCGTATTTGATTTAGTGAGACCTCCATTCCTAAGTATTTCCACGGATCAGTTTTTTGTATCTTCTCCGGGGCTAAAGTTAGGCCCCACTGATCCATTTGATTAGTCAGTTGAGGAATAATTAGCTGGCTCTGTATGTTTGCAGCCGCAATCACAATATCATCCACATAATGGTAAATAATATGGTCAGAGAATTGTTGGCGAATTGGCTGTAGTGCTTGATCAACACACCACTGGCAAATTGTCGGTGAATTCTTCATTCCTTGAGGTTCTACAGTCCAGTGATATCTCTTACATGGTTGGCTCTGATTTACCGGAGGAACAGAAAAGGCGAATTTTTCCCAATCCTCTTCATGCAGTGGGACACTAAAAAAGCAGTCTTTTAAGTCTGTCACTAATAATTGCCAACTTTCTGGTAACATAGTGGGCATAGGGAGTCCTGGTTGTAAGGCTCCCATACTCTCCATGACGTTGTTTATGGCTCTGAAATCATGTAGGAGCCGCTACTTTCCCGTTTTCTTTTGGATAGTAAAAATAGGCGTGTTCCATGGACTGGTAGATTCTTGAATGTTACCTAAAGCCAATTGCTCAGATACTAACTCATTAATTGCAGCTATTTTTAAAGACGATAAGGGCCACTGACCCACCCATACAGGTGCAGTTGTTTTCCATTTGAGTTTGAGTACAGGTCGCTGCTGGTCAGTGGCCCGTGTCAAAAAGACTGGATTTTCACACCCCACTGACTCAATGCATCACGTCCTAACAAGACGATGTTACAGTTTAGGACATAAGGCCTGACCTTTTGCAACAAGCCCATCATTGACATCTTGTATATTCACAAAATGCTTACTGATGCGTGTTTGTTGATCCCCCCCAATTCCCTGTATTGCTGTATAGGCTTGTTGCAAGGGCCACTGCTCTGGCCAAACGCTTGCTGGTCTGACAGTAACATCTGCTCCAGTATCGATAAGGCATGTAAGCTGGATGTTAAGATTATCAGCGCCAGATGTATTGACCCGTCTCGTTGGTTTTTCCCCACTTATTCGTTGAACAAAAGCGATTTGTGTATTAGTAGAACCAAATCCTCCTTTTCCCCGTAACCTTGGGTTTGTATTTTTCACACACGATTGAAAAGGTATCAATTGCGCGACAGGTGTTCCTTTTGGTATTGTTATGGGTGGCGCTATAGTTCGCACCATGATTGCGATTATTCCTTCATAATCAGCATCTATGACCCCTGGGAGAACAATAAGACCTTGTTTGGTAGCAGAGGATCGTCCAAGTAATAATGCACTCAAGCCATGGCCAACTGGACCTTTTTCAGTGGACTGTACGATGGCGACATGATTGTCTGTGAGGGTGGCTTCGTCTGCTGTGCTTACATCCAGTCCGGCGCTCCCAGTAGTTGCTGCGGTGAGTCAATCAAGGACGCAGCTGCTGGCAGTACTTGTGTCCTTGCGCTCTGCTGGGCGCCGTTTCAAAAGTTTCCCTGTAGCGGCTGGCCATTCTTATGGAATCGAGAAAAGCAATCAAATTGTTTGTGGCCAAATTTGCCGCATCGGCCACATCTGCCAGGGAATGTCAAACTGCTGCTTTGTGGTGATGGCGACGTAACGGGTGTCGATGGTCTTTTTGGACACTCGTGTCGCATGCGTCTGGATTGACCACACCCGAAGCAGGTTACCTGGGCTCGTGGCCTCTGTGGGCCTCTATCTCCTTTTCCTTGTTGAATGAGGGGTCGAAGTGCAGCGGCCATGGCTGCTGCCTGCACTTGAGCCGCCTGTTGTAAAGGTACACGGGCACAACGTTCGATCATTTCTGCCAGTGAGGCAGTGGGGGAGAGAGTTTGAATTACCCTTTTACATGCAGGCGAGCAATTTTGAGTAGCCAAATCTTTCGTAACAGCTGTCTTGGCCTCCTCTGAGAGATTCGGGGTCGCTTCAATGGCCTGTCGCAGTCGGGACACAAACGATGCAAATGTTTCCTCCGTTCCCTGTGTGATTTTGCCGTATTCCGGTTGCGGTGAGAAAACTTGAGGCATCATTGACATAGCTTTCATGGCCAGATTTTGGGATTGCTGGAGAACAGCGGGTTGCAAAGCCGCTTGACGGCTTGGATCCGAAAATTGACCTGTTCCCAGCAGGTGAGTCGATGTTACTCCTTGCAGTGGGTGTCCATCACCCAGATCAAAGTTTTCAAGTTCCGCTTCTTCAGCCAGCCTGCGCCATTTTTCAAGGAAAACCAGTGCTTGCATAGGAGGGAAAATTAAATCCACCAAGGTACGAGTGTCATGAGGGGTCATTAAGGTACTGTGATAAAGGTGACGAGTTGTGGCCATAGCTTGTGGATTTTCTATCCCATACTGTGCTACTAACCGCTGTATTTCCTTCACTATCCTCCAATCCAGTGGCATCCAATCTGCATGGTTGTCCCTTCTGATCTCTGGGTAGGCTTGTAGAAAAGCACTTACAGTCCCTTCAAGAAGGCCATTTACAATAACCACTTGCCACCGGCGCGCGCTGTTGTATGTGGGATCAGGAGGTGGCAGTGTCGGTTCTTGTTTCTTCGGTACGGTCTCCTTTTGCTGCGGTAACTCTTCAGGGAACCTCCCTTCCTTTATACTTTTCTCATTTTCTCGTAGCCATTCTTTGTGTAACGGATGTTCGTTAAGGTTTCTCTCTGCTACTTGTCGCATATAGGTGTTAAGTCTATCCTCCCTCGGTTCAGAGTCAAGGCTGTACTGCCACCACTTAAGCCATTTTGTATCATAGTCAGGTGTCCTTTTCGGTAAATGAGGTGATTCGGGAGACAGACAACTTAAGTCCTTCGTTATCTCCTCTGTATCACTTTCGTCAGAACTATACACAGCGACTGTTTTCCTTCTTTTTTCCTCCCGTTTCCTCACTACTTGTTCACCCTCACTATCAGGCAGGGGAATATCCTGCGGCCGCAGCTGAGGCTGTAATATACGCAACATTTGCTGCAACCGCTCATTTTGCTTTCTAACTTCGTTGTGCAGTGAAAAGCCAGAGCTGGTTCCCTCCGGCTCATCTATATCCACTGCAGTTGGTGGAAGAGCGTTCTCATTTTTGTCGGCTGGGGCCATCGGTGGGGCAGACGGTATTACCGGCAGCCAAATCCCCGTCACAGCCTGCTTATGGCCAGGTCTTTTCTTTACAGGATGGACACTCTTGGTAACTTGTGTCAACGCGCTCTCAGGTACGGAGGGGCAGTAAGTGTTAGTAATTCCGGGGTTAGGGGAGTCCCTACTAAGCCTGCGCCGAGGGCATCCCCATCGTCATCGTCAATTCTGTCGATTTCCTTATCTTTTTCTGCTAAGCAGACAGTCTGAAGCCAGTCACCGTCGTTCGGGGGAGGATATAATTCATCATCCGCATTCGAATCAGGGTTATCTTTAGCTGTCAATGCCAGCAGGGCTTGCTTTGTGTCTTGGTCAGCGGCTAGCTGTTCCAGCGCCTTTTTGCACGTTTTCCAGGTGCTAGCTGAACGTCCCGCACGTTTATTCCCTGACGAGTAACTGTCCCACAAGTCTTTCCCCGATCGATCCCACACATCTGATGCAAATGCCTGATCTGTATTTTGCAAAATGCCGTGCCTCTGTCCCCATCGTAATAAGTCCGCCAACGTTCCCCCATGCACCGGGCTGTTCGACCGCTTAGTTACTTCTTTTAGGGCAGAATAAACTGCCTTTTCTTGCGCTGATGCAGCGCTTCCCATAACTGCTTTCTTCTTTTTCTTTTTTTTTCCTTCTTTTTTTTTCTTTTTTTTTTTTTTAATCACTGGGCCCTTCTTTCTTCTTAACTCATGCAGTCCTTTTTCTCACACTACCGACCTTTTCAAGTATGCAACGCTTACCCACTCTCCAGAGGGTCGAGGTGATCAATCTCGGATCCCTTAGTCTTGATCCCGGACGAGCCCCCAGTTGTAGCGTTGCTCTCAGTATCCCATGCGCGCTTATCTCGTGTCAGCTACGGAGCAGCCCCTGATGCCAATACGGTGTGCGGAAAGCTCGATTTATTAAGTGCGACAGAGTTATATTAATAGGCACAGAGTTTCCGTACATGCACTGATCACGCGCTTCAAGGTTACAGTTAATTGGCTCGTTAGTGAAATTCAGGCTCCTATTCTAACACTATAATTGGCTAGTTCGCTTCACTCTGAGTACATGGCCGTGCTTGTCCGTTCATGTCCAGCCTTGTTTACAAACCTGACAGCAACAAGTCCTGCTGCTCCTTAAAGTCTCCCACACCCCTCCACACACCACACCATGAGCGGCATCGCGGGACTGACGCTGGGATCCGAGAGCCCGACATCAGCGTGTGGGGGGCTGTTACAGCACATTTTTCAGGCTGTAATTACACATAAGTAATTACATATTTAATTGTTGCACATTAATATCACCTCAGCCTATAATTACAGCTTATTCATGTAAACCCAATCAAGGAAAACCCAGCATATTTGCATAAAAGTTGTAATGGAAAGTATAATGATTTCCCTAACAAGACGTGGATAAGAATGCATATCTGTGACAAACACTTGGTGTCAGAAGAAGAGAAAATGATCTTCTTTCCTGAAGATTATTTCAGGCCCATTGAACACAATCTGCACCACTCCGTTGCCGTGCAGCATCTTACACACAGCGAGTCATATCAGGATAATGTTCCTGACGTCAAATAAAATTTCGTTACTATATTTAGTTATAGCAGGGTGGGAAACGGTTGCATTGTTAAACTTCATAAAAATTGGAATTTGTGAAGTATTTGGTGACACTCAGTGCCAATTTTTCTCCTCGCTGTTCGAACGCCGTGGCGGTTCCATCCCAGCTTCCTCACGCTGCCGTTCACGTTACAGCTTAATTTTCACCCGTAAAACAAGCAATTAAGCCTAAGTACGACTGCCTTGGAGTTCCTGAGGCCAAAGATAAAAAGAAATTGGCTTTTATAAATTTGCCTTTTGCAATGGTGAAACAAAAAGCAGTGCTAATTATCAATAATTTGTCACCTCTCGTTTCGGCAGACATGCTGATGGGCACGCATCTGGATCCCGGCAAGCCCCAAGTCAGCAGGCAGGTACACGTGGAGGAAGGATCTACCGCCGAGGCGAAGCGAACCGCTGCCTTTAGTGGTTCAACCCCCCTTTGCTCAGGGAGACGGGCAACACGAGCTTGGTCCTTGGACTCACGTCACTTGTAACGGCTTCATGTGAAGGGGGAGGCCCTGGGGTTAACGCCCTCGATTCCCACGTTCTACGGAAGAAAACGACGCTCTACAAAGAGCGAAGCTGGCGCAGCAGAACCCCGCTGCAAGGTCAGCAGCGACCAGGGGCAGCTTTACCATCAACTGCTTTTACATCGTGGCCTCTTTTGCTTACCAGCACCAAGAACTGCTCAAGCGCTGGAATTTCCAACGGCAACGGTTCGGAAATCATTCTGTTCAGGCAAGGAAACCCACACATGGACATTCTCAGAGGACTCCGAGTCCCTGCACGTTCTCTGTGCCTCGCCCACACACCTCTGTGGAGCCGGGAATACCCACTTCTCCACAGCGCTCCCCGCTCCCACGCACAACGGGACGTGCCCGCTGTGGTCAGGGGGCTCTGCTCACCCTGACGGCAGTGGAACCAGCACAGAAATGGAGTTCGCCCACCACCCGTTCCGACTGCTCGGTGTCCTCTCGGCTGCAGGTAAACGAACCACGCAGGGACAAGGGGAAAGCCGAAAATGAATGCTGGAAGCGAAGCTGCTGATGACGAGTCCTCCTGTGCAGCAGAACTGCTGCTGACTGACAGACGATCCCTCCCTGCCCCCTCCACCAGAACCCCAGTCGGGCGGCCCTCACGTTTTAAAGCTGATTATATATTATTCCATATGGAAAGCATCTTCAATTTCTCGCTTCTTAAACGCTCCTTCCGTTCCAATTACAACCTCTGCACATCTCGTCTCATCACACCCGGTCATTACCCAGCGCGGCTACTGAGAAAGCCGCGGTATCAAGGTAAACAGAATTTCCTGGGAGCACACATCAGCGACGGGAGAACGAGTTTGCCTTTTTGTACTCAGGTGTGTAATTTTGAAATCTATATCGCAAAGGCAACAGCTGTACAAAACATCTGGAAAACCTCACTGCCTCAAAGCGCTTCTAGAACAATGAGGAAACGCGCCACCTTCTCCAGCACGGTTTGTGAGTTCCACAGGCTTTGCTGGTCTCCTTGACAACACGCAGCGTGAGTCAGTTATCGGCTCCTCAGCAATAAAGAATTTCATTTCCAGCAAGAGATCAAGACAAGGGAGGAATGATTACTGCCACCAGAAGGGTGAGTTGGCAGCTGCCTACGAGCCGTGCTCGGGCTGCACGCCCGGCTCTCCCCCCGGAGCGCCGGCCGCACCACCAGCCCCACATAGCGCCGGCCGCACCACCAGCCCGACGTTACTGCGCTGGCTGGGCGAGGAAAGCCACCACGGAGCTCCAGACGAGCTGGGGGAGCACAGGTCTTGCAGTGAGCTTTGGCTTAGAGCGTCTATTGCTCCACCCGCCACCCCGTTTGAACACCGTACCTCAGCCGTCCCCCGAGAAGCCACTCAAACAGTTAGCAGGCGACATCTCCGCGGAATGACGTGGCTTGGGAGCGCTCTCAGTCGCTGACAAGCTGTAAGCAACAGCACAGCAAGGAGAAACCCTTCCCAAAGTCTGCGTCTTCGGCCAGCCGCTGCCCACCTCCTCGTTAATCCCCCAGGATCACGAGGCAATACAAAGCCCTCCTGCTTTTGCCTCTCACAATAACTAAACCTTGCTGCGAAACCGGCTGTGAACGTGGAACGAACACCGTCAAACACCACCACGCAGCAGCACCACGTCGACAGAAGGAAGAGTCCAAAGCCAGTGGTGGATGCTCCCAGAGAACAGAGGGGGCCCGAGGGGACGCTGGCCACAGCAACACGCTTTGGTCACAATTCCCACAGAAACAGGGCCCGGACTGGGACAGATCCCTGCCCTGAACCCGAGGCGGACAGCTGGCAGGACTGGCCGTGGTGACCCAGAGCTCCCACCCCAGAGCTCTGCTCCCAGTGGGAATTACACCGCCGGCTGCTGCAGGTGAAGCGCTTTAACCACCCACACCCATCCCCGGGCATCGGACTTTGGCGTTACCCATCAGGAAGCCGCGCGTGTAACCGAAGCACTAGTTCATCGCGGGAGAATTTAAACATGACACACTAGTAATTAAGCGACGGGAGAGCCTGGCTAATTCGCAGCCACGATTAAGAGCCACTGCAGACTGGCAAATTTCACAAGCGAGCGAGCACGCAGTAAAAATGCTGCTCGTTCATTTTGACAAGCGTCACTTCCCATTACAGGTACACTTCAGAACGAGCTCCAGCCCGCCGGCACAGCTCCATCCCAGCAGGGCACCTCACTAAGCCCTGGACTTCACACAATGCTTTGCCACGTGCTCACCTTTAACCGTGAGAGCCTGGAAAAGCCGCAGAAACGCACCAAAGACGGGACCACCGTTGCCGAGGGAGCCTGCGAGTTACTGTACACAAAGCCCCACCTCGTCCGCCACCCGTGCACCCTGCTTTCCTTCACGTGCTCTCCCAGCTCCGAGCTGTTCACGCTGAAACAGTTAATGTGGAGGAAGAACCTGCCCGCTTGCTGGCAGACCGCTGGGAGAGCGGCATTTGACTACCTGTCTCAAGACTCGATCCCAGACCTGAAGGCACCTGACCCTCTCTCAAGACCCCGTCGGAGTGGCAGCCAGTGATACGTGGTCATCCAAGCCACCTTCGACACTCGGGAAAGAGAAGCTCCGCAGCCCACGGGAGGTTTGTGAGGTCACGCCCAAGGGACACGCACCTGGGCGCGTGGCTTCTCCTTTCTCTGGCATTTAGAAATAGGTCAGTGATCTTTTGGGTTTTTTTTTTTCATTTACAGAGTTGCATAAAAGTCTCCAGAGCTCTTCCCCGGCCAGTGGAAGTTCCCTGCATTTGGATTCTGAGAGCGTGTGTAGGAAGTGATAATCTAACTGGTTCAATCATTTCTGACTCAGCCGCAGTCTGGTACGATTCTGCGTGTCAGGATGCTCCTACTCAGTCAAAACAAGTTGGGAACCAGTAGCCAAGAAACTCGCCCGCTGTGATGACGGCAGATCGGGGGCACAGACAGATCATTAAAGTCGTCACGGGAACATCTTCCACAGCAGGGCCCACAACCCTGTACTTCTTACGTTGGGTTTTAGGAAAGACTCTCCCGTTTCAGGAAATGAGTCTGAGGCCCCAGGTTCCACCTGGAAGCGCATCCCCCGAAGCGGACCTTCCCATCGGGATGCTTGCTGGGGAGAGCGGGCGACGCAGCGGCGGGGCCTCCATCACCACGAAGAGCAGAGCTTCAAGCAGCCACCTCAGGTTCCACCAGCAAACCCTCGCTCGGTGCTGCTGCCTGAACAAACCGCACCGCTTTCTCTCCATCAAGCACCTTCCTACCAATGCGCTCGACAGCTTCAGAGATCATTTAAAAAGAAGTGTGTTACAGGAGCCCTGCCAACCACAAAAAGGTCTTGTGACTGAAAAAGATCAAATGTGGGAGAGAAAAAAACCCACTTAAACATTTTTCCACAAGCCATTTGAAGTCAAAAGTTCAAAAATTAATATTTTTACATGCCTGCTCCGAGGCAGCTGCCCCGAGGTTATATTCCCAGCCTCTCCATGCACAGCTATCTTCCGTACCGCTCTGCCTCCCTCGCACTATGCACCCAGGCAACTCCCTTCAAAACCCTGCAACAGGCATTACCTGCTTTGGAAATAAGCAAAAATGTTTTCAGCAGCAGACGTGACCAAGCCAGGTGAGGAGCAGACAAGCTCCCAAACACGCTCAAAGGTAAATATCCTCAGTGCGCTACCAGTTACACCCTTTAATTTCCCGGCGAGGCGGCGCACGCTCTAGAAACCAACCCGCCCGGGGCAGCGTACGAGCCGGGGTACGTCGCATGCAGCCTCTCAGCCTGGTTCCTCGTGTGTACAGAGCTCCGCGGTTACGGCGGACGTATAAAAATCTGCTCGACCGTCTATTCAACTTTGGGAGCACCGCGGACGAGGTGCAGAGGCTGCAGAAACGCCGAGGCACACAGGCTCTGCCAAGGGTTTCACCACAAGTGACGGTGCCTCGGAAGTATTCGGACTGGCCCGCTGCACGCTCACCGAGACGGCCCCGTGCCAGCGCTGGAGAATCCCACCCGCGGGTCAAGTCCTGAAGAGCACAACGCCGGGAGCCCCTCGAGCGGCAGAAGGCTCTTACAAGGAGGGATGAGGCTGAAAATCCTCCGTGCTCATCCTAAGATGAGGCTGCCTAACAAGTTTAAAGTACTTGGTCACACTTCAGAGCCGCAGCCAATGCCCTTTCATGTCGCAAATCCCAGACTGCCCTATTTTGCACCTTCTGTTTATACGGCACGTGACAACACTAAGTCTTGCAAAATATTCCAAATTACTTTTCAAAGGGAAGAAATGAGAATAGAGGCAGTCACCAGAAGACTTAAGCCCGAGATCTGCCAGAGAAAAATAGAAAAAAGGATTAACCTTCTTCGTTGGCAATCTAAGAATAGTAGTAATTGAAAAAACAAAATCTCATTTTCAGCCTTTAACCCTGGAGGAATAAAAATGGGCTTCTTTGACGGCAGTCTTGTCGCCCTGCCCACCCCAAGCCAGCCTGTGGGACAAAAAGCCTGTGGCCGGGATCACTAGGTCGTTCTTAACGCACCCTCCCCAAACCGCTCCCACAGGTTCACTGGCGATGCGGACGGCGTGGGCGTCTCGGGCAGCTGCGTGGGCACGTTACCCTCCTCTGGTTTCTCCTGCCAAGCGCGAGAAGCGAGCAGGGTCGGAGGCTGCCAGGTGTTGGTGCCGGCCCTTCCACGGCAGCGGCAGCCGGGCCTCTAAAGTTCTGTCTCGCTCCAGGCTTCGCATGAACTGCAAATCTGCAGGTTGCCACAGAAACTCTCCGGGCTGACACGCAGCCATCAGGCAGCATCACGGGCATCTTTTCCATCTTGTTTGCTTTGCATCAGCGCGCTTTAAACGCCCTGTGGCACTGGTGCTCCGCAGAACGATTCCCTCCACGCAGTTATTCTTGTCCAAGCCGCAGGGATTAATCATTCCTGCTTCCTCGGCTGACATATCGAGGTGGGGAAACGACATCCTCAATGAGCAGAGCTGATTACCTGGGAAAGCAATTCTTCAAGATAGCACCGCTAACTGATAGCTCCATCTGCTACAAAAACATTCCTGAGCCCCGGCAGCAGCGTCAGGAAACAGCTAACAATTTCCTTGCAGCTGCCAGGTTTGAAATAGCTTGTCACAGGCTGCCCCGCTCTGTGGGGAGCACCGCGCCGTCCCTCTCCGTGCTGCCCTGCAAAGTGGGGAACCTCCATCAGAAGGTTACAGCGACTCGAGATGGGGAGGCTGAAGGTTAGATCTGGACCGCAAGGAGCACCCGACAGCCCATACTAAAGGTTTGGCCAGATCAACCCTCTTCTGATCCTGCACGTCCCTGTTCCTGAGCACGGGACAGTTTACCGAGGTGTTGGAGCAGCCGGGTGAAACGCCAACATGGCACCGTATCGGTTAAGCCTCGTGACAAACGAAGCTGCCCCATCCCCGTGGGATGATCCCAGGAGCAAACTGCACCACACCAGGACGGGAACGGTCGCTTGCTCCCAACACACATGGAGCTGGGTTGGAATAAAATAAAATAAATAAGACGTATGCAGGAGCTCCAGTTCCCTACAGCCACAACCAGAGAAGGAGTCTCCGGGAATAGGTCTCAGGGAGGACCAGTACGCACGTTAGATTTCTGTGGACATCTAAAAATACAAATCCTACCCGAGGCATGACCACTTCTTCACAGATTCACGAAAATTTACATCGCTACTGAAGCAGCAATAGAGCAAATACTCCCCTTGGTAGATCTCTGCCCCACCAAAGGCACCTGAGCTGCTGACGGGCTGCAGGGACACTCTGCGTGTCCACTTTATTTATTTTTTTCAGGTATGTTGATACTTCATCTGGCAACTCTGTTGCAATGAGGCAATTTCATGCACAAACAAAGCCTTCAGCATCACTTTCACTCTTACTCCCATATGACAACACGTTCCAGATTTGGTCAAACACTTCTCAGGGTTTGGCCTCGGACCAGAACATCAGGGCTCTTCCTATTCCCCTCACACCCCTTCGCAGTCGCCGCTTTAGGTACAGTCAAACGACTGAAGACGCTGATGCTTTAGGAAAGGCAGTTACAGAGAAACGCCAGTTACCCCAAGTCACCAGTTCCTGTGAGCCTCCACCACCGAGTTAGGGCCAATCTGTGAAAACCCAGTTACGGCTTCAACTGGTCAAGACCAAACAGGAAATGGAGCAGAGCTGGCTTGGACCAGTGCCCTTCGTGGCACTGACCTCGTTCATCCCACACGTGGGTGCTGCGGGCCATCGCTCCGGACCAGCGGCAGCGTTCCCAGTCGGCGCAGGGTGGCAGCGGCGCTCTCCTCTTGCCAGCCCTCCGTGCAGGTCACTCATGGCCTGACAGCACGACGGTTCTGCAGGAACGCCTGGAGGAACTAGAGGTGTTTAGCAAAACACACGTATCGCTACAAGTGGATGGATGACAACAGCACCACGTAAAACCTGGAGACACGGCCGTGACAAGATATTTCAAGGAGTACAATCAGAGAACACCATGTGGAGACGCTCTCCTGGTGCCTGAGCAATAGAACTCACCTCCAGGCACGTTCCTGAGCTTGGAAAAAGGCCACCACAGAGCGCCAAGTCACCTTGGCTCCTTATGATGCCCAAGCCCACCAGAGCACTGCAAGAGAGCTGCACATCGTCCGACAGTCCTCTCGGCAGCTGTTTTCTGTATCTGCGGTCACCTACCTCCCCTTCATCAAGGCTCTTGCGAAAAACCTTGCCACAAGGTAAGGCATGACTGGAGGTCTGACAGTCAAGTTATATACCACATTTCCCAAGGAGACACAGCTCTCCCCTCTTTCACAACAGGGCTTTTGTTTGGGCTTTGTTTGCCTCTTTTTTCAGAGTTATTAAGAGAAGGCTTCTGGGAAAACAACCACTCAAGAACAGCATCAGGTCTAAAGGCAACAAGCTTGTCTTGGAAACGCAGGTCTTGTGAGGCTCCATTTGGATAACACACTCGATTCTACCATGAGACAACCTTGGGTAAAACAGGCAAGTTATATTTAACAGTAATGATCCGGCGAAGCTGTTTCTACTGGCGCACTGTCTCACCGACTCCCGTCACTGCAGACCCATCAAAACACGACGATATTTTGATGTCTCGAGCCGCCTTGCTCTCCTCCGCATCGCCGCTGTGTCCTCAGCTCACCAACGCATCGGTTCTCCCGCGAGCCCTGCCATGCTTCCACCCCGTCAGCAGGAGCGAGGAGCTCTAAATTAGGGCTGTTTGAGGGATCTGCTGGCTGTGCTTTATTTATTGCATTTGGAGAATAAGTAAATTGCCGTGGTATCCAGCTGAACGATAGAAGTTCAATCACGGAAGCAATCCGCCCATTAAATGGAGAACCACAACACCACAATCTCACATGGGCTTGGAAGTGCACTTCCACCCTGACCGATTGTCCTTGTCATGTTAGCCGCCCCCTTTCAAAGGAGGAACGAAGGGCTATACCCTCCTGTAACTAATACGAGAACGCCACGCAGGCAAAAGCCTTGTCCTAGAATTCCTCGTCTCCCACCTGAACAAATCTGTCGGGTTTCCCTCTGCCTTGGAAGGAGGGAGGGAAACGCCTCAGGAGCGGAGATTTCCTCATTGCACTCCAAAGTCACCGCTCACGTGCTGTGCTGTTGACAGTTCACCCAAGGCACGATAAGTGTAATGCTTTAAAGTTGCTTCCTTGTTTTAAAAGTCTTGACCGATACTGATATTTCACGTAGTGTTATTAATCAAGGGGAAACAATTAAGCTGGGTATTGAATTTCCTTAAGCTGGAATCCCAGCACCTCCTCATCCCGTAAGCAGGTCACTAATCAGGTTTGGGCTTAGTTTTGCTCAATTCTATTTCTTGGCACAGCCCACCGTCACCCTGGACACAAGTACTTACTCTGCAGCTTCGGTGATGAGACAACAAACTCCATTTTGCTGTGTAAGGACAAAAGCTGCGGAAAGCTGAGCAATGGAGTCGGAGGTGCTGAGACCCAGCGTTCGTTCCCGGGTCCTACCTTCGGCATCACCGGCCCCAGGCCAGCGGTCCCCTTCACACAAAGGCCCCTCGCTTAGAGGGCGGTTGGGGCCGTAGTTGAAATGCCTTTGAGATGGGATTTGTGCTGATATGGAGGATAATTACAACACCCTCCCACGAAGGTGCCACACACAACGGGTACTTCCCACCACGGCGAGGGTGGTGATGACGAGACAGCCAGAGCTGTTTCCAGCAGGCTGCAGCGTACATCACCAAGTCCTGACAAAACCAAATCCGTTCCCACAGTTCTCCTCAATAAACGCATCCATTTAAAGCCGTTTGCAGAGGTTCATTTACTCCCTCATGCTCCTGAGCGACACTATTTCATGCTCCGCACACGGGGCAGCTCCGAGGACAGCTGAGCCGCACTGCCAGCTCGATCCACCGAGATTAAACGAACACAATGATGCCAGCAAATAAACACCTCAAGCCAAAATTACCAGACACCTGAAAGCAGCCTTCAAAGCCCCATTTATCAGCTAGATCTGCTCGGCTGTATTTAAAACGTACACAGCGAGGAGAAAAATATACAGAGCCCCGTCTCAGCATCAAACCGCCAAGGCATTATGGCACTCGCATGTCCACAGCAGTTATTGCAGCAAAGTGCCTTTTCTTCATCTTCTGAAAACCCGTGTAGATAATATTTCAACCGTAACCACACATCTCTCCCTGCGGTACGGACACATACAAAACGCATTAGGAGCGGTGCCAGGAGCTGAACGGCTTCTCTCACTGCCTCGATTCAGGCGAGCATCTTGCAGGTGCTGCAGCGCTTTCCCAACGCGGCTCCAGCGGGAGCTCCAAATCAATACGGCTCCTCGGCCATCATCCAGCCCCAGTAAATCCCTCCAAGGGCAAGCCCCGCTGAGTTACAGGACCACTTCTTCTCCCGCTTTACCGAGAGCGGCATGCCATAAACCAGCTCCAGTCAAGGTAACCCAGGCTCACGGGGGAGACGGAGCGCGCGTGAGCAGCAAGCGAGATGACGCGTGCTGTGGACTACGCTCTGCAGGTAATACCAGGGGGCCCAGCGCTGCACCTGACGGGCACAAGGGGACGGGGAACAGGAGCCTCCGACGCAGCCCACGCTTCTCTCTCTTGCCCACCTTTTCCCCTCTTTTGAGCTTGCTGGGTCCAAGGGTAAATCCAAGCAAGGAAAAGATCTGGGTCGGCTGGCTTTGCCAGGGCGCTGCACCATGAAAAGCTTCTGCAAACGAAAATAAATGTGTTTACTTTCCCAAATCAAGAGAACTTCACGTCCTCTTTGTGGCAAGTTATTCAGAGATGGTTTTTCACACGAGCCTGCCAAAGAGAATTTGAGGTTTGTGGGTTGCACGGTGGGAGATATTTTTGGTTGGCTGGTGGAAGTGATTGGGCTGAAGGCTGTTTTTCAAGTTCTCTGATTTGCTCAGACTTCCCCCGAAGTGACCTCCAAAAGCAGAGGGGAGAGGGAAGAACTTGTGCTTATTTTCTCTAGTTTACTGCTGTCAAAGACACCTTAAAAGCTTTCAGAGACATTTTCCCCCTCATTTTCTTTCTCTGTGTGGTAGATTCAGGTCATGCCTGCATTTGAAGAGCATCAAAAAGCGAACTGGAGAAAGTGTCTTCTCTGAAAAAGCCACTGAGGCTCCGCTTTGATGTCCCAGGGTGGGGGCTCCACTGGCGGCAGCACCGCCAGGAGAGCCCATGGCCCCAGCTCTGCTGAAACAACACGAGCCAAACAACGGGTCCGGGTCTTAAGCGGGGAAGAACCACGGGCAGCGGGGATTGCCAGCACCTCTTCAAAGATCAAGCTGCCTCTGAGGATCAGAAGGAAGAACACGACATGCTGTGGCTCAGCAGCCTCCTGCTCACATTCAGCGCTGGGTGTGGGAGCGTCACAAGAGACCCTGGGCAGAGCAGGGGAATGGCATTCCCTGCATTCCAGGGACAAACCCCGGGGGGTAACAGCAGTCTGCCATCCTCACCAAGGTGCACTAGGAGCAAGGACCAAACCCGCTCGCTTCCACAAGAAAGGCTCAAGATCACACAAGGGCCACTCTAAACTAGCCCTCTGTTAGGAAGGTGATACTGGCCAAGCCCCGGCTGCCGGGAATCCCGGAGCGCCGCAGCCAGGTCAGCTCAATGATGGGCAGAGGACACGCCAGGCTGCCTTTTATGTCCTCTCCCGTGTGCTGGGGACAGGGGATGAGGGAATTCTTTACCCTGAAAACACTCAATTATTTTAATAGGATTACATTTGCAACTGACAGTGTTTAGAACAGTCCCTTGAATTTATTAGCCTGCCAGCTCTCCAGATAAGTAATGTGAATGCAAAGATCTCGGAAGTTTAAGTAACTAGCTGGCAAAGAGTCAACTCCCACCCTCCACAGTTTTAGGCACAACACTAAGTTTGGGAAGTGAGCTCCTGAGCTCAGCAGCAGAATGCCTTGCAGAGCCCCACATCTCCCACCTTCCCTAGATACGCCTCCTAATGACGTTTTGGCCTCTTGTAGATGTACAAGCACAAGGGCAGAGGAGCTGAAAGCCACAAATTAATCCTCCCTCTTTCAAAAGCCCACGTTAAGAGTAAACCGAGTTGTAAATTAATGGAACGTCAAGTCCAAAATGACACGGGCTAATGCAGCTCTTCCTCTGTACAAGAAATACGATATGGCATGAAATGGCAGTAGAACGTTTCAACCTAGAGGCAGCATCTCAGAGGGACACGATCAGGTTGGCAAGGTCACAAAGAAACTGCAGAGAAGCCTGTAAGAAGGTGCCTGCCCGAGGGGCTGCTGTCCGACTGTCCCAATGTCTTCTGCGAAGCGGCTGCTCTCCCACCCCAACTCCCACCACCAAGCACGGACCATCCCACCCCCTGTCAAGGGCAGAAGCAGGGCTGCAGCGGGGGTAAACCAGCACCTCCACCCTCCACCCAACAGGGCTCCCAGCACGGTGGTGGGAAGGGCAGGGCAGTGGTTTCAAAGTGCCCCCAGGAGGGGACATGGTGCTGCACCATCCGAACACCCTCCATCGCCACCTTCCCCGAGAGCAGGGCAGGCTGGCGGCTCGCATGCAGGGTGGGCTTATTTCCTTGGGGAAGGGAATTAACGAAGAACTCATTGCCGCCGTTTACATGGAGCTTGACATCAGTCCTCTCCAACCCTCCGAGGAAGGTCAGCGCTCTCCTCGCCCCGCACCAAAGACGTCTTTGATATCCGCGCTGGCAGGGGCTGCAGCGGCCCTGGCTGGCTGTATGTCCTCTGCCCCACCAGCCCTGCCTGCGCCTGCTCACCCTCTCCGCTCCCCCCACTTCAAAGACACCCACTGTAACTAAGAACAAGCCCAGACTGACCAACAGCCACAGGAGCAGCTCCCTGAAAGCGCAGCCAAAACCACTGCCAGAATAACCGACCGGCCGCAGCCCCCCGCCGCAGCCCCCCACCGCAGCCCCCCACACCTACGGAGCCTCTCACCGGCACACGCCGCCTCCTCTCCCGGCAGGAACAGCTCACGGCCGGGCTGCCCCGCGAGCTGGTGGGGCAGAGGCGTCCCTGCAGTTCCCTGCGGGCCGGTGATCCACACCAGAGCGCACGCCGCGGGTGTCAGACCCCGCATCTCCCAGATCTTCGCTTAGAAGATGGCATCCAAACCCGGCAGCAGCGGCCGCCTTCTTCCCATCCCTAGCAGAGGCACCCTCCAGCACACAACCTTTCAGAGCAACGCCAGCAGCATCGCGGCTGCCAGCTGCTCCTGATGCCTGTTCTGAGCTCCTTCCCGTGGAATTCAGCTTCCTGGCACCCCAGGTTGCGAGATACAGCTAAGATACGGGAAAAACACGCCAGCTCTTCCAAAGGCTGCAGCACTTCTGAACAGGCAATTTAATGCTCGCTTTGTGTTCAAGCTGGGGGAACCAAACAGAGGAAAAGAAACATGCTCAGGCATTATCAGGCTGGCCAGCAATCAGAAAGGTAATTAAAAACCTGCCCCCGAGCAGGTGGTCTAAACCCCTCTGTTAACGCCTTCGCTTGCCAAGCAGGAGCCGTCCAGCGCGCGAGCCGGCGCGGCCAGGCGCTGGGATCCGAGAGCACGTTTCCCTGCTCCAGCGCCCGCCCCATAGCACAACGGCCATCGGCCGCCGTGAGCCGCCAGCGTGGCCCGAGGCGCCGGCTGGGACGGGGTAAGCACGGTCCGGGCACACGAAACAATCGGGACGAGCAGTGCCGGGACTGCCCGCCAGCCCCGAGTCCGGCGGTGGGGTTACGGAGCGGTACGTGCTCCGATTCGCGGTGGAGCCAGGGTCACGGCCATACCTGAGCTCTTAACAAAGAGGTCTATTAAAAGATGGCTTTTGGCAGGAAATCCAACCGGAGACACATTTATGTCTTGTCGAGGGTGGCAAATTGTCCACCTAATTTTAGGTCTCTGTAGCAAACATCCTAAAAATATACGCTCTTGCAGCAAATGCCGTTACCTTGAGCCACGTCTGCTGAAGCCTTTCGCCTCCCCGGCGACGGTCGGTGAAATGAAAACGCTGCGGAGCCCCAGCACCCGCCCACCGCCACGTCCCGCACGTGCGCTCAAATCCCACGGAGCGACGCGACCGCAGACACCTCCCCAGCGAGGGAGGTTTAAACCCAGCAGCCGGAGAACTTAACAATCCAAAACCGGTGAGGACAGATAAGCCCGTGCCAAGGCTGCCAGGGAACACTACCGGCTCCCTGTAAGTGGAGGATTTTCAAAACTAAATTAGAAATTACCTGACGCACCTGATCCTAGCTCAGAAATGAGGATCATCTCCTCCAGCAACCCTTCGATTACCGCGGGTGCTTATACCAGGGAGAATTTGATTTCAGATGGGGTTTGTAAAAGGCAGAGTTGTATTTTATTCCAAAAACGGCACCTTTCAAGCCTGCCCAGTTTTAAAAGCGTCTTTACAACCGGTATTAACCTGGCAAGTGTTTTGATCGTTGGTTCCGCCGTTTTCCAAGGGGTCGCTGCTGCCGAGGAGGAGCGATGCTGGCAGCGGAGCCGTGCTGAGCAGCGAGGAGCACGTGCTGCCCCGGGCTCCCCAGCCTCTGCACCTCCGCGAGCGGTACCAGCGGGCCCCTCTTTCAGCAGCAGTGGCTGAGGCGCTAAGTACCACTCGATGCGCTGAAATCAACCCCTGACAGCCCTTTCCCGAAGGGCGCACACGTTCTAGTAACCCTCCTCCAACTTCACGCCTCTCTCCCACAGGGATTTTCACAGCTCCAGGAACCGCAGATGTCGTAACGCTGAACACAGAGCCGCACAGGACCGCCCCGGCACCGGGACGCATGAGCGGCCCCGGGACCGGGACACAGGACCAGGCGTGAGCCGCTCCACGGCCAGTAACCGCAACCGTGCAGCCTGCAGCCCCGCGGGGCTGTGACCCAGCACACCCCCGCGGCAGCGCGGCACACCGAATGCCAGGCTGCGTCACTCACAGCGAACGTACCCCAGCTCCTCCCTGGAACGGCCGATGAACACTGAGGAAGAAAGGCCGATGGCAAGAGCAGGAGATGACTGTCCTCACCAAGTGTGCGCTGCTACGACAACACGCAGCGTCCTAAGCAAACGGACTCGCCTGCAGCCGGGCAGATCTCCTGGCAAAGCCAAGGGGCCCCTGATCAACACCTCCCACAGGAGCCCACGCCACGCACGGACTTGGGCAGCTCCTCCCAAGGTAACCCAGCTCCCCTCAAAAGACCTTTGCAAATGTCAAACCCACCGTAACGCGTTTTACTCGAAACCTGGAAACCCTGTCTCGCCAGATGACGCAGGACTTTTGTCCCCCGCCACAGAGGGGCGGGAACACTCGCGACCGAACCCTTCGCCGAACATTACAGCACCCCGAAGCGATGACCTTTACTGCTTTCTGAGGAAAATACCGAGAGCAACTGGCAAAGCTCAATGGTGCTGAAGGCTCTGTGTGCTCCTGGTGAAACTATGGCTCCGCCAGCCTTTAATTTACAGTTACCCCTACGCTGCCGCAAAGGGCAGGGCGCAACCCAGCCTGTGGAGCCCCAACCCGGTCAGCAAAACGAGGAGGGCAGCCCAGTGTCGCCTCCCCTCCACAGTGATGGCTCAGAGGAGCGTTCGCCTTACGGGAGGCTGCAGAGGCTGTCCCTGGAAGATCAAAGACATCCACCGCCGGTTCACCTGCAGACGCCAGGAACGCTGGCACGGAACCACCGCTGGCTCCACCTCTAAGAGCCTGGCTCCAGATCTATGCAACGCTTCCCTAAGCGACGCCACCAAGCAAAGCGTCAGACAGTCGTCTGGCAGAACCCTGACGAGAAAGACCTGTAGGGAAACGCAGGGATTAAGGCTACGGGGCACCGGGCAGCTGCAGAAATGGTGGAACACAGCACAGTTGACTTCCTTCTTTTTAACAGGTCCAGCATTCCACCTGAAGAACGGGTCCTGGGGATAAAGCTAAGCGACAGCGGCCACGCGTCCCGGGGGAGCTGAGCCCAGGCGTTTCTCACAGGACCTCGCCGAGCCCAGCTGATCCTGGAGCTCCCCGGCTCAAAGAGAGAGGAGGCTCCGCACAGCGAGCGCAAGTATAACGTAGGACACGCGAGGCCACCTCTGCGAGGGGCTAACACCGCTCAACACGTAAACAACCTTTCGGGGACCTGGAGCAGAGGGAGGGGAAGAAACGCGCCAGGTTTTCCTCGCAGACTCCCCTCTGCGATGAAGGCACGCTGCCATTCGGTCCCCGTGCAAACACGCCAGCCAGGGCTCTCCGCTGGGACACTACACCTTTATCTCTTCCTTCCCTCCGCGTGCTCTCGCAGGAGGCAAGGAGGGTTGTTAAACACGGCCGGATTTTTCCAATCACAAAGCATCCCAAAATAAACACGAGGAGGCTCTGAACTGCAAAATATTCTTAAGTACTTGACACCAAGTTCCCTCTAAGAGCTCCACAGATTGCACGTTCGCAGGAAACGGCAATTCTTCGCACGTTTTCCAGGCCATATTCCTGAGAATTCACACAGTTTCTCCCAGAATACTGTGTGACATATTTTACCACTGAAATCATCAACTGCTTGGCTGGACGCACGAGATTTGCTCATTTTCACTTTTCAGTCCAAGTTTCAGGTGATGTTTCTATGTGATGTTCTCAGCCAAACCAACACTATCGAAAAGTGGGTTCCTAAACCCCCTCAAGAGTTCGAACTATTATCCATGTCACACCGAGCACCAACCCCAGAAAACTCGTTCTAGCAGAGTCTATCAGAAGCGGCTCTGTTGAAAGTCCACTTAATTCTGCTGAACTCCGCTGTAAGAGACCTCCAGCCTCACTGGGGGGCAATCATTTCTCCATAAATACATGTGTGTGTGTGTGTATTTATCTTCCCAGGCGGCTCCTGCTGCAGAGGAGCCCCGTCTGGAATCCCGGAGGACCCCCGGCTGCACTTTGGCAGAAGCTGTCCCTTGTGTTTGGCAGACGATGGCCAATTAGCAAGACCCCATGGCGATGTTTACATGGTCTGTGGACTCGCCGGTCAGGCTCAAGCTGGAAACCTCTGAGGCAGAGACAAATCAGAAACGGAGCCTCCAGCTTCACTGTGGGGAACCCACTGGTGAGACCGAGTGCCTCGGGACCCAGCTTCGTTAGCCGCGCTGCTCACGCGATGGCTCGCTGCAGCCCAGCACCAGAGCCCGACACGGCAGCTCTAAGGCCAGGGACGTGGCTAAGCCACCGCGGCGAGCTCCGGTGCCTGGAGCGAGAGCGTCCTGCCGAGCGCAGCCCCCGGGCGGGGTGCGCCGAATCGCAGACCCGGGTGACGAGCGCTGTCTGTCGGGCGCTTTGCAGCAGCGCTTGCCGTTCTGACCCCGGGGCGGGTTGGTTTCACGCCCAGAGGTTCACCACCACCTTATAAAAGAAGGATTTCCAGAAGGCAAACGGAGCGATGTCTCAAAATAGCATGTTTACATTAACGCTTGGCAAGCACAGCCCTGCAAACAGAGATGAAGAGAGACAAGCTATAAAAACACCACGGACATCTGCTTGCCGGAATAGGAGCTTGTAATCCAATTTCAAGTCCTTCTGCCAAGTGTTACACACAGCGTCTGTGTGTGACGCTGCGAGCCCGCGTCCCCCACCGCCCCTCAACTAAGATCAGCCAACGAGGAGAAACAGCGATTCAGGGGGAACGCTCCATTTCAAGAGCCGTTTAAACGGGAAGCTGTGGTCCGGGTACATCGGAACCCACCGTCCTCCCATCCGTGGAGACACTGAACGACCAGGACGGGACAATAAACACCGCCTGAGCAGCACGCAGGGACGCCGGAGCAAGGCGGAAAATCAAACCTTTCTGCACCTTTCGGCTCTCGGTGGAGAACAATCGGCTCTCCCGGCCTTGGAAGGGCTCGCAGAGCCTCGCCGATGGAATCACCGCTTGGTCATCAAACCTGTGGCTCACAGAGAGCACACGCAGAGCAGGCGTGCACAAAGGAGATAACCGGAGCTCGCCAGCCCAGCCTGGGAGGGAGGAGACGCCCGGCGTGGCAGAGTCACCAGCCCCAGCAGCACCACGCCGACCCAGGGACTGCCCCGCTTCCCAGACCCGTCCGAACGGCCCCGATCACGCTGCTTTTGGGCGCTTCCACCGCACGAAGCTCTGTTTTCAAAGTTTCTACCTCATTTCATCAGATGCACAGGAAGAATTCTTCTGCCATTTGACTTCAGTTTGACACCACGAAGGAAAGATCGGTAATTCAGTTAATCACTCGCCACATAAACAAAGAAACCTCTTGAGAAGCAGAGAGCAACACGTACGGGTATTTGCAATGCATAAGAGGGTATTTTTTTTAAATGGTAACAATGCAACCTATTCACGGTGAAGAGTCTGTGAGGCCAATTAAATACTTTGGGTTCCATAATTATAATTGCAGTAATGAATGGAAAGCGGCATTAGGGCTCGCACAGCGCGGCTCCTATTCAACTCCATCCAATGATTCCGTTCTCATCTGCTTTCCACTAACCTTTTGTGTCTCGGCGTATCCGATCTCGCCAACGGCTTGGAGTACAATAAGAATATCCCCAAATATCCCAGGTAACCTGAGACGTTGAGCAGCCTTTGATTTCACCTCCTCGCCAGCTACAGAAGGGATTATGCGCCAAACGGATAATGTTCGTATTTAGGAATTTTAGACATTAATGAAAACTGAGGGGCTCAGGCCACTGTCTGAACGCCCCGGCAAGCCCAGAGGGACAGGGGAAAGCCAACACCTGATCTCCTGGGGGTTCTGAGGTTTTCTGCCCCTGGAAAAGAGCTCTTTGTGGTGGCTCCTTGCTGGGGAAAGGGGCTTTAGTGAAGGACTCCTCCACCTCACTCACTTCCCGACAGCCTCCCAGCAGCTTTTATCCACCATGGGCCTGCCAAGACCAGTCTTAGGAAATTGAGGAGTTACTCACAAAGAAGTTCACTCCAAACTGCTCCACTTCCACTTACAAAAGGAAGACGCATCTTTGGGTTGGTTAGTTTGGGGGTTTTCTCAAATATTCTCACAGTTCCCCTAACCCTGATGCCTCTACTTTGCCGCATTCTTGAGAAACCGTCACCTTACAGGAGCCCCTTAATTTGGGGGTATTTCCACACAGACCAGAGCTGCGGTAGATTTTTTTCCTGGAGAATTATCATCTGCGGGCCACTGTCTCTCATGGCCCAGATGTGGTACCTGGCATACAAATGGATTTCTTCTGCCACTGACGCCCCCCCAACCGTAATTCCCTGACAGCTGGCCCACGGGTGGCAGAAGGGAACGAGGCATCACAGCAACATCCCGGGAACTCGCTTTGTCCCCAGCCTTTAGGGGGGGCTGCAAAGCAAGCCGCAGCTCTGCCCACCTCCTCCTGCTGCGACGCTGCCTTCCCACCCCGTCCACTAATAACCGTTAGTGGTGACCCTCAGGCTTTGGAAAGACGGGAATACAGAGCGTGCAGGGAGCACAGGCACTTCGCTCTGCTGCCGCAGGGCTTTACTCTTGGTTGCAAAACCCGCAGCTGACACACACACGCACACACACACGCATGCAAGGAACAAGGCTCCTACGTGCGTCCTGTGCTTCCGAGGGAACAGCGATTTCTCCAGTCCCCCGCAGCACGCTGCTCCCCCATCCCCGAGATTTAAAGCGTGCTGACTGCAGCGACAGACCACCTTTTCCTTCACGCTGAACCCATTAGCAAAGTCAAACACCTCAGCCGTTCGCCTCGTTTCAGCGAGCACCGCGCTCCCTTCGCCAGCCAGGCGGCTGTGGATGGAGGGGCTCAACGGCACAGAAACACCACGTTGCCAGAAGAGGTACTTAAGCTTCTCTGGTTTACGTTAACAATGTGTTTGCCCAGCCACAATTTGCTGAAAGGGATTGTCTCCTCGCTCCCCGCAACAGCCATGAATCTCCTTAAGACAGGACGATACTTTACACCCATGATAGGTTTATGCAGCGTGGCGCACATTTGATGCCTTAGTCCCGTCTCCAAAGCGTTCCTTCCTCCCCTCCCCAAGCTTCAGAGCCGCTGGTTTGCTCTGAAAGAGGAAAGGGTTAACGCTGGGCCAGAGCTGCACACCCACTAATTTCCCCATTTGTCTGCAGGAAATGAAAACAAGAGGTTTAAGCAAATGCAGTTTTATCAATTCAAAACTTCAGCCGCCACTTGCGAGACAGCAAAGCGACATCCTTCACGGGCTCACGGAGAAAGGGAAAAGTCAGTTTTATTGATGGAAGGCCCCAAAAGGCAGGTCCTAATCCGGGCGAGTAAAAAAAATCTTCCCTATCTACAACAAATGGGACCTGGAGTTCCAGGCGCTGCAGTGATTTATTACAGACCCGAGGAGACAATGAAACCCGCCTCCTTCCTCAGGATTAAAGCCAAGATGCTTTTGGCCTGTCGCTGCTCATCAGAGGCGAGGACCCGATCCCTTCGCCAGCCGTGGCAAACGGGCCGCGCTGGCTGGCCCTCTGACAGGGCTCCTGCTCGCTTTCCCCACTGCCGCGGATCAACGCGGCGTGCGGGAGGCAGCACGCTCAGCTCCTGCAGCAGCTCAGGCTGGAACACGGAGGTTCGTCCCCGGCTCTGCCAGGGCCGCTCCAGACCGCTGCCACCAGCCGGCATCACCGCTCGCCTCAGACCCTGAAGAAACAGCTTTTAGAACACCTCCCGACATCCCCCCTGCCTCCAGAACTTCCAGAAACTCAGCCGGGCATCGCATCCCCCTGAGCAGCCCCCCATCACCTACATTCACAACCGGTTTTATCTCTCTCCCGTATTTTTCCAAAAAAGACAGGTTACAAGAGGCCTCCCCACCCTCGCCTGGTTGGGGACGGCTCAGCAGAAGCCAGAAGGAACTCTGGAAGATCACCGGTTACTCAGCTTCCCCGCTTGCCGCCTTCCAGCAAACGCCAGGCACGACTTTGTCACCCGGGATTTAAGGAGACTCGCGACAGGCACGTGCAGGGGTGCATCCGCCTGGAATCGCTACGGACCTGCCAGACCCAACGCTGCCACGACCGGGTCTGAGCGCGCGCGGCCGCGTTGGTTGGCATTTCCTGTTGACTGAATTAGTGCATCTTTTTTTTAATGAGTCTCACTTCAAAATCATTTTAAATCCATTTGCTCACGTCAACATCAATGTACTCGGCATTATCTACCAATTAGTAAACCGGAAAGTATTCTTTAGGTAATCTAAAAATCTCAGTAAAATATTCAACGAGTCATTCATTTACTACAAACTGCCCGATAAAAACAAATTCCTGGAACCAGCTGTCACAAAGCAACGAGTGTCTAAGCACAGAGCGTTTCCAAGCCGGGGCTGTCCAGAGCGCATCTCAGGCGTGAGCGTTCATACCAACGTCACGGCTTCATCTCCTGCCGAACTCGGTCATTTCAACGGCCGTCCGAGTCCCGGCGGGGCGGCTGAAGCAGCCGCGGGCACGTACAGTGTCAGGGAGACACAGAGCGCTGCGTCTTGGCGCACAGAAGGACATCCCGACAGTCAGAGGCAAGAGCTGGGAAGGGGTTCACCTTGCTGAAGGATCCAACGTCTGAGCTTTCGCTGTCCAGCCCCTCGGAAGCAAACCCGCGCCGAGGACGCCGTATGGTGTAGGACAGGCTCTGAACAGGCACCTTCCCAGGTGCCCAGTTCGGCAAGCATCGCCTGCCCTCCCCGGCTCACTCGGACTGCCACACTAAGCGATGGGAAAGTATTTTCCACTAGATCAGGCTGGCAGGAATCTCGAACGGCTCCTGCTTCCCAGCCAAGCCCAGCGAAGCGGTGCCAGGGCTGCAGCTCAGGTAGGGCGCACTGCCAGCCCCGCCGAGGACTGCTCCAGAAGGATTTCTAACCTGGCAAACCCCACCAGCAGCAGCCTCAGCCCAGCTCCCCTAATGCCTGCGCAGCACCCGGGCTTGGCAGGGCGAAGATCGCTCCCCTGCCACAGCATCACCCACCTGCACGGCCAGAACCGCCCCCAAGAGCCCACCTGCACCCGCTCCCTGCGGGCAGCGGGGCCGTGAGCTCTGGGCACAGGAGGGCTCTGCCTGCACAAACACACGGCAAAACCTTGTTTTGTGGGGGTTTTTTTGACTCAGGCGAAGGAAGGGTGGTTTGAAGGGTGGCTCTTTGGGTGTTTTTAATCTCTGGAGTGTGGCAGAGCAGTAAATCTTGCATTATGCTCCGAAGACGCCACTGTGCTTCCCATGCTGAAGCGGCAATACCTGGCGGCTATGGATTCGGGGAGAGTTGATTAAACATGTACATCCTCTTAAAGATTATACGGAGCGATCAAGAGTATAAGACCTTTCAATCGAACGAGAGGCTGTTAACGTGGACAGAGCCCAAAAACCTCGGCACAGGAGTCACTCCGAGCAGTTCTGCCTGCCAGGTTAACGAGTAACGGCTCTTTCGGAGCCGCCTTCAGAGCAGAAGCTGAGCAAGGAGGAGGAAAATCGGTCCTCAGCTGCGAGAGGGCAGAACAGAGCAGTCGTGCTACGTGACCCCACGGGCACGCTCTCTGAATGACACAGCCCAAGCCTTCACGTTGAGCAGTCACCAAACTATTCAAAAATTAAGGTCAGAAATGAAAACTTAAGTGACAAAGGAGAAATTATGCTCATTTTTTACACGCTGAGAAGAACCTCTCCATGCATCCACGCTCCAATGGTGACCAAGGACACAAAGCAGGAGCAAGTTCCTGGGGTCCCGCCTCATCCCTGCCACCGGTGTGCGCTAAGGAACCGCACCGAGGCTCTCTGGGCTCTGCGCAGCACAGTATAGGAACAGAGTGACAGAAAAAATTAATCTGTCTAGAGAACTGGAGCTGCTGTCAAGCCGACCTGGATTCTCCCTGACACGGTGAAAGCCCTTCACATGGCAAGGAGGGTTCAGCTTTGTTTTGTTCCTGCTGCGCCCGTCCTGAAAAAGCTGGCTCGCTCCAACAGCCCTGAGGAACCCAAACCATGCTCCAGGAGCTCCGTGTGACAAAGCTGACGCTCACTTGATGACCAGATCCAGGGTCCTGACATATGTCAACCGGCTTCCCACCCACGCCACAAAGCCCAGTCAGGCTGTCATCAGGAAGCAGTCACGAGCAACGGCACTGCTCGGCCCCTGGGCACAAGCACCACCACCAGCACGTTCTCCAGAAGCCTTCCCCGAGGGAGGCAGGAGAAGCGACTGAGGCACGAATGCTTCTAAAGAGCTGCTGACACCTAAACCAGGGCAGCATGTTTTCTGGTTACAAAGAGCTCATGCAGCCCCCACCCTCCAGTCAGCTAAAAAGAGCATCTAATTTTATACAGACTGGGGAAAGCAACAGGGGCATCTCAGGCTCTTCCCTGCTCCTGCCGAGCTTCTAAAATCATAATCTACATCCAATACGCGAATATTCCGGTCCTTCACTACGACACCAGTTAGAATTATCTGACCACCTCGTAACCTTGGAGCAACACGCCGTTTCTGCGTTTGTCCTGTAAGCTTCAGCAGCTTGAGTTGGTCCAACCTCCACCTCCCGCACCACGGCATTACCCATGGCGGAACAAACCCCAGGCTGAAGCGGTGTTGTAGAAGACCTGACGGGCACCTTCCGAGCAGCAGTCCTGAAAGCGATCCATCCCACCCACAGCGGCCAGCCAGAAGCGCGGCATCGCGCTCCACTTCAGGAAAGCCAACACCACCTGCCCTTCTCCAAACCTCAACCGACTGAGCTAATCCTGCCAAAGGTCTGCGCAAACACGGCTGTGGAGCCCACAGCTCCGCAACTGTTGGGTAAGGGGCTGCTGCGGTGCCACGGAGCGCTACGGGCTGGGCGGGACCTCCACGTGCCTGCAGCCGGCGCAGAGACGACCCTGTGCAGAGACGATGCGACAAAACACACCGCAGGAGAGGGCTCTCGCTGCGCCAGGGACGGACGTTCTCTTCCCAGCTACTGCGGGCCGGGAGGGTGTTTGTTTTGGCGTGTTGGCCCAGAGGTCACACTTCATGCCCAGGCTGGGCAAAGGAAGTTTTCTCTCTAGCCCAGTTTTCGCAGAGCCCCACTCTGCCATAACCCAGCTCCAGAGCTTAACTTCACTCACGTTTAAAGTTCTCTGTGAGGGAAGCTGCCAGGCAGCCTCATTTAGAAACAGAAAAGCAGCAACAAGCAGTTTCTCATGCTTGATCCAATTACTCTGATCTCTCTTTTGATGCTGCAGCCTCAGACTCGTATTTCTATTACTGCACGGGGGGACCAGGGGAGGGAGGAGGACGCCACTTTGCTGCTTGATGGTTCTTTCTTCCCTGTCACCCTTCGGAGGAGGGATATAGGCTGAAAAGGGCTGGAATAGAGCGGACGGGGGGTCTGGGATGCGCCCACCTCCGGGTGGAGATGCCATGCAGGCCGGTGGTACCAAGGGCCCCCGTCCAGCTCGCAGACCTCTCTGGCTGGAGCTTGCCTAGTCCCGAGGTGTCCGTGAGAAGCTCCTATCCATGAACAGCGTTCCTGCTCGAACAAAAGGTGTGTTTCTGCGTCAGAGCCTGAGGTGTCATCAGCCCGAGCTCACAAGTTGTAAAAGAATTAATCATAAGCTTAGTTTTCTACTACTGTAACATCAGAGAATAGAACATTGTTTCAGTTATCGATACAGGTGCATATGGAACAAAGCTGCTCATTTATCCTTGTATCGTCCTTACCAAGGCTGGCCTAAACCCAGCCAAGCTGAATCAGCAGGAGAATGGCAATATTCAAGGTTAGATCGTTGATTAACTTAAGATAGATGATTTTGAGAAGTTCTCTGCTTGGAGTAGACATAGAATACAATAGAACAGTTTGAGTTTTCCCAGAATTTGGGGGTGGTTCTCGTTCTGTGACCCGAGCGGTTGAGGACCAAGACAACTGGAGCGAACCTTGAAGAAAGAAATGAAGAATAAGACATCTGCTGAGACAAAGGAATTGAATGGACTTTTTGACTAATGAAGAATGAAGGACTGAGAATCGGTGGGAAAACATCAAAGACTTTCCCTAGGGACATCATGTTAGAAAAGAAAACTCAATATACTGAGGATGTGTGCTGTGTGCTTTGCCACTCACTGAGGTGATGGCTCAACTCTGAGCTGTTGAATAAAGCAAGCCCAGAGTTACCCACAGACGGGTAAAATTCTTTAACACCCGCTTTCAGCGGGCAGCCCAGCCACAGCGGCACGCTCCGGGTCCCAGGATGCCAGCACGGCCGCAACACAGCACCCGCACCGTTGTGCCTGGGGCAGCAGCTGGTATGGGAGACACGGCGATGGCCCTCCACAATCGGCGCTACTGCCACGGCGCGACTTCCTCTGCCAAGGCTCCCAAATCGATAGCTTAGAAAAGGCAGGGGAAAACAGGGAGCAAAAAAAATCGAGTTCTTTGCCCTCGAGGAAATGTTGTCTAAGAGGCATTAAAGCAGCTCTCGGATTTTATCCTGCGATTCACAACAGAGCACCAAACCCCCGAGATCGTTATCTCCCGCATCGGGACCCCAGTTCGCGCTGCGCGGTGCCTCCCGTCGCTGGCAAACCCCGACTGTATGGGCCAGATGCAGGCAGTTCGAGTCGCCATCCAGCCCTGCTTCTGTTCCTCTGCAGCCGCTCCGCTCTGCTACGCCGCGCTGCTGTGCCGTGATTCACGGGCTTACTGACCGCAGCATCAACCAGCCTCGAGGTAAAAGCTGCTCGTAAAACAGAAAACGGGAGGGAAGGGACTCAGCGTCAGGCAGCACAGCAAAGCAGGACGGCCGCTGTCCCGCAGCAGGGCTGTGGTTTTTAATTCAGGCACCTCTCAGCGCCGGGTCTCCAGGGCGAACCGGCGGGTGATTCACTACGCATCGAGCTAAACCAAACGTGGATCCCGCAAAAAGCACCTTGCAACAAAGCAGCTGAAAAACTAGGAGAGCACATCAACTGCACAAACATCTGGGCAGCTGCTGCTGGGCGCAGGCGAGTTGGAGCGCAGCAGCGTGAGCGTCTCCCCGCCTTGCGATGAGCAGCGCCGGCACCGACAGCTTGTTTCCATCGCTCCTGGCCAGCCTCACCGGGCACTCCGGGCTGCGGAACGGCCGGACCCGGGGAACAGAGCTGCCCTTCGGGGCTCCTGAACGCTGGCAAACCACCGGCCGGGCACAGAGCCATCGTCCTCGTCAGAGCCGGCCTGCGGGCAGTCGCCAGCCGCGTTCGGAGGATGGAGCGGAGGGAGAAGGAGCTGCAAATGACACCGGCTTCCCCCCATCGCCGCCCGCCATCCTCCCGAAAAGGCCGCGGGGGAAGCGGGTAGCGCACGCCTGTGAATAAAGCTCTTCGTTCAGCCGCGCTGCCTGCGCCTTTATCGCCCCCGTCCCTGCGCGTTAAATCCAGCCGATGGCTCAGTGGCCCCCTTGGTCTTCCCCGACCGTCCCGGGCACGCAGCCCCCGCTCCGCTCCAGCCGCGAACGGAGCCCGCCGACCTGCCGCAAACGGGAAGCGGCACCAGGGAGGAATATTTTACCGGAGCCACCGGGCACAAGCGCGATCCCTCCCGCGGCCCCGCGCAGCAGCGGTGCCGGCCGGGAGGGCACGGGGGCTGCTGCCGCCGGGCGGCCCCCACGGCCCCCGCCGCACCGGCTTTGCTGGGCGGCAGCAGGACGACTCGGGGAGCCCCAATTAGTCGCGTTTAATTAACGCCCGCTGCATCCGAGCGGGGCGACCGCTTCCAGGAGCGCCCCGGCTGGAGGCGCCCAGCGCGGGGTAAGGGCGTTTTCGGCGGGGCCCCCGCTGCCACCGGCGGGGGGAGGGAGGGAGGGAGGGAGGGAGGGAGGTGGGGAGGCGCCTCCTCGCAAGTTGCACTCGGATTCCAACAGGTTCCCCGCTCCGGCGGTGCAGCATCCCCCCCGCCGGCGCCGCGGAAAGCGCGGCGGGGGGAGAAGGGGGCGCGCACGGCAAATTACGTTCTAATTGCGAGGCCGCCCGACGAGCCCGCGGGCAGCGCCGAGAAGCTGCTTCCACGGTAACCGGCACCGGCTGCCCGCGCCGCGCCCCCCCGACACGCGCGGCTGAGCCGCGCGCGGCTGAGCCGCCCGCCGCTCCCCCGCCATCGAGGGGCCCCGCCCGCCGCCCGGCCCCGCCGACCGCTCGGCCCGCCGCGCCCCAGCGCCGCTTCCCGAGCTGCCCCCGTCCGCCTCCCCTCGCTCCCCGCCCCGTCCTACCTCTGGGGATGATGATGGCGGCGGCGCAGAGGAGGAGCGGGAGGAGGCCGGGGCCGGCGCTCTCCGCGGGCCGCCGCGCTGGTCGCGACCCACATCCCCGGCGCCTGCTCGGCACCGCCGGCCGCACCGTCACCGCCGGCCGCGCGCGCCGCTAATGAGATGCGCGCGCGTCAGCGCGGCGGGGAGGCGGGGCTGAGGCGGGGCCCCGCCCCCCGCGCAAGGGGCCGGGGGCAAAGTGCCGGGCGCGGCGAGGGGCGGAGGGGCGCGACGGGGACCGGGCGGGGACCGGGCGGGGACCGGGCGGGGACCGGCGGGGACCGGGCGGGGACCGGGCGGGGACCGGGCGGGGACCGGGCGGGAGAGCGGGGACCACGGGCGCAGCGGGGCCCGGGGCGGGGGGGTCCAGCCCGGCCGCATCGGCGCTCAGACCCCGAGAATCACGGTCTAGAGCGAAAAAAATAAACAAACTCCCCACCGAACCCCGACATTCCCTCCATCTCCCCCAACCCCCGGCCACCTCTCGCGGCTCCTGCCGAGGAGGCGGCAGGCGGAGGGGCTGCGCGCATCGGCCGCCCGGCGCCCTTCCCGAGCCAGCACCCCCAGCATCGTCCCTCCTGGAGGCCAGAACCGCCCCAGCATCCTCCGCCGGGGGTCCGGTCCCCTCGAGCATACCCGCTGCCCGGGGTTCCCCCCCAGCATCCTCCTCCCTGGGTCGGGTTCCCCCCAGCCCTCCACTCCCGGGCTCCCCGCTCAGCATCCTCCCTGCCGGGGGCCGGCCCCCCCCGGCACCCTCCTCCCGGGGTGCCCCCCGGCACCGCCGCTGCCGGCGGCTCCCGCCCGAGCCCCGGGCCGCTGGAGGCGGTGTGGAGCCTCCCCCGGCTCCGGGGGAGCGGCGAGGCTGGAGCTCGGCCGGTCCCCCGCGGCCACGGCAGCGACGGAGGGGGCTCGTGAACTGCGGACCGGCAAAAATCCACCTTTTCCGCAGATTTCCACCCGCGCGGCGGTTTTTGACTGGGCTTGAATTAAGGACGAGACCACAAGGGCTGCCCCGCTGCCCGGCCGAGCCTGGATAAAGCGTGGCTGGGCCAGGCAGCCGTGGCCGGGCAGGGCTGCCTCCCCCGGGGAAGGACCAGCACGTCCCCCCTGCGGCCACCCACCACCCCAGAAGCACCCCGAGCCCGCGCGGGCACCAGCAGGGGGAACGCCGAGGAGGTCGAATATTTCTCACACTGGTACCCTGAAATGTTCTTGCAATCACCGTGTTCCTGCGAGCCACAAGCAGAGCCCACGAGTACCACGGCCTTGGCTCCAGCCCAAGGGTGACTGACGTTGGTGAGCTCACCCAAGCACATGAAACTGGTGCAGGAACCACCGCCAACACTGCCCTGGTCTAGACAGGGTGCTCCTCCCTGGCACGCTGTGTTCCCCTCCCCTCCTTGCAGCAGCCAGGTACCACCCCGCTGCACTGAGGTCCCATGGAACTGGGGCTAAAGCCTCCCCCTTCCCTCCCTCGCTCAGCTCCCAGCCTACGGCAGCTGGAGGAGCGGCCGTGCTGTGGCAGCGTGCGGTGATGGTAACCTCTGCATCGATCCCTGCTCCCTGAAGAAAAGGCTCCTGGCTTCAGCGCCACAAGCTGTAATACTGCAAATGGCTGTAAACACAAAAAATTGGCTTATGGTAGTCCAACAAGACAATTTTTGAATTGCTCCGTGCAGCTGGGCAGCTCTGGATGCTGCCTGCATCCTAAACTGGGAGGGGGAGCCGCATCTCAGCTGAAAAAACCCACCCTCGGTGTGGATTGACCTTCCTGCCTGTCCAGAACCCGTGTGCTCCTTCTCAGCGAGCTGTAGTGGGGGGCCGCTGGCCCAGCAGCCTGCCCGCGGGACCCCAGCCCCTCAGGAGGCTGGTGGTGGGGAGGGAAAACCCAAGCCCTCGCTTAGGCAGCCCCCATGGCTGGTTGACAGAGTGAGGGGGTTGGATGGCGGATGAAGTGCAGCACCTTTCGGGAGCTGTGCTTCTACTGGCAGGAGCTGCTTCTGGGAAGCCCATGAGACCGGCTCTTTAAATTACCGACACCTCTGTAGCCTTCTGCAGTGCTTGATCAGAGGGTACTAACGTGTTTGGTGGCTTTTCCTGCCTGTCCTGGAGCCTCGGCCCCTGACCCCAGCCCCACGTTTGCTGGGGGCAGGTGGCCTTTGGGGGCTTTGGCTTTGGAGGTGGCAGGGTTTGCAGAGGGGGTCTCAGGACCCCCCTAGGCTCCCTTCTGCAGGGTGCTCTTCTCCCTGCTATGCCTACGCCAGGGCCAGGTTGCTCTGCGGGGGAGCGTTGTGCTCATCCTCTTGCCCGAACAGCCCCCGGCTCTGTCAGAACCTTGAGTGGATGGAGCCGTTAGTCTCTGGCAATCTCAGGCTGCAGGCAGAAGAGCTCTCCAGTCCTCTCCAGTCTGGGGGGCCACTGGGGGCCTGCACATTTGTGCCTGCAAAGCGGGCTGCCAGCGGCTGCTTCCCAGGGCCAGAGCTGGGAGCCTTCCCCCACCCAGGACCTCTGTCAGACGGAGTGCTTGGAGATGGGCATGAAACAAGGTGCAGGGTTTTGCCAGGCCTTTGCATGGCCCGAGGCTGTTTGTCTGCAGAATGGAATGAAAATGCTCTGGGTATGGGGGTGTTGTGTGTGAATCGAAGGTGTGAGCTTGCCTAACACTTGGAGCCCCTCTGCCTGGGGGGTCCAGGAGGTGGGTAAAATGCAGCCTTAACCCCTTGGCAGGGCGAACCTTTGGTCCTCAGGACCCTGCGCCTCCCTGCAGCTCTTCTGGCAAGACCCCCAGCACACCTCGGTGTGCAGCTTTGACCCGGCGGGCTCGGGGGGCGCAGCCCCCACCGCCTCTGGGTGAAATGAATGGCAGCGCCTCGGAGGGTGCTCGGGGTGCCGTGGAGAGATCCTCGGGGAGGCTGGGCACCACGGCTTGCAGGCTGGGCACGGCACGTGTCCCGGCGTGGCATAACGCACACCCACCCCCGCCTTCCCACCCACCTCCCCGGGCCGTGAGGCGGCTGCCGCGGTTTTGGGGTTTCCAGTAGATGGGAGTTTGGAATCGGGGGGGCGAGTGTTCCCCCAGAGCTCCCCACCCTGCTGCCGGGGGGACATGGCACGGCCCACGGCACCGTGCCGCCGAGTACCGCCCTGGGGACAAGGTGTGCGGACCGGCACCTTCCCGGCAGTTTCACTTGACCCTTTTTGTGGAGCCACCACGCGTCTTTCTTCTCTTCCTTTTTTTTTTTTCCCCCACAAAAATCTGAAGCCATTTCCAGTATTACAGCTTTTGCTGCATAAACCAGGGGGATTTTCTTTGGGGAGTGAAAAATTGATTCGGAGGTTTCCGTTAAGTGGCATCAGCACAGCGCGGGCCCTTGGGAGGGCCGAGCCTGGCAGCCAGCGCAGCGCGCAAGGAGCGCGGCGCTGCCGGCGGCCGGAGCCCGGCTGCAACGGCCCCGTTGAGCTGCTTTTACGGCGGGCGGTGGGAGCCGGTCCCCGGAGAGCCGGCGGCAGCTCGGCCAGCCCCGGCGGCAGGGCGGCAGCCACCCAGCCCCTCCCCGCGGTGCCCGCTCCGCCCCGTCCCCGCCGCCCCTGGCGGTGGGGTCCCCCGGCTGTCCCGCTGAGACCCGCCGGGCCGCGGCTGCGCCCTCGGGAGCGGCGGCCGCCCGGGACGCTCACCGCCGCCCGCCGCCGGCCGGCCCCTCGCTCCCGTCACCCAGCGCTTCGCGGCACTCGCAGAGCTCCTCCGGACTCCTGGCACGGCGGCCCCCGCCCTTCCAGCTCCCCGCCCGGTGCCGGTGCCGGTGCCGGAGACCCCGGGCTCCCCGCTGCCCGGGCAGGGGGCAGCGCCGGCAGGGAGCTGCGTGATTGATACCGCGATTATGCGATTGCACCTTGGCCCCGCGGTAATTGTGCTAGACAGAGCTGTTTAAATACCACCAGACAGAGCATTAGTCACAGGAAAATGAGGCCGTAAATGTCGTTATTTGTGTCATCATTAATAGTCCCTAATTGTGTTCTCTAATCATCATGAAATTACGTTAATATTAATATTCACATCAAAAAGGCCTGGGGAACGAGGAGAAGGATTTTTTTTTAAAAAGCCCTTCCCTCCGTCAGTCCCCATCACTGTGAAACCCTCGTGCCTCGGCTGCAAGGAGGGGCCGCACCCGTCGCTGCCCGGGCACTTCTTGGCACCTCCCGGCCCTGCCAAGGGCTCTGCACCGCCACATCCCAAGGGCCCCTGAAAGCACCTCAGTGAACCCACGTCCTTAGAGCGCATCGCTGGTGTGTGAGGAGCTTTATTGCTTTTGGCAGCGCCTCCGACAAGGCGGTCAGCGGGAGCAATCCGGGTTCTTTATTTACACACCGGCACGGCAGGACATGCAGGAGTGTCACAGGGGTTTGCAGCATTATGAGCTTTTCATACGTGCGTTTCCTCTGCTAAGTTCACTCCTCTCGTTGTGTTTTGACCAGCACAAAAAATCCACCCGTGGGAACGGCAGCAGCATGACGGGCCTGGAGAAGGCCTCCCAGAGGCACGCGTTTGATCGGCCGTTGCTCAGGAGCGGAGCTCTGCGGCTGCCCAGGACGCGGGGCACCCTGTGCAAGCACTGTCATTATTGCCGTGGTTCCTCGGCCCCATCGGGCAGGTGAAACGCCCGCAGGCACGAGCAGCCGGCTTCGCCCCCTCGCTGCCAGGCCGGAAGAGAAGATGTCCTGAGGAACGGGGAACAGCCAGGTGGCAGGGAACAATTCTTTTTCTGGGGAAAAAAGGGTAATGAAAAGAAAGCACTTTCTTGGCAATTTTCTGCAGTTCCATTTTCCAACCAGCTCTACTTGCAAGTATCCAAATGCCTTGTTTAATGAATCAGAGAGGTTTCTAAGCGCCAAACTACTATGGCTCCATTTAAATATAACTTGGAGCACAAAAATAACTTCAGAGCACACGTACAGGGTTCATGAGAACAGCTCCACCACTCACGTCTGTTCTGGGCCTCGAGACAGGGACCTGCAGGCAGCACCGGCGCTCCCCTGGCACATGGCTGAACCATGCTGGGTGCTGGTGAGCTGTGTCAGGGCAGCTGTGCTGCACGTCGCTGCTGTGGCGAACCCCTTTCCAGGAGGAGGACGAGGGTCTTGCCGTGCTCAGGTACCACCGACCTGTGTATGGGGCGCCGGGCTGAGGCCCGAGCATCCTTCCACCTCTGCTGGTCTGGGATGGGCACCAGCATCCCGGCAGGGGCTCCATGGCCTGGTGGGACGCAGGGCAGGTGCGGTTGGCAGTGGTGGGGTGGAGCTGGGCAGCCACCCCCGGAGCCAGGCAATGTTTGCCAGTCATCTCCCCGGGGATGGGGGGAAAGGAGGTTTGCGAAGGTATTTATCACTTTCCTGTGAATGATTTTTCCCTAAAATAGTAATGACGGATATATAATCTAATTGATCCCCAATAACCTCTGCCAAAATGGCCCTGATTAGGAGATAATTGAGTGTGTGGAATTGTATCCTAAGAGAGCTTAACGTTGACAAGGTCCATTATCTCGTGATAATGACTGCCTTTTGTCAGGTGCCGGGGCCATTAGGCGAGACCTGGGGGGAATAAATCCTCGCTCCACTCTTTTGTCCAATTACCCGGGTCGCTTTACCAACCAAAGGCGGTGTTTGCAGCCAGGGGAGGGCAGGGGGGGCTGGGAGAGCAGCTCCTCCACCTGAGGGGTGGGGTGGCATGGCATGGCATGGCATGGCATGGCATGGCATGGCATGGCATGGCATGGGCCTCCCTGGAAAGCCTCCTCATGCAACACCCAGAGCTGGGTTCAAGTTTTCCCATGCCAAGCCTTTGCCAGCAGCGTGGCAGCCAGGTGGGACCTTTTGTCGCAGCTTTGGCTGAGCTGGGATTGCGGGTTCTCTGGGAGGGTGTGGGGAAACAGAGAGAAGGGTGGGAAGCCCAGGAGCTGGTCCTGGGTGCCACGGATGAGCACAAAGCCCAGGAGAGGGTGGGTTTGGTTTTCCCCAAAGACAAGCGCCTTTCGTGTTCTCTGCCAGCCCCGCGCAGATACGGACGGTCAAGAGAGCCTTGATGTAAACCACCATTGATTTCAGTTTATATTAATACACTGTGCAGTGAACTGAGGTGGCTGATTCACCGTCCTCATCAGATTTCAGTGCGCCGGCTAAATCAGATCCCTTGGTTCACTGTAGTTTAATTATAAGCAAATTGTAAATGAATTAAGATAAATTGAATTAGAACCACTCTAATACTGCATAAAAACACCCACCAAGGAGCCTGCGAAGGTTTAGCTACTCCACTTTGAGAGGTGACTTGGACGCCTCGGCCCACAGGTCCCTGTCTGGCCAAGTGCTGTCGCTGGAGCTGGACTGGGAGCTGGCTCCACGCGGGCGCTGCCGGGTGGGAGGACTGGCAGGAGCACGGCCTCAGCGCAATGCAGAACAACCAACCGACCGTGGGAAGCCCCGCTCGGCCCTGTGAGTCCAGCCGTGTGTCAGGGAGGAAGGGCTGCCCGGTTGTGAGAGCGGCCGGCAACGGGGAGATGGGCACCGGAGCCAGAGCATCACAAACGAGGCTGCAGTGGGTCTGGAGAAGAGGGACTGGAGCAGGCTGATGAGGCACAGAGTGGAAGCTGGGGGGGGTCTTTCTTCTTCTTCTTCTTTCCCTCCCAGGGATGTGTCATTTGTACGAATTGCTCGTCCACACCAGCTTGGGAGAGACCTCACAAGGGAAACCTGGAGCCTTCCCCGCTTTTCATGTGAGCGGATGCCCCTTTTATTTCTGAGCAAGGAGTAAGCGGAGAAGAAAGGAGCCGCTGTCAGCCTTGGGAGACAAATTGCTTCCTGCAGCCAGAGGTGCCTCAGCTCTAGCAACCACCCGTTGCCGAGCTGAGCTGCGCTGCCCCTGCGCTCGCCAGCCTCCCCCGCTCCAGCTGCTGCCTTTTAAATTGAGCCCCAGATAAGTCGCTAACCATCCTTCTCATTTTTATCTGGCCGGAATGATTTACCGGGCCGCTGTGTGGAAGTGCACAGGACTGTGGCTCAGGCGGCAGAAAATGCCATCCTGCCTAAACGGAATGACCCTGCCCTGCCCTGCCCTGCCCGGGGTGAAAGATAGCCGCCGTGCTCTTGTCCGCGCCTCCTCTACATCAGAGGGGCTCTTATCTCCTCGCGCTCTCCTCTTCCGAGGAGGAGGTGGGCACAAGGGGCTGCGATTGCGAGGCACCGAGTTATTAAAACAGTAGAGGCAACAAAGCCGTGCGGATTCCCCGCTGCTCTGGCATTTCCACGGGGTGAGAGGAAGGAGCGCGGGAAGGATCTCATGCTCTATAGAAAACACAGGCCGGGGCTTTTCGCTTTCTGCCGGAGCTCTCAGAGCAGCTCATTAACCAGGCAGGACAAATCCACAAAGCAAACTTCCAGCCAGCAGATAAAAGCCTGGCCCGGTGGGAGGGCTGCGGGCAGGACCCCGGCTCTTCTCCTCTGAGCCTCCTTCTTTGGGGGCAAGTGGGGAACAGGGCTCGTCCCAACCAAAGGGCTCCGCTCACAGCCCCTAGTAACTCACCCCAATTCAAAGGGCTGAGGCTGGGAGCTGAACCGCACTGAAGGGTGCGATGGCAGGAGCACGGTCCCGACACTCGCCTCCAGCTCCCCGTTTGCCCTCGGAGCCCGCTGCTTTCTGCCCTGGCTCGCCGGCACGCCGGGCTCCGTGTCCTCACGGGGGTCCTGGCTGCCATCGCCCCAGGGCTCCTGCAGCGTCTCTCCAGGGAAGGGGACCCTGCTGTGGGTGCGTTCCGGAGACGGCGGGTGCGGGATGCGCTGCGCTGCTGCGGGGGCCCACACCAACTGCCCCTCTTTTAGCCTGGACAGGTGCCCTGGTTCGATTGATCCGGGTGAGCCGCCTGTCCGCCCACGCCCCAGCGCTAACGGCCTCATCACTTAGGGAAAAGGGCTGCGGAAGTCAGTTTATAACACATAATAGCGAAAAACAGCAAAATCGATAACTGCAGAGTCAGGGTGAGGCTGGGGGGAGGGAGGGGGCCCAGGGGCAGGCTCTGATAAGTGATGAGCTTAAAACCCCCTCTCCCAGCACGTGGCCGCATGTTAAACACACGCCTGTGAGCGGTCAGCTGGGGTGAGACTGCATGCACCGCTCCCGGGTCCCGCACCCCCAGAGCATCCCGGGGCTCCCCTGCCCTGCCGCGGGCTGTGCCACTGGCCGCTGTCCTGTGGGGAGGGGGCGCGCTGCTCGCCGTGTCCCCGCCAGACCCCCAGGCTCAGGAGCTCAAGCAGAGGTGGCAGAGCTGCCCGGGCTCTGCCCGTGCCAGACTGGAGGGGTTCCCTAGCGGCTCTGTCAAAGGCAGCCGGGACGCCACGAAGGTGCCAAGCTCGAGAGCCAGCTCTGGAGGAGGAGCGCAGTGGAAGTCATCCACAGCGGGAGCGGCGGGGGGCTGTAAGTCGGGGAGTGATTTGTTCCTTTGAAGCACGCCCAAGCTCACGCGGGTGTTAATCCGCAGCAGCCGGATGCAGCGGGCTGTGCACCGAGGGATCCCAAAGGTTCCTTCCGATCTGCCATCCAAAACCGCAGCCCCCACTGACACAGGCCTCCCGAAAGCCTCTTGCCAAAGACCTCCGTTTGGTGGCAATGCCGCCGGCTCCTGCCAGGCGGCTGCACGGCCCGCGGTTCGCAGGCGCCGGCAGGCAGCCTCTCCTCGCCCGGCTGTGCTCCCCGCCGCTGGCTCCCTTCGAGCTCATCCTCCCCGCTCCCGCGTTCTGCCACCCGCTCTAAATCGCCACATCTGGTTTTAAGAGGAGGGGCAGTAGCGTCGCCATCGGCTGCCAGCATGACGCATCCAGCGACCGCAGCCGCGGCGGGGGTCAGGCCATGCCTCAGCACTCATCTTGTGAGCCAGCCCCACCGCGGAGTTTCTGTAGGGCCTACAAAAAACAGGAGTTGGAAAAAACAAGGGTGGTCTTCTGAGCTTTCCCCATCAAATTATGACAATGAGAAGAAACTTTCAGCTTCTCTTTTTGTCTTCTGGTTGTGCTGAGAGCACCCCGCTGAGGAGGGGGATAATAACGAGCTGGTGTTCGGGTGGCTTGCGGGGAGCGGGGCAGGGAGCTGCCAAGGCTTTGTGGCGGGGGGACGAAGACCCGGAGGGGTTTCACCCGTGCCCCACTGACTGGAGAACGAGTAACGATGCCTCATTTCCAGCGAGGCTTCTGGGAACACGCTGCCTGCCCCGATGAGAAACCCGTGGGCTCCCGGGGCCCCAGCAGCACCCCCTGCCCCTGCCCGTTAGCTGCTTAGGCTTAACGAAGCGGGTTCCCTGCACTCTGCTTCTGCACACGCCTCGTTTCCCTCTTCCCTCTCTCTCACCATTCTTTCTCCCCGTTATAAATTTTGCATTTCTAACCTGCTTGTCAGATTTCCTACCGGATTGGTTGTTTAATTAAAACCATAATTAAAATCGATCTCCTCATTAGCATGCACCTGCTCTGCTGCTCGCGTCCTGGCGTTTAATTATACGCTGAAGATGTCAACTCTGACAGGCGAGAACGAGACCTCGGCCAGCAACCCCTGACAGGATTCCTGGGGACAACATCTGGACGCCGGGAGCCCATCTGCTGGCACGGTCCCATTGCCAGGCAGGGGGATGCGGCTGCTGACGGAGCCAGGGGCTGGCAGTCCCGGGGGGTCGGTGGGTCTGCACCCCCAGCAGCCTGCTCGCCGAGCCACACTTCCAAGGACTAAGGGAGCCGTCTCTTTTCACACGAGCTTCGGGAATTGCAGTGAGACGCAGACCCCTCTGTACGAAGGGCTGGAAAGGGATCTGTCTGCGGCCTCGTGCCGCTGGAATCAATGAAGCGGATAAGCCAGCGGGACGAGGCCGAGCTCTGGGGCTGGATTTGATGCCAGCTTGGACTGACGGCACGGGCAGGTCCAGCAGAGACCTGCTGTGCTGCTGCAGGTCTATGCCCGCTGCCTGGGCAGAGCCCGAGGCCCTTTCCCATGTCCCTGAAGACTGGCAGTGAAGTTCACGCCGTGCTGATTGGGATACGGTACCCACAGGTTAACATCTCCCGCCTGGGATTAACACACAAGCTCTGAGATCTCTGCCACGGTTTTCCCAGCCGCTACAAACCTCTTCCTACTCACTGGGCTCCCATCGGCAGCGCGTGTGGCTCCCAGCAGTGGCGTGGAGATCCAAGCCAGCGCTCCCGTGGAGAGCCCCAGCAGCCCGCGTGGCTCTCGCTTCCCTCGTGAAAACAAAGCTCCCCTCGCCTTACCTCTGGTTGGTTATTAATGGAATTATCAAAGTGCTTTCTGGTTCCTAAACCGCTGCTCCTTTCCCTGTGCGTGACAGGCAACAAAGCTGCCAAAAGGCATTTTTGGGGCCGTTATAAATGAGGAGTTTTATTCCCTTGCACTTTGAAAGTCTCTGACTGATGGATGTCGGTTCAGTGGGATTTGTGAAACGATGAAAGCTGACATCAAACATACCCAGCAGCTTTAAGGCTCTCCCAACGGCTCCTCAGGGGCCTGGCGCGTTCTGTGTGAGCCCAGGGACCTGCCTCTCGTCCCAGCTCTGGGCACCGGAGGGGTGCCCCGGCAGCGCTGGCCCGTGTGCCGCCACGCGACTCCCAAGGCTTTCCGGCTGTTGAGACCTCAGCTCAGCTGCACCGAGAGGAGAGGTGCGAGCGAGGTCGCTTATCAAAGCAGCTTCTAACGACGAGTAAAGAGAAGACCTTTGAACGTCTCTCCTGTATCCCTGCCTGTCACTGATTCGTGTTGTTTCTCCCAGCCGGGGCGGCTGGTAGCACACGGCAACGCGCTGCTCTGTCTTGGGGAGGGGGGGATGAGGGGGAAACAATACCTTGAGGTGCAGTTGCCCTTACATTTTTATGGCCACTTAGAAGGCGGAAGCCATCAAATGCCAGATCCAGAGGCCTTTATGCAGTGAGAAGCAAAGCTGAGCCTGGAGCCGAGGCTGAAGGTTTCCCACAGCCGCGCTCCCCCGGCGCTGGCGCTGTTTGGGAACATTCCGCGTGCCCGGGGCAGGGGAACACCCGGGATGCTGCAGGCACACGGGAGGAGAAAGGCGCCTCTGCAGGAACGCACTTCGCGCATGGCCAGAGAGTAACAGGCACTCCCGGTTGGCTTTGAGGACACGTGGAGACCTTTAACAGCAGCCACTGCTTCAGTTTAAAAACATGTGTTGAGAGCCCCCCGGCCAGCAACAGCCCTTGGCCTGCTCCTCGGACAGACGGCCAGTGCCATCAGTCAGAAACAGGGCAGCTGAACGTTATGAAGAACACACACAACCATTACCAGCCAGGGGCCACTACAGCCCCCCGCTGGGGAACGGTATCTACGAGGGTCTGTTGTTATCGATCCTGCCGGGAAGCACCCTGCTGCCTGACACGAGCCCCGGCGAGGCTGCCGGGGGTGCGGGATGCAGCAGGGGTGGGTCACGTCGCGCCAGCAGCGAATAGCAATGGTGATGTACATCAGCCAGGGCCGCGGCTCCAACACGGACCCTGTAAGACAGAGCAGGGTTATTCTGCCAGATCCTGGGGTGCTTCATTTGTGCAAATTCTTGGAGATTTTAATGAGATTTTGCATGAGTAATAATTCATCAGCCTCGAGTACAGGCTGGGAGAAACGAAGCGTGGGCGCTCGCAAGGTCGCGGGGGTGGGGAGAGGGTGGTCCTGCTCGGGGCAGTGGAAATGAGCCCCACGCGCTGCTCCGGGAACGGGGCGAACCGAAGGCACGAGTGACAAATGGAGCCTAACTAAACATTTGTCATTTGATTTCTAACTGCGCAATTACGTAAATGTATGACATTAGCAGGGAGCCGGGAGTTTTCAGTAAAGAGTCCCTTAAGCCAATAAATGTTTTCGAGCGATTAGATTACTGAGATTTCAAAAAATAACATGTGAAGAGTCGTGGAGGATAACGCCAGAGAGCAGGAGGGACAAACCCGACCCAAGCCAAGCCAGCCGTTGGGGAGCTGGGCCTGGGCAGACAGCGGGCTCCGGGAGAGGTGCTTCCTTTTCAGACGGCCGCTCCAGCGACCTTGTCACGAAGGCCAGGCGGCTGTTCCCAGCCTCTGGCCTTCCCAGGGCCTCTGTAAGGGATTGGAGACGCTTTCCAACGGTTCCTGTGACACAACACGCTGCCGCGGGGGCTGTTCTGAAAGAAGGGCCCCTCCGGGGAGCTGCCGTCGGGAGGCTGGAGCAGCAAGCGCCCCTTCGGGGGAGCCAGCAGCTCCGCATCCTCCGGCGCAATGGGTCCTGAGCCCAGCCCTTGCTCTCGCACGGAGCCAGCTCCCGGCCAGGCAGGCAGCCACGGCTGCTTCCCCGCTCCCCCTCTGCCGGTGCGGGGAGCTGAATATTCATCAAGTAATTAGTCCGTTCAGATGAGCGGTATGGAAAGACAATTCCGACTGGTTACAAGAGATATCAGCTCGAAGGTGCCACGCCAGGGCGTCAGCTGCAGTGGGAGCACAGAACCTAAATAAATAGATGTGTAAAAACAAGCAAAAGCCTATGAAAACAAGCAAGAGCGAAACCCAATCCCTGCATTACATTTCAAATTAAATATTTATCAGAGGAGAGGAAGTAAAATCCATTTACTGCTTTGGGCCAGTTACAATCTTTCTTTTAAAAATCCTTTGCAATTAGTTTCTTCCTTCCTCCCTCAGCGATGAAAAGGCTGAAACAGTCCTCGAGTCTGTCTTGAACAAATTGCGGAATTTTCTCCTCTGATTGGTGTGTGCGTGCACAATGGTTTCAAGGAACTTTCTCTAGCTTAGATCTTCCTGCTGAGTGCCCTTAACGACGGGTTGCTGCGGGCTCTGCACGCTGGAGGATCCACGTCGCCCCTGCTTGCCATTAACCCCGGGATTACCGCTCCTGTGGCTTCCTGCAGCCCCTTTGTCCCTGGCAAGGGCTACAGAGAGCTGCATCTAAACAAGACAAATGAACCTCAGCTCCTTCCGGGCAGTTTTTGGAGTGTGGGCTGCCTTCGCTTCTCGGACAATGCCATCCGATTTCAGGACTCCTTGTTCAGGACACTGCGCCGCAAGCACCCATCCCATTAACCACCACTTGGGAGCCAAAGCGCTGGCTGGAAGAGGTGTGGGCGGTGATCAGGCAGACGTACAGCGATGTTCCTGCACATCAGCTCATGGGTACAGGCACGGGCTTCCTTCTCCGACCACCGCCCTGTGGGACGTGGCAGTGCCCAGCTCTGCTGAGGTTTTCCACAGCCCAGGGGACGAGGGACACAAGCTCCTGCTGGCACCAGGAGCTGGCCCGAAGCCTTGGCCAGGGATGCAGAGCACTGGGAGACGCCCCCCGCCCCCCCACCCCCCGCTCTCTCCTCCGTTCTCTGAAAGGCAGGATGCAAAGCACTGCTCTGAAATTCCACATTGAGATAATTGCATTAAGGTAGTTGCCGCAGCAGTGCTCTCTGTTCCTCTGTTCCATCAGGGACTGCCCAGCTAATACCTTCGGACGGAAATATTCCCTCCATCGCAGCAACAGTTTACACTTCTGGACGGTGGCCCTGCCCTCGGGCGGCTCACTGGCTGCAGGCGGGGGGCAACCGAGCCTCCAAGGGCCCCCCACGATGGAGAAGGTCTGTGGAGATCTCCCCCAGCTAGCGAGACAGCCTCCTTGGTGGTCACTCTCCACTTGCTGCAGAGTCATTTTGGAGAGGGAGCGGAAGGCACCCATAGTCTGTTGGAAAAGAGGAATAATTTAGGGAAGCCAGAGGAATTTACCCAAGTGGGTTAACTCAATGTCCTGAAGAAGATCCCATAGAAACCGTGATGATCCCGTAGCGCAGGGGAGCAGCGGTTCTGCAGCCCATCCCCACCACAGAGACAAACAGCGTAGGCTGAACTCATGGCAAACCGGGAAGAGGAGCTTGACCGCAGGCAGAAGCAACTGCTTTTGTTAGCTCTGCTGCCTGATTAGAGAGAATTGAAAAATAAAAGCAGAAATTGTGAACAGAAAATCAGACTGATAAATTGATTTCAATTTTCACAATCCAGGATGCAACACGGCAAAGGGTTCGTCTGAAAGCAAAGAACGCTGCCTTCCCTAATGGTGTCTCTTTCATGTATTGATTAATGCCTATATCAAGCAAACCATCTCATTTAGGACACAGTAAAACAATATTATATTTCTTCTGCAAAGCACCTTGAGGGATTTAACACAGAATTTTAGTGTAAAGCAAGTACTTGTTATTCACGGGTGATGTTGTCAGTAGTGCAGACCACAGAGAAGATGCAGGTTGTTTTGGGAGGGCAGCAGGTATGAGGGTGGATCTGCACATCCATCCATCCATCGCTGCGCATCCCATAGCAGAGGAACAGGGGACTGGAAGGAGCCCGGTTCCAGCCATTCCCCAGCACCTGATCCCAAACACGTTAGGGAAGGCTGTGCAGGACGGCGAGCAGGATGATGCTGAAATGCTGACCAAGTGGGCTGGAGCCTTCCGAGGGGATGGTTGTTGGTCCCTGCTGCCGCCAGCCCCGCTACCCTGCACCCCCTCCGACAGCATGCAGCTCGCCCACTCCAGGTTGGCTGCCCTCGCAGAGGGACTTCGGATCGAGTCTAAGCTTGGTAAGTCCTCGTCAGCCGCGATGCACCAGTACAGCCCCATGACTTGACCCCTGTGCAGCGGAAATTATCTTCCAGTCTCTCTGCAACACCCACTGGAGCACCAGGACCAAAGAACTCTGACCACTCTGTGAGGGCACGAGGATGACAGCTCCATCCACACTGCCCTGCAGAGGAGGGGGAACCACTTCCTCTCACCCGCTCTTCTTCCTTTTTACGTGTGCAGTCACAGCGCTGCGCAGCGTTTGGCTTTCCTCTGCGGTGGCTGCTCTCCTGCCGCGTGCTCCAGCCAAACTCTGTTTCAGCAATGACATTTCTACTGCCAGCAGCACGGCCGGGCTCCCCTCTGCACGCGAAGGAGAGGGGCGTTAACGGCTTTCCCGTTGTCCTTCCAAACTAGAAGCACTTGTTCTTCCACAGTGAGACCCAGCTCGTGACACGAAGGGCCGGCTGGCGCTGCCTTGCTGCGTTACAGTGGAGCTGCCTATAGCAGGTTGCTCTTTAATCTGCTCCTTCCCGTTTAGATGCCTCGTCTCCTCACCAATCCATCAAGGCTAATTACCCCAAGCTCGTTATCTTACCATCCGATGCCCTCTAACCGTTTTCATACTGGTACCAAACTTCTCTGGCGCGTGGCACGCTGGAGCAGCGCCTTGCTTGCCACCGAAGAGCTGCGCCCCAAGCAGCAGGCAGCTGTGGGGGGTCTTTGCCCGGCTCTCGTTTAAGCCAAAACTGATGATATGTTATCAGAGATGATGTTCCAAATTACCATCTCTAGAAGAGCTGTTGGGCATCAAGGCACGTGTAGCGAGGTCGTTGCTGTGCTCTCCATTAAATTACCTTTTCCCGCTGCCTCACTAATTGCTACCCCTTGGCAGAAGAAATGCTGCTATTGTTTTTTCCTTGCTGTCGAAACGAAAATCTCCAAACAAATCCTAAATCCTCTCCTGTGCTTCCAGCAGTGCTTTATCTTTCTGCTGCTGTTCTCTTGAGATTTATGCCTCATGATCTGGAGGAACCCACAGCATCCATCCCTACCTGTTTCTTGTCTATTTAAGTGGCAAGGGCTTGTCAGCGCACGGAAGCTTCATTGATTTACTGTAAGCTGCGGGATGACGCTGCTGCAGCTGAATCCCTGACTGTTACCGTTCGGGATGGGGAGCAGTTCCTCGCGGATCGGCAGAGCCCGGCCAGGCACCGACAGCACACCAGGGCTGGAGCATCCTCTGGGCAGGAGGGGGTAGAGGAGAGCTGAAGGACCTGAGCTGAAATGGTCTGCCCTGGCATCCTCAGCAGCCCTGGCCAGCTCCGCTGTCCTGGGAGAGGAACGGGGGCTTCTCCTTGTCTCGAACTGCTCTGCAGCGGGTTCTGCTTCTCAGCAGCAGGTTCTGCAGGGGACTGCAGGGTGGGCCACGTCTTAGAGCAGAAGGACTCGGGGATAAGCGTGTGTGTGTTTGTTTTTACAGCTCATTGCCATCTTCAGGTGCGCTGGCGCCATTAAAAAGAAAGCAGCAGCACATAAATTGCTGGCTGTATTGCAGCATAATGAAGTATTATGTTTCCCTCGTTGCTGCATTTCATTGTACAGGATCAGGGAAGGGAATTGGCCTGACACAAGCTCCTGCTTTACTCCTAACGCCGTGGAAATGAGAACAGAATCACATACCTCCTTGTCTTTCCAGGCTGGGGAAAGGGTTGTTGGGTCCTGGGAGAGCCCTGGGCTCGGGAAGGCAGGAGTGTTGACGCAGGAGAAGCTGGAGCTGGAGCATGTGGCCAAGCAGCGCCGAGGCTCCATGGATGGATCTCTTCTCTGGCAGACAGCAGGCACGCCAGGCACGGAAGCGGTTAGAAAGCTTGGGAACTAATTCCAGCTAATAAATGATTGATGCTGTCATTCTGCGGGGTGTATTTTAAGTGGGAAGATGAATCGTGGTTCTGAAAAGGCAGAAGGTGTGACAGGAGAGCCTCTGCCTGCTGCAGAAGGAAGCCTTTAAACCTGATGGTTTCCCACAGGCTGGGTTGGACATTCCATGCCCTGGACTATCCCCTGCACCCTCACCAGACGAGCGTCTCCGTGCTCCTTCATGTTCACGTGCGAGACGGTGGGTGAGGCGAAGCCCTCCACGCCATGGGACACTGGGTCCTGAGAGCCCCAGCTCTCAGCTGCCTTACGGCCGATTACGATCCCTCATTTAAAGAGGCTGTGGGCTGCGGCACTAACACTGCGGTGCCCACGTGAGCTCTGCAGCCGTGTTTTCTGTGCCGGTCAGGCTGTGGCCATCCCGCTCCTCCGTTCTCTGCCTGGCAGCCTCAGCAAAATGGTTAAAAAGACATGAAGACTAAAGCCCTCAAAGTTAACTTTCCTTTCACCTTGGAGGCCTTGGGGGTACCTCTGGTGAAAAGGTCCTCCGCTGCCAGTTCTCTGCAGACTCACCCCCAGAGCCATCTCCCTGCAAAGCTTTTCCCCTCCCATCACTTCCAGTTCAGACTTCATCTCCACATCGGGCTGTGCTGGGCAGGTGGCCCTGGGGGAAGCAACCCCCCAGCCTTCCCTTCTCCAACATCATCATCATCGTCTGAGGGATGGTCCTGGGTGCCGCTCCCGATCCTCCTGAGTCTGAAGTGGGGGAAGAAAATTACCCTGAGGTCCCCAGCGAGACATTTAAGTAGCAGCTTGATCCTTTTTCTGTTGAACTTGCCGGAAAGAGCCGCTCGAGTTCAACAGGAGGTAGATAAAATGTGCTATTGTTACCATTACACGCGAACACCCACCAGTTTGGTAAAATTCATCTGTGCTGAGCCCCATCCCTGGGCAGGGGATGAATCAGGTTAGCAGCTACAGCCCTGGGCTTCCAGCAATCCCCACTTCGATAATATAAACAGAAAATGGGAAAGGAAATGTCATCCCGGTGAGTTCATTCCCAAATCATGTGTTTCATGAAATACTCTTTAGAAACCCTTAAAGCGCCTGAAGCCATTCGCCCCAGGAAAGGCGAGTTCCTCCTAGGAACAAACCAATTAGCAGTACAATTAGTTTTCTAAGAGGCAGCGATACATAATTGAATTCTTTCTTTCCTGGGGAGGGACTGGGCAGCAGTGACAGTTCTGTTGCCTGTATTGACAGCAGAGGAAGGGAGTTCGGCTCTGTCGGTAGCAAGGGGGAACAAGAGAAGCACGAAGGACCAGATTAGCTGTCAAAGCTCCACTCGCTCCGCAGCAGTAATCCGCAGCTCGCCTGGGCCATTCCGCAGCCAGGCGAGACCTGTGCGTGCTCCGCGCTGCCAGTGGTTCCGCACATCTGGATGGACACCCCAGTGCTACCACACCTCCACACTTCTGGCTCCTGGGACCCCCGGCTTGGCTCCCCGGGGTGCTCGGCAGCTTTAGGGATGTGCTGGCAGCTTGGAAGGGGGCTGTAAAAGAATTAATCATAAGCTTAGTTTTCTACTATTGTAACATCAGAGAATAGAATATTGTTTCAGTTATCGATACAGGTGCATATGGAACAAAGCTGCTCATTTATCCTTGTATCGTCCTTACCAAGGCTGGCCTGAACCCCAGCCAAACTGAATCAGCAGGAGAATGGCAATATTCAAGGTTAGATCGTTGATTAACTTAAGATAGATGATTTTGAGAAGTTCTCTGCTTGGAGTAGACATAGAATACAATAGAACAGTTTGAGTTTTCCCAGAATTTGGGGGTGGTTCTCGTTCTGTGACCCGAGCGGTTGAGGACCAAGACAACTGGAGCGAACCTTGAAGAAAGAAATGAAGTGAAGAATAAGACATCTGCTGAGACAAAGGAATTGAATGGATGTCGGAGAACGAAAATAACGGACTGCACGCATTTTATGAAAGTGATAACGCAGACAGCCCTTTATTAGTGCCATTCCAAGCCTTATATACCTTCTGACTCTTAAGCAGTGAATTTCCACTAAAAACAACACTTTCCCTTTATCTTATCAGTTCAGCCTCTACTCCCTGTACTTCCCAGCGCTTGCCTGCTATTTTGCAGCTGTTCTGCTATTTTTTAACTCGTTGTTTTCTTTCTCCCGTGTCTTCTGTAGCTGCTCACTGATCCCACGGCTTCTTGCATGATGTTTTTTCTCCCGTGTCTTCTGCAGCTGCTCACGGGTCCCACGGCAAAGCGATTATATTTTGTATTTCTGGTGATCCTTAAATTTCTGTCCGTGATCGATCGCCGGCTGTTCCCACAAATGGACTTTTTGATTAATGAAGAATGAAGGACTGAGAATCGGTGGGAAAACGTCAAGGCCTTTACCTAGGGACATCATGTTAGAAAAGAAAACTCTATTCTGAGGATGTCTACTGTGTGCTTTGCCACTCACTGAGGTGATGGCTCAACTCTGAGCTGTTGAATAAAGCAAGCCCAGAGTTACCCACAGACGGGTAAAATTCTTTAACAGTTTGGCGACTCTGGCAGGACTCTAGGACACAAGAGCACTGGGTATTTCCCTGGACAGACCCGTTACCAACGCTCGATTTGCCGGCAGACTAATCAGGTGAGTTCACCTGCGAGACTTGGGCATGGGTCATTCCAGATAAATATATCCTGAGAAACTCTTGTGTTTAAATTTGCAAGGAAAAGAGAAATAGAATTGAGATGGGGACAGCACCCAGCATTGAAAGGGGGACACCCCTCGCTGAGGTTTTAGAGAATTGGAAAAAGATAACTCTGGCACAGAGATTACAGAAAAGGAGATCGATAACATTGTGCCCGGAGGAATGGCCGTTCCTGACAAGGAACAGAGGAGGAGGGCCCATGGATGAGTGGCCTCCTAAAGGAACATTCAAACCCCTAAGTTGAAACTTCTGAGAACCATTTTGGAGGATTCTGGAAGTCAAGATATTGATTATTGGTATATTGGGTATAATTGGGCACAGCAGAGGAGGAGAACTCCTGTGCTGAGAAATAACCAAAGCTCAATTCCCTCCGCCCCAGAAGCTGAGCAAACCGAGCTCTTTTCTCAAAGGGTTGGCGTGTATCCAACGCGTTTGGATTGCATCCCAAACCTGAGAGCGGGACCTGGTGCGCCCACAGAAGTCCCTGCAGTGACTGCAGTTGTGAGGCAGGAACCTTGGAGACAGGGTGATCGAGGAGCCTGGCGGTCGAAAATGCCGAGGCTGCGAGAAGACCATGGAAAATGTGCTCGATTGTTATCGGGAATTGTCACTGGTTATACCCCAACTGGAGTGACATGAAAACTTTATTAAGGGAATTATTTCAAGCAGAAGACAGAGAAAAAATACACCAAAAAGACCGAGAAATTGCTCAGAAAGGTCAAGGATTAAGTCCCTGCCCTGAGCCAGACCCAGGATGGAATCTCGCTGCTCCTGGAGGAGCACAAGCCCATAGAGCTGCAACCCAACACCTAACAGAAGCCCTTCGTCAGGCTGGTGGAAAGGTAACTAATTGGAATAAGGATTTGGAATGTAGACAAGGGCCTGACGAGCACCCAAGCCATTACTGGGGAAGATTAAAAGCTGCTTTATTAAAATATGGGGGACTGACCCGTGACAATCTCCAGGAGCCTTTAGCCATCAGCGTGTTTGTAGATCAATCGGCTCCCGATATAAACAAATACTTTAAGAAGCACACGCCAGGCTGGCAAGGGGAAACATTAACTAAAATTGTAAGTGTTGCTGCTTTTATTTTTGATGGAAGAGACGGAAAAAGACAAAAACAGGAGGAAGAGAAGTTGAAACATGAGAGGAAGAGAGAGCGAAAGGAGAAAGAAAGAGAAATTGAACTGCTAGCGGCTGCGATTACTCAAAACTATAACCCACAAGCGCGAGGTCGGGGGTTCTCCTGGGCAAGAAATAGGGGAAGAGGAGCGAGGGGCAGGGTCCTCCCTGCTCCCCAAGATGCCAACACTGTGGAATGTTTGTATTGTGGAAATCGAGGTCACACGCAGAGAGAGTGCCCTGTGAGCCCTGGGGCGGCTGCCGCAGAACTCCCACCTGCGAGACCCTCTCGGCCTCATTCACAGGGAAAAAGATGAACTTTGAAGATTAAAAAAAGGAACCCATTGGAACCAAGGTAGATGAGCGCGGTCAAATTCCTGCAAAGGTAACTGGAAATTTGGTTACTTTCTTGGTAGATCCAGGAGCGCCTTTGTCCTTGTTAAATTTTGAAATGCCCCAAGTTTCAAATAAACTGTGATCCTACGGGGAGTAGTGGGGGAGGAGATAAAGCATTTACCCACCCCTTTACCCGTGGTTTTAAATAATAAATTGGTCTGGGGAAGATTTGCGATCTCTCCAAATTCTCCCGTTTCCCTTTTGGGACGAGACCTTTGGCAGGAATTTGGTACATGTATCTCCCTGGACCCAACGGCAATCCGGTTCATAGTTATCGGCTCAGAAATAGTTAGGACTGAAGATCAGCCACCAATTCTGTCAAATAAAATACCCCTTGAACTGGCCGCAGTCCCTACAGAACTCAGGACTACGTCAGGAGATGAAATAGGATCGTTAAAACCAGCTGGACCTGTTGGGATCAAACCAAAAGGAGGGTCACCTCCTGCAGCTAAGCAAGACCCTGTTATTAGCGAAGCAATTCCGAGCACTGAAAAACAAATTGCACAGCTCCTCAGCAAAGGAATTCTGGAAGAATGCCGTAGTCCGTATCACACACCTCTCTGAGCAGAAAGCAAACACAGGGGAGAGAAGGATGGAGACCCTGAATACGGGTTTGTTCAAGACTTGCGAGCTGGAAATGACCATGGAATTGCTCCACATCCCGTGGTTCCTGATCCCAGCCTGACTGTGACTCAAATTCCCGTCTGGGCACAACATTTTACTGTCCTAGACCTCACAGGAGCTTTTTTTAGCATCCCCATTGCAGAAGAGAGCTAGTTAATTTTGCTTTTACCTGGCAAGGGAAACAATTGACCTGGACACGATTGCCCCAAGGATTTACCAGCTCTCCAATGATCTTTTCTCAAATCTTAAAGAATGATTTACAAGAGCTGGTTTTCCTGAGCAAGTCTGTTTTAATACAATATGTTGGTAGTTTGTTGTTAGTGAGGAAAACTGAGGATGACTGTACTAGAGATACTGAGTATTTATGTATCCAGCTTGTCAGAAAGGGACATCGTGTCGGGGTGACAATAACGGACTGCACACACTTTATGAAAGTGATAACGCAGACCTTTATTGCTGGTTATAACAGGGTTTATATATTCTTCTTAGTTCCGCATTAGTTCTACGTGTACTACATGTTCTCTTCTCACTGGTTCGCGTTTATATCTCTGCCTAGAAACAAACTGACCATTTAGCAATTTGCCAACTACATATTTCTGCTTTTCTCAGATAGCCACAAATCCTGTTTCACAAGGCCTACTTTCTGCTAAGGTTTACCGGCTGTTAGCTTATTATTCTTCTACTACTTTAAGGGTAGACTTGTATTTTTTCAAGGCCAATTAGGTTTTCCTCGGACCTGCCGAGGTCCCCCACAACATGGTGCATCTCTGTCTAAGTTGCAGTTTTGCAAACAGCAAGTAAAATATCTTGGGTTTATACCGAAACCAGGGAGACGGGAAGTCGATCCTGAAAGAATTAGAGCAATACAGAATATACCCAGAGCCGTAACTAAGAAACAATTAAGAGGATTTTTAGGACAGGTGGGGTTCTGCCGCCCCTGGATTCCAGGATTTAGTGAAATAGCAAAACCTTTACCTGAAGCTACTCGAAATGAGGAAACAGAGCCAATGCCCTGGAGTTCGGAAAGAGAAAAAGCTTTCCGTGCCCTAGAAGGAGCACTTTGATCTGCCCCCGCATTAAGGCTTCCTGACTGTTCAGAACCTTTTAAGCTGTATTGGGATGAGACAAAAGGGATGGCTAAGGCAGTATTGGTACAAACATCGGGACCACAGGAAAGACCAGCTGCATATTTTTCTTCAACTTTAGATTCAGTGGCGAAGGGAACTCCTTTTTGCATTAGAGCAATAGCAGCTGCGGCAGAAATGGTTGGGAGAACAAGAACAATTGTTTCAGGACATCCACTGACTGTTTGAGTACCCCATGAAGGTGAAGTTTTGTTAAACAATACACGGAGAAAGCTTTATCTCCCCAAAGAGCACATAGGTATGAAATCATTTTGTTATTGGCTGATAATTTGAAATTGGAAAGGTGCAACACCTCCAATCCTGCTCCCTTGGTGCCTTTGTCTGATGATGGAGAGAGAGGGACATAACTGCATTCAACTTGTGAACGAAACCAGCAAGCTGCGAGACAACCTGGGAGATCAACTTTTAGAAGATCCAGATTTGAACCTCTTCACAGATGGATCGTCCTACTACGGGGAAGGTCAGAGGTGTACCGGGTTTGCAGTCACCACGGACACTCAGGGACTGATAGCGAGACCCTTACCTGCACCTTTAGGTGCACAAGGGGCGGAAATAGTTGCTCTTGCAGAAGCAGCTGGAGATGCAACGGGGACTCGAGTTCACATTTATACTGACCCTAAATATGCCTTTGGAGTGTGCCGTGCGACCGGGACTCTGTGGAAAGAAAGGGGGTTTTTAACCTCAGCCAGTAAGACAGTCACACAGGGAAAACAGATCAAAGACCTCCTGGAAGCGACTCAATTGCCTTCAGAAATTTCTGTCATCTCTATAAAGGCACGTACTAACAGACACCCCATGATCGCAAGAGGGAATTTCCTCGCTGACCAGGCTGCCAGAGCTGCAGCGCGACAAACTGTGACTGTAATGTCCTTGGTACAACATGAAGTCATCTCCGAACTTCCTCAAATAGAGAAAATTTATGAGGATTTACCTGAAGAAGAGAAGGAACAGTGGACTTGTCCTGGAGCTCACCGACGAGGAGGACAAGGGATACCGAATAACAGACCTCTCCTTCCAAAAAGGTATTTACTGCCGATCTCGCGGTGGCGTCATGAGAAAACACACGGAGGGCCAGAGAACTTGGCACTGGCATCCAGACACTCCGGCCGGCTCCAGGGGTTGATGCCGCAGCAAAGAGAATCTGTGCAGGGTGTGAACTCTGCCAACAATCTGCTTCTGGGCGAACGGAGCCTCCCAGCGGGAAGAGGCCTCCGGCTGCCTTTCCTTTTCAAAAACTCCAAACTGATGATGCAGAGATGCCGAAAGCACCGGGGTACTCTTACATGTTAGTGACAGCTGATCCGTTGACGGGATGGGTAGAAGCTTTCCCAGCTAGAGAGAATGACTCAAGGGCCGCAGTAAAAGCCTGCTTGAAAGAAATAATCCCGAGACACGGTGTTCCTGAAGGGATTGATTCCGATCGGGGAAGTCATTTTCCAGCTGCTGCATTAATCCAAGTGTATGAGACCTCAGGAATCCTTAGTGAGCTTCACACTCCACATCACCCTGAATCCTCTGGCCAGGTGGAACGAATGAATAGAGCCTTAAAAGAGAAATGAGTAAAGGTTTGCAAACAACCAGGATTGAAATGGCCGGATGCTTTAAATCTGGTTTTATGGGATCTTAGGAATACTCCTAGGCAACCCACTGGAGTTTCACCTGCTGAAATTTTGTGTGGAAGAGCTCTTGCTGTTCCAGGTACATGTGTCCCGGCAAAAACTAGTCTCTAGATGGAGATGAACAAGTCATGCAGTATCTATTGTATTTACAAAATTCATTGTCTCAAATGCGTGATCATGCCTGTTGGCACCAAGGAGTCAGTTCTGAAATCCAAGGCCGTGATATACAACCCGGACACAAGCTTTATATGAAAAAATTTAAAAGGGAAAATAGATTCGAACCGAAATGGGAAGGGCCTTATACTGTTTTATTACCTTCTTTTTATGCTATTAAGGTGTCTGGGAAAGAGACCTGGATGCACCGTTCTCACACCCGCAAAGGTTCTGAAGCACAACGGGCTGTTGTCTTGTGTTCCTTCGGGAGGATTTGTGATTTATCCTGGAGCGCCGCTCTCTGCACAACGTTGGCATTGCGAGTTCCAGATGCCGGTACCGACAGACCTGTCCCTACACAGAGTTTTAGCACTTGTAAACTTTCGGGTCACATGAGAGGAATGCAGAAGGCGCCTGGACAATTCATTTTTACCAACAGCAGTCCGCAGACCCGACAGAGGAACCCTCTCTATCCGGTTCGGAATTCTGTCGAAATCTGTGCTTATACTAGGCGGAGACCTTACGACTCACGGCATACTTGGTCCCACGGCTTTGACCTGATTAAACGGCTCTACCCACAGCTCGGTGCAAACCCTTCTCCTGCGCACCACGTTCGTGGGCACGAACCAACACAGGGAACTGGGACACGGTGTTATGGCCATCAATTGTGCGGATTCCATAATCGCAGAGCTTGGCGCTGTCATCGATTCCATTTACCGAGCTATTGCTTCACTTCGCAGTTTAGGATTGTAATGGATAAGTCGAAATTTCTGGGCTGGCCAGTTGCTATTCCTAAACCTAATTATTGGCGTAGTGTAGGATATCCTCAACGTTATTGAAGTATGCCAAACCAGTTAATTCGGAAGCCGAGAAATGTTCACCAAGACAATTTAGAGGATACATGGGCAGAAAATATGCACGTATTTTTAACAAAATCTTTTGTTAGTAATTTAAATTTAAGTGAATGCTGGATTTGTGCAGCCCTCCCAACAACGGTGAAACAAGGATTTCAATTAGCAGGGATTCCAATACCGAAAAAAGCAAATTGGAGAAAATATTGGTATAATACTACTTTTCTATCTTTTTATGAAGAACAGGTTTTGGATATTAAATTAGTAGATTTTCTAAATTACCCACCAGGCCATTGTGTGCAGAGATGTGATACTCCAAGTAGCGAAAATAAAAAATTACGTAAAGAGCATATCTTTGTAGGAAATTGGACGAAATGTCAAAACACAGCTACAATTAGTTCTGCACTGAAATTAAGCTGGCGAGCCCCAGATGATTTAGGAGTATTTTGGCTCTGTGGAAATAAGGCATATAAAGCTCTAGCCTTAACCTGGGCAGGTATTTGCACCCTCAGAATAGTTTCTATGGATTTAGAAATTCATCCAAGAAATGTATCATGATCAACGTGGCGTAGAACCTTTTTGACTCGAACTCGAAGATCTTTGAATCCTTTACTTGAACGACCAAGGGGATTTCACTCATTTATTAGATGGTTAATTTCAAGTTTAGGAGTAAGTGAATTAGAAAAAGCAATTCTAAATATCTCAGGAGAGATTGAAAAACTAGCAAATTCTACTGCTCATGGATTACTTACCCTTCCGAAAGAAATATCTGACCTTTCAAAACTGCGGGCAGCTGGTGGCACGTGAGCTTACCCCGGGGAGACAGGATTTCACTAACTCAGGAGGAAGCCCACAGATACTGGGGAGCAAGGGCTCGTTTTAAATGATGGCCCCAAACCCCCAAGTACTTCCCACTCACTGATGAGCAGAGCAGCATATTGAGCTGGAGGAATTGATGTGCTGGAGCGAGGAGCCATCAGTCCCACCTAGAAAATCTCTTGATGATCTCCGTGGCCATACCCAAGGTCCTGCACGCAGGCCATGCTGGAGCGCACTCCTCGTAACGTGCCACCCTCAGGACTTAGCGACTTCCCTGTGCTAAAACCATGGGCCAGGGGAGCTCCAGCGATGGTGAAACATGTGCTCATGGCAACACCAAGTGACATGAGAAGGGACACGGAGCATAACACCCTCATAGCCTTAGAGGCTGATGACAGCACGGCACAGCAAGGCACAGGACACATTCCCACCTGGGGAGAATTAATGCCCGACACCAGAAGTCACAGGCAAGAGATGGGATGGGACAACATGTCTGGTGGAGCAAAAAACACAGGTCGAAATGTTGGACAGATGAAGCGGAAACTCCAGAGTAACTCTCAAATCCCGGAATCCAGCAATGAACTGTGGAGACCAGCCCTGGCACCGGGTATTCCCAAAAACGCTGCTCAGAGACACCCAGGGGAAGGGATCTGAAACCTGAGAGAAGCTTTTCAGAAGGCATCCTCACCTGCTACTGCTCCCCCTCAACCCGCCCCCGAGGATTCTCCCAACCCTCCCTCTCCTCTGCCCAGAGGATCACGGGCACAGAGGCCAAAACACTGACCAGCTCCAGATGGCCGTCGGGCCGCCTGGCCAGGACACCGATCGCCACCAATGGACAAATGGCAGTGGCCCTTACAGTCCAATTCCAGCTGGTCCTCAACAGCATTGGGTACCATTTCTCATTGATGCAGGAGCACAAATGCCAACGCTGACACCACATGATGCTGATAAACTGGGCACATTGCCCCGACGGCAGAACGTTACACGCCCCGAGTGAAGGGAGCGAGAGCTGTTTGTCCAAAGCCAGAGTTCGGTTATGGCTCCGGGCAAAAAGCCCGTCACGTCTCCTCGCTTCACAGTTAAAGACCACAAAGAAAACTTCCTGGTGTTTGATGCTGTGACCAGCCGGACCTGGCGGCTGTGGGACAGCATTAGATGGTCCTTGGGTTCAGATGCTAACCCCAGCTCTGACAGCAGGTCAGAGTCCCCTGCGGGTCCCCTGCGCAGCCCCTGCACTCTTCGGGTCAAGGATTACCAACAGGCCACAACAGCTGGTTTCTGCTGCGGCACAAAACGGCACTTCTGGGGTAACAGCACATTTGGAAAGCAACAAATGGTCTCCAGGACACACGACTGGTGTAACTGGCCTGTCTGGCCAGTCCGAAAACCAGACGGGAGATGGCATTCAACCATTGGTTATCGACTCCTGACGCTGCCACAGAGCCGTTGGCAGCGGCTGGGCCCAGCTCTGTGAACGGAGCAGCCCCTGTGCAGGCAGACACACACCCCCGGCCGGCAGCGCACAGGCCAGAGGACATGTTCTCCATGGTCCCCAGGCAGCAACAGGAGAAAGAAAAACACGCCGTCACTTGGGAAGGTCCAGTGCCCCTTCCTCAGGCTCCCCCAGGGACAGAAACATTCTCCACAATGGGTCCTGCAGCTTTTGCTGAACTTTCACAGACAGTCTCTCTCCCTCCAGACCTGAACCGCTGTCGACGGACAGAAGATGTTCTGACCAGAGAAACCTCCCCTGGAGTTATGCGAGGAGCAGCAGCAGCGCCACGAGCTTTGCACAGAGCAGAGATTGAAATCTCCCCCGAGAAACTGCAAGGACCAAGTACAGAAGGGAAAGGTTCCAGTGGCTGGAGGATTGCAGCAACCCCACCCACTCCCCAATAACTTCGACCTGGTGCAGGTGCCCCCGTCAAAAAACGAATTACAGCAATTTTGGGGTGTTTTGGGGCGCTGGAGGACACATACACCTGGATTTTCTGTCATCGCTCACCCACTCTGTTCTCTTTTACGAACGGGAAAACCGTGGACACGCAGCTCAGAGCAGGAGGATTCAAGACTTCTGTACAGGAATTAAAAGCCCATCAGCCGTTTGGACCAGAGCACCCCCACCGCCCCGGGACAGCCCAGAGCGGTTTGGCCAAGCACAGCACTTACTGCAGCTTATTTCAAACGGGCCCTGACGGAGCAGAGACCTTCATGGTTCAGCTCAGCCGCGCTGGAAGGGACAGACCAGAGATCCTCGGATCAGGAAAAGGGCTTTGCTCTTTAGTCCGAGCGCTGAAACAAGCTGCAAGAACAGACCAGGGACAACCCGGCCAGACCCCAGCAACGGGCCGTTTGCTGGAAACAGCCCCAAAAGCAGCCGCTGCCCCGGCTGCCACTGCAGGAGAAGCCACCGCCAGGAAGCGCTTTGTCCCCCTGACGGGAGCCGCAGAGGAAAGGAGACCGGCGGCAGCACCCACCACCATTTCCCGAGGACAAAGGGCTGTAAACACCGACCCACCAGCACCGGCAGCACCGCCAACACCTTCCCCGGGGAGAGAGGCACCTCCCTGCTCGGGAAAACACCCGCTACGGGCACCGGGCTCTGCCCCGGGGCTGAGCACACCGTCCCCCCGCTGCCTGCTCCCCACCCTTCTCAGCACGGCCACCCGCCCCCAGGGAAAGGCCCCGGCCCGCCCGGCAGCCGGAGCCCGGGGCGCCGCCGGCCACTGAGGCAGCTCGCTCGGGGCTGCCGGCACCGCTCCGCCGAGCGCGGGGGCCGCGCCTTTCTGCCGGGGCGGGGCAGAGCTCGGCTCCTTCGCCGAGGACACTGACAGCCCCGGAACTCACCTCCGGAGCCGGCGGCTCACGACGCCCTTCCCCGGCGCTACCGCTCCGCGCTCTGGCTGGGCACAGCCATCCCGGTCGCCAGCGCTGAACAGGTGCTGCGGGCAGGTGCTGCGGGCAGGTGCTGCGGGCAGGTGCTGCGGGCAGGTGCTGCGGGCAGGTGCTGCGGGCAGGTGCTGCGGGCAGGTGCTGCGGGCAGGTGCTGCGGGCAGGTGCTGCGGGCAGGTGCTGCGGGCAGGTGCTGCGGGCAGGTGCTGCGGGCAGGTGCTGCGGGCAGGTGCTGCGGGCAGGTGCTGCGGGCAGGTGCTGCGGGCAGGAGCGGGGGGGACGGGGGGGGATGGAAGGGACCCGGTACACCGGGCTCCGCCAAGGCCAGAGCGGCTCCGCTGAGCCGCTAGCGCCCAGCGCCGTTACCCGGCGTTTAAAGCGCCCGCCGTTGCCCTGGCAACGCCCCAGCTCCGGCGCCGGCTCTCGCGAGAGCTGCAGGCTCGCGGCGCGGGATAGGCTCGGCTGCGCTCGGCTCGGCTCGGCTCGGCTGCGCTCGGCTGGACTCGGCTCGGCTCGGCTCGAGCGGACTCGGCTCGGCGGCGCTCCCGCCCTCCTGCGCTGTCCGCGGTGCCGGCCCTGGCGCCCCGGCCGTCCTGCGACAGCCGCTCGGTGACCCCCGGGTCCCGCTGTCCCCGCAGGGGCCGCCGGTGCCCTGGGCGGGCTTCGGGGGAGCGCCGGGGCCAGGCTGGGCCGGGGCCGGCTCTGGCTGCGGCTCCGTCCCGGCGGCGACCCGCCCCGTGGCGGGGCAGCCTGGCGGGGCCCGGGAGGAGCCCCCGGGGTGCGGGGACGGCCTGACCGACCGGGCTGACAGCGGCGTCACACCCCAAGCCCCGGGGAGCTGCCCCCGAGGAGGGGTCGCACCCGCTCCAGGCGCTGGGGCACGGCCCTGACCCGCCCCCCGGCCACCCCTTCCCCAGGCAGAAGAAACGCAGCGCCCCCCTGCTGCCCTCCTGGGCCGGGGGCCAGACCCAAAGGGCTCCCTGGCTGGTGGGGGTGGTCGACACCGTGACCGGGGGTCCCTCATATCCTCCGAGACACACGGGCCTGGGGGCTTCCTCCCCAGCACCCTCTGCTGCGTCCAGACCGCCCCACTGTCACCAACCCCCACTGGCGAGTGTGCCTGGGAGGAACAAAGCAAGTGTGCGGTCCCACACATTCCCCGCTGACCCGAGTCACAATTCAACTGCTGGTAACGTCGTCACTGGCCAACACGTCTGTACAAGCGTCATCTGTGTTTAAGCAGAATGGGGCAGTCCCCAGTTTCTGAGTGAACCCTCACCCGAGTGACAGTTTTTACAATGATCCTTTTAACACAACTAACAGCAGCACACACTACGATAACACAAACGATGACAACCATCGATGTCTGCAACAAGTCAGTAACCCATCCCGTAAATTCCCACCCCATTTCACCCACACGACTTCCCAACCAAGTGTCCTTCACTTGGTCCGGCAGCTCAGGTGTAATTCTGGCTCTTCTTCTTCTTCTGGAGGTTTTCCCGAAGAGGCAGCGACACATTAGAAATTCTTGTCCACGGCGCGTCTTCCGGTACCCACGTACTCCTTGTTCCTTCAGTCACAGCGCATCTAACGCCAGTTGGTTTTGAAGTGCCACTTTCGAGACCGTTTGTACTTGTGTATGAAGTAAATCAGAATTGTCATGCGCGAGGGTGGCCAAAGCTTCCACGGGTGCAGTTAAAGGGGTGACATAATTCTAGTTCTGAGGTGGCCTACTCCTGCTCCAAAGAACCCTTCGGCCCACCCTGCCGATTCCTGCGATACAGCCCAGTCGGTGACACCCGCACTGCCTTTGGGACAGGGATGCCACAGCCCTGGAGCAATAAATTTTTCAGAGCAATCGTTAGGGCATAATGACGGTCCCCCCCAAGCCCATCGCAGGGCGGGAGGAACAGGGTTTAACCCGTCTGCAACGGTCCCGTCTGAGCATATCCAGCTGAGCTGAGGTGGAGCAGATACAGGTGGGTCCTCACAACTGCCCATGGTTCGAGGGATGAGACAGGGGGATTTCTCAGGGTATTTTCAGTCTTTATAGCTCACACTGGTATCACAAGCCACTGCTGGAGGATACGGCTGCGTGTCTTTCTGACATGAGCAGGCGACACCGATTAAATGCTGTAATGAAGGGGTTAACCACACCCGATGGTTTCTCCATCGCCAGCAGTGGCACAGTTACAACATCTGTACAGCTCCATCGCGGGGTTTTACACTGGGTTGTGTTGAGATCCGTTGCTGAGACCGCCCAGGACGCCCGTCTGACCTTCCCGTCTCTCCTCACGCGCTTGAGACCATACCCAGCAGCAGGTGGCCCTTGTGCCACACCGAACGTACACGAATTACTGGCTGTTGAAGGAAACTCAAAGCACCTCCCAGCGTTCACTGGTTCCACCTACCTCAGGACCAGGCGCTGTCCCCAGTGCGGCTTATCCCCGTATAGTGGATCTGCCCACGGGCGTCTGGACTGTGGCTGCTGGGAGGTTCGGGGTCGGTTGTCTCCACATCCCCAAGTCCTGTTGTCCAGACAAGGGGGAGCACAGGAACAATTCAGGTTCCAAACGGAAGTTTGATCTACGGTGTTGTTCAGTGGCCACTTCCATTCGAATTCATCCCACAGGACAGATGTATCTCGTGGCTCCAGAGCCAATCCCAGCTTTCACCTCTATCCTCGGGGAGAGCTGTTCTGGGAATCCCCTCAGCTGGGGGGGGCGTGTGCTAGAGGTGGGGGGTCACAGGAGAACAACTAACAAACCTTGTCTCATGGTACAGATCCCACTGTCTGGTTCGGAGGGATTTACATCTGGGGAACCACCACCGTGTGGTTCCAAAGCCCGAGGCCGGCTGTTCCATATCCTCAATTGCTGCTTGTACCTGTGGTTATTTGCGCTACTAACCACAGCCCTGACACAGCACCTACCACGAAAACTTCGGTGAATAAACAATCACCCTTATCAAAACTACACAAAAGTCAGGACAACAAGAACTTCAGGCCCACACTCAAGTTCTGCACAGCTTGTCCACTCCATTTAGGTGCGGTTCATACTTCAGGTCAACGCTCCTCGGGTCCCCACCCCGTCGTACTCCTCGTCCCTCCTTTTGCTGGGGCTCACCTGTAAATAAACAGAAAAAAGCTGCTCAACCGTACACCCGATTGACACGGCATCAGTCAGAAATCTGGTGAGATCCATCTACTGCTCAGTCGATGGACGCGGTCAGGGGTATCTCTGGCTTCCCGTGCACACAGTCCCCTTGAGTCTGTCTGTGGCAGGGGTACAACTCCAGTTTGAGGCAACTGGACCATCACAGGTTGACCAGAACGCAATGGGGTGGGGAATGTGCCGTTTCTGCACAGCTCTTCGGAAATTGGGTCCCCGGTTGGGCAGAACGCTTTTACCTTTGCGTTCCCACTTCCACCCCATCTGTCATGAACTCTATATACGGCCTCAGACAGTCTCAGGACCCAATTTGACAAACGGACCTTTGAAAACCTTTTAATTAATCCATTCCACTATCGCATTGGCCTGAGGGTAATAAGGAGCGTGGAAGACCCTGTCAATACCTTCCCCCCTTGCCCATTCCTGGATGATGGATGCTGTGAAGCATGAGCCATCATCACTCTGGACAGAGGAAGGTATGGGCAAGGTACTGAGGCATCCAACACTTGGACAGTCCGTTCCCCAGGTGCTGCTGTGGTGGCAGTGGCTTGTGGCAATGTGGACACCAGCTCCACACCTCCCAGAATATTCCTGTGTCGGTGGGACATTCTACATGGACCAACAGAATCCATTTGCCAAGTTGGCCAGAGAGTGTTCCCTGCCCTAATATGTAAAGGCGAGGCTTGATCTGGGCTGTTCGTTTTTAATCGCAGGCGACACTGTGGACAAGACGTTACTGCCCAGTCCCAGTCAGCCAACGGAGCGGGGCCGCCCTCTGCCCTGCTGTTCCCTGAGCAGATCAACTTTTCCAGGGTGGCCCCGTCTGTCACGCAGCCCCTCTCCATCTCCCCCATCCCTGTGCACCTGCTTTCGTCCACCTCTAATGTACGGTGCGGGTGAGGTCATCGACCCCGTTGTTCCAGCGAGCAGCCTCGGTCAGGATTTCATTGTGCACCTTTACCATCCTACCTGTAGTCATCCGGTTTTCTCCTGGAAGCCAAACACACACCGTACCAACCGGTCCGATCTCAGCTGCTCCAGTTGCCCCCGTTACATTATTTTCTTCCAGGTGGGGGTCTATCCTTTCTTTTTTTTTTTTCTGTTTTCTCAGTGATAACACTCATTTGAGCTCCCGTATCGATTAGAAAATCTACAGGTATCTGTCTGGGCCCAGCAGCTAAAATAATGTGTGGATCAGGAAACTGGTTGGGCCATTCTAAACGAGATATTACGTGAGTGGGTCAGCCTGGAATTCCCCTGCGTTTCCTAATTTTTTAGATCAATCAAATCCTTCCTCCAGTTTGAATAAGGATTCGCAGGAGCAGAGGGTTTATCCTCCTGCGAGCTGACAGTACCGGTACAGTCCGTAGCTCTGACAAGGGGCCGCTCCATCAGGTTTACCATTACATGAAGAGTTTCCATGGGCTGCCCACGTAACGTCCGTGTAGGATCTGCCCACGTAACACCCAGGTAGGAGCTGCCCAGGTGTGGGAACAGCCGGCGATCGATCATGGACAGAAATTTAAGGATCACCAGAAATACAAAATATAATCGCTTTGCCGTGGGACCCGTGAGCAGCTGCAGAAGACACGGGAGAAAAAACATCATGCAAGAAGCCGTGGGATCAGTGAGCAGCTACAGAAGACACGGGAGAAAGAAAACAACGAGTTAAAAAATAGCAGAACAGCTGCAAAATAGCAGGTAAGCGCTGGGAAGTACAGGGAGTAGAGGCTGAACTGATAAGATAAAGGGAAGGTGCTTTTTAGTGGAAAATCACTGCTTAAGAGACAGAAGGTATATAAGGCTTGCTATAGCACTAAATAAAGGTCTGCGTTATCACTTTCATAAAGTGCGTGCAGTCCGTCATTTTCGTTCTCCGACAAATGGTGACCCCGACATGATTTTTCCAACGCCGAGGACCGACAAATGGTGAGCCCAACGTGATTTTTCCAACGCCGAGGAAGAACGAAACTCAGGGAGAAACTGCGGGGAGAAACTGCAGCCGACACGAAGCGGCGCAGGGAGAAACTGCGGAGAAAGACTGCAACCGGCACAACGCGGTGCAGGGAGAAACTGCAGGGAGAAACTGCAGGGGATCAGCAGCTACACGAAGAGGTGCTGAGGGTCAGCGGTCGACACGAAGCGACGCTGGGGATATCCGCAGGGACTGCGGCCGACACGACAGCGGCCCAGGGGATCAGCAGCTACACGCAGAGGTGCTGAGGGTCAGCGGTCGACACGAAGCGACGCTGGGTATATCCGCAGGGACCTTAAAAAGGTGAGCACCTGAGGCGCGGTATGGGGCAGGCTTCATCGACTCCAGAAGAAGCAGCGATAGCCAAACTCCTGCTGCATATCCTCTCTAAGAGAGGGATTAAATACGATGAACATGCCATCCGGCACCTGTTACACTGGCTCCGGACGCAAGGCTTGCCAGTAGAAACATCAAAGGCATTTGACCCTGCCGTGTGGGACGAAGCGGGCAAACTCTTGTGGGAGGCAGTCTCGCGCGGAGATAAAAACGCAGAAGGGCTGGCAATTACCTGGAGGCTAATGTCTGAGGCAATTAAGAGCGTGATGGCAGAGAGAAAAGCTGCGGCGGAGGCAGAGGCTGCGCTGGGGGCCCACGCACTTGCAGTCCCGTCCGCTCCGCCGTCAGACCGGGGTAGAGAGAGTGTAACTGGGCGAAAACAGTGTCCGCTGCCGGAGGCAGCGACGCAAACTGACCGGGAGATGGCAGGCTCTACCAACAGGCTGCCTCTGCCATCTCCCTGCCCGCCGAGGCCATCTCCCCGCCCGCCGACGCCATCTTCCCCCCGCCGAGGACGGCCCCCCCGCCGCCGCCGCCATCTTCCCCCCCGCCGAGGACGCCCCCCCCGCCGCCGACACCATCTTCCCCCCCGCCGAGGATGTCCCCCCCCACCGCCGACGCCATCTTCCCCCCCGCCGAGGACGTCCCCCCCCCCGCCGACGCCATCTTTCCCGCCGCCGAGGACATCTCCCCCCCCGCCAAGGCGATCAGAACCGGTGCCCTCGTCCTGGCCGTCACTTCCGACAGTTCCGGGGAACGCCAACGGCCCCGGCGAAATCAGGCTTAGTGGCCACGTAGATCCACGATATCAATGGTCAAAAATTCAAAAAGAGGCTTTGAAAGATGGGGAGGTGTTAAATGCTTACCCTGTAGTGGTGGTGAATAATCAGCAAGAATACCAGGCCTTTCATTGGGATTTGGTGAAAGAAATTCGTAAATCTGTAATGACCTATGGTCTGCATGCGCCGTATACCCCCGCTCTGCTAGACAACATCTACGGGGCCAACTTATTAACTCTTTATGATTGTGATCAGCTGGCCGCCCTGATCCTGACACCGATGCAAAGACTCCTTTGGAAGGACAAGTGGGGTACTCTGGTTCACGAAGAAGCCATGCGAAACCTAGACAGGCCGGACGATGACCCTTTAAGGACAATAGGCCCTGATCAAATGATGGGAAGGGGTCAATTTTCTGAACCAAGATTGCAGGCCAGGCTTCCTGTTGACGTGCTACGAGTGTCTGCCGGCCTGGCCCGACGGGCTCTAATGCAGATTCCTGCTGATTGGGACATTATAGTAATTGACTTAAAAGATTGCTCTTTCACAATCCCGTTACATGCGCAGGATGCACCACTTTCCAAAAAAAAAAAAAAAAAAAAAGCACAAGCCATTGTCCAGTCTTGCCCTAGTTGCCAGCAACTAGGGCCAGGAATAGAACAAGCAGTTAATCCTCGTGGTTTACACGCCCTTGACGTTTGGCAAATGGATATCACACATGTGCCTGAATTTGGGAAACTTAAATTCGTCCACGGTTCGGTGGATTGCTTCTCCCATATCATCTGGGCTACTGCTCAGACAGAAGAGACGGCAAAACATGTTATAAAACATTTACACATGGTTTTTGTGGCCTATGGGGTACCGCGCACCATAAAAACTGACAATGGGCCTTGTTATATAGCCTCCAGTCTCCAGCATTTCCTTGCATTATGGGGAGTTCGACACATCACTGGTATCCCACACTCCCCCACAGGTCAAGCGATCATAGAACGCATGCATCACACCCTGAAGCGTCAATTGCAAAAACAAAAAGGGGGACTGGAGGACCCTCAAACACGATTATTTAAGGCTTGTTATGTGTTAAACTTTTTGCGGTTTCCTCAAGGTCAAGAACACCCACCTATTATACTGCACTTGCGGGGCATGAAGGCAGGGGTGGCTGTTGCAGATCAATATGATATATTGATTCGAATGCGCGACCAGGAGACAGGGGAATGGAAGGGTCCGTACAGATTACTTACTTGGGGACGAGGATATGCTTGTGTCGTTACAGATCGTGGAGTCCAATGGATCCCAGCGAAATGGGTAAAACCTTGGCTGCGCACACTGTCATCACAACCACCGTCATCGGAATCCAACTAATCGTGAGCAGTACTGCTTGGATAGTCCCACAGCCTAATGAAAATGTTTGGGTAACACTTGCTAATGCCACCGGACAAGATTTTCTCTGCCTTAGTACAGCAACTCCTCAAAATCCCTTTTCAACATGTTTGGTGGGAATTCCTATAGACACAATAGAGTGGTTTGCCTTTTGTAATGCGACGGCTGTAAGGCCAGCATGTCCAAACGTCTGGAACAAGTCAGTAGACGGGTGGTTGGCGCACGCCTTCCCCCCATCACCCCTTCAACCCCAGGAAGTGCGATTGTTGGGTTCTGTGCAGGCTGCTGTCTGCGTGTTTTTTAATTATACTGGGAAAAACAGAAATCTATCCTGGTCTGTAAATAGCACCTTATCACCATATACAAATAGTAGCATATGGTGCAATTACACCATTCCCAAAATTTCTGTAGGCAGTAATACACCTATGAAGCTCCCTTCGGGTCTTTTTTTCATCTGTGGGAATCGAGCATGGGCTGGTATTCTGGCCCCTATACGGGGTGGTTCTTGTACAATCGGGCGTCTCACATTACTAACACCAAATATTACTATGATACATCAGCATTCGCACTTTCTACGGCATCGAAAGAGACGATCGCACCATGTTTTTGATCCCATGTGTGATTCAAAGGCCACATTTTGGAATCAGGCAGAAATAATAACAGCTTCTCTTTTTACACCTGGTGTAGCTGCCGCCAAAGCCCTGGCGACACTAAATAGATTAGGATGTTGGTTAGCAAAGCAGAGTAACGCTGCTTCACGAGCTTTGAGTGGATTGTTATTGGACACTGATTCTATTAGACATGCCACGCTTCAAAATAGAGCAGCTATAGATTTTTTATTGCTAGCACAAGGTCATGGATGTGAAGACTTTGAAGGAATGTGCTGTATGAACCTGTCAGACCATTCTACATCGATCCCTAAAAGCATTCAGGACTTGAAGGATGGAGTTAAACAGTTGCAAATAACGAACACGGGCCTCGATGAGTGGTTTCAGCAGTGGGGTATAACAGGTTGGATTAAAGATATATGTAAACAAGGTATGCAACTATTAATTATGATTATGATAATATTGATTGGAGGATCATGCATAATAAATAAAACCATGGTAATCGTAAAGAAAAATATGGCAGGTATCTGGATAGCACAAAAACAAAAAGGGGGAATTGTAGGAGATTTTAAAGAGCAACAGGACTTGTTGCTGTCAGATTTGTAAACAAGGATGGACATGAACGGACGAGTGTCAGGCATGATGGACAAGGACTGAAGACAAGACAGAGTGACCGAAGACATCCCTTAAATCAATTAGCATATGTTGAAAGATTTTATGTATTCTTATTTGTATACCGTGTTTTATGTCACGTGTGCAGTAGCTAGTGGACAGATCACTCCAAGCAGTGTTGGTTCTAAACAAAGAAGGGGGAAATGTGGGAACAGCCGACGATCGATCATGGACAGAAATTTAAGGATCACCAGAAATACAAAATATAATCGCTTTGCCGTGGGACCCGTGAGCAGCTGCAGAAGACACGGGAGAAAAAACATCATGCAAGAAGCCGTGGGATCAGTGAGCAGCTACAGAAGACACGGGAGAAAGAAAACAACGAGTTAAAAAATAGCAGAACAGCTGCAAAATAGCAGGCAAGCGCTGGGAAGTACAGGGAGTAGAGGCTGAACTGATAAGATAAAGGGAAGGTGCTTTTTAGTGGAAAATCACTGCTTAAGAGACAGAAGGTATATAAGGCTTGCTATAGCACTAAATAAAGGTCTGCGTTATCACTTTCATAAAGTGCGTGCAGTCCGTCATTTTCGTTCTCTGACACCCAGGTAGTTCCCCCCTGTCAAAACAGGCTGTTGATGCCGGTTGGGGTGGCCAGTGTTACGGTCCACTGTCTGTACAGTTTTTCCTTCAGGTTTTCCATATATATTTTTAGGGAGTCAGGGGTTCGGACCCGATCACCTGCAGCAGCAAGGGGAACGCCCTCCTCCCCATGCTGGTACATGGCTTGGACACAGGCGGCCTTTTGCAGCGATTCAGCCAGCCTGGATAATCCAGCGGTTTTAATAGCCACCGGCTCACCTCGCCCTCTAGAATCAAGTCTCCCTGCCCAAAAGGCACCTCTAAGCGTCAAAGGTCGGTCCCCCATGGGACCCCTATTAAGGAACACACCAGGACCCCAATACCCCCAGCTTCCTCCATGCTCCACAAGACTCCTCCGTTCAGTGCCACGCCACAAACACTCAGCCTCGCTTTTCCCCAGCTTGGGTGCAAATTTCTCCCGCATGTGTGCAAACGCGGGTCCCCACCACGGCGTGATTCGTGTCGTGGGAAATGTTCAAGTATTTCTATCATTCGACTGCACCTCCGTTTTAACGAGGGGTCAAACCACCCCTTGTCCCACTGGGTTCATCATCTGGGTCACCCCGTATAGCCCCACTGCAAACATCAGGATCGGCACAGCACGAGATTCCCGGTTTTGACAGGCGAGGGGGTCAGAGCATTGGACAAGAAGCCTGATTTCCCCTGTAACCCCAGTTCCTCTTCCTGTCAGCATCTAATCCATTCCTCAACACCACCTTTTCACGTTCAAATGGTCTATCCTGAGCCCTTAAGGCCTCGCCTTTCTGTCTCTACAGTAGCTTTGCTAACCTCAACTCCAGTTTGCAATTCAGAGAGTTTTTTATTACACGAAGTAATTGTGGCTCCCGCAGAGGCGGGTCCCTTTGCGGATTTCAGCACCTGCTCCCGTGCACGGGTCAGACACACACCAAAACCAGCACACGGAACACCTTTACCTTTCCCGGGTTTTCCCTTTGGTTCCTTCTGACGCTGCACTCCCCATTCCCACACTGTCTCCCTGCTCTTCCACAACCTCTTCGCCTTCTCCCTGTCCACAGGAGACAGTTGACAACCACGTTTCCATCACAGCTCTTCCACCGTATGCTGCCGACCACGGCAAACCAATGTGCAGAACAGAGCCCAGACCACAAGGTTCAGGCGGACAGGATGCGCCTGCAGAGCCTGTAATCCCACTGCACACGAGCCCCACGACATCCAGCGTTTCCCCTGGCACACAACGACACAACCGCAGCGCTGTCGTGGTGGAACAGAATCCCCAGTGCACCACGTACCTGACACAGAGACACCGATGGGGTTTTGCTTTTGAATACAGACATGGCAAAGGCCTGTTACCTCTTGGAGATGGAAGCAAAAGCCTTAAACGAGCGCATGAGCAACAGCAGCACAGAGAGGTGAAAGGAACCCCAAAGCTCCTCTCCCCAACCTTTCCAGTCCTTCAGGAGGTCAGGACTGTCCAGGACACAGCCAGAGGACCGCGAATTGCTGTTGACTGGCCTGTTTGCTTGCCAGCTCAAAGGAACGGGTCAGCACTACGAGTACGCGTTTCAGGGCAGCACTGGCATCTCCGTATGGAGACAGGAGGCAGCGGTGCCCCCAGCTCACAAACACCCCCCACAGCAGTAGCACTGAATCGGCACAGCGTGTTCGCACCTCACCTCACACATCAGGTCCAGCGGTTCATCAGGGCTTTCCCTGCTGCAGGCGTGTAGCACCTAACCCAGAGGATGCGAGCTAGAGATCTGCAGCAGGCGTGACAGCTGCGAGCTAGAGATCTGCAGCAGGCGTGACAGCTCACTCTGACAATATGGAAAAGAAATAAAATCAGAATCTAAGGAACTGGAACAGAAGAAACAGAGTTCAAAAGTACGGAGTGCATGAGATGTGTGACAGTTGTATCCTTAGCCGGAACACTGGCTTACCGTGTGGATGACTGCTCGCGGGACTGAGAGATGTAAACCCTGAAAACAGGGTCATTGTTTAGTGGACATGAGAATGCTGAAGTACGTGAACCTCCTGTTTGGCTGCATATTCCAAGTTCCTTATCTGCAGCTATAAAAGACACCTGCAGAAAGTAGTTTGCTTAGCTGCCTCAAGCTGAGTCATCTTTCTTTTCAGCCCGTCACAATAGTTCTCTTGCCAGCCCCTCCGAGGGACCTGAGAACAGCCCCCCTCGGGGACCCCCAAACCAGCCCCCTGAGGGACCCCAAAAAGAGGTTCCCCAGGACACATAAAAGGGGGGGTGTTAGAGCTATAGGGAACCCCCAAATCAGCCCCCCCAGGACACAGAGAAAGGGAGGTTGTCAGGCCCCCAAGGACCCCAAAAACAGCCCCCCTAGAATGCAGAGAAGGTGGAGGGGGGTCAGACCCACAATGCCCCCCCACCTTGAACTGCTGAGGTCCCCAGTTCCCCCCAGGAGCTTTGGGGATCGTAAACTCCTGGGGCTGAGACAAGGGTGGGACCCCCATGCCCCCCTCCCAATCCCTGGGGACACCCCCCTGATTTTGGGGGGTCCCCTCACCTGGGGGGTGGCCAGCCCAGGGCACCCCCACTCGGCCTCCCAGTCATGGTGGGTGCCCAACTGGGTCATACTGGTCTCCAGCAGTGCCAGGGGAGTCCTGGCAGAATGGGGGGGCTGAGACAGCATAGGGGGGGTGAATCTCCCAAAATACTCCTGGAGCTCTGCAGGGACCAGTGGGTGGGTGAAAAAAAGACCCCCCCAAAATACCCCCTGGCTTTACCTGGGGGGTCCCTGAGTTTGGGGCAGAACCAGGGAGGGGGTAGTGAAGGGTAGAGGCGCCCACCGCCCTGAAAGGGTTAATTAACAGCTTAATTCCACTCCCCCCCCCAAATTAATGGGGACCCCTCACATAACGAAGGGGGTCCGGGAGGGATGCCCGAGGGACCCCCTCAAATCTCACCTGCAGCCGCTGCAGCTGACAGGGGGAGGGCAGCAAGAGGGGGACACCCAGTGGGTTCCCAGCTGCTCCCGGATGCGGGTGCTGATGGCTCGAAGCAGAGCCCCCAATCTCCCTGGGGAAAAAACACAAAATGGTGGTCAAACCTCCTCTGTGATCCCCCCAGCCCCCCCGGGACACCCCAAAACCCAGTACCGGGGGGTTCAGCCCCTCTTTCACCCTTGTCTCACAGCAGCTTCTGGATGAGGAAGAGGAGGAAGCTGTGGTTGTCATGCTCAGAGCTGCAGAGGAAGGGCTGGCACCCCACGTCTCCCCTAAATCCCAGCTCCTGGGGGAGGGGGGGGTGAGAAAAAGAAGTAGGGGGGGCAGGGGGACCCCCACCAAAATTTTGGGGTCCCCACAGTGAAAGCTGGGGGGGGAAGGCAACAGCACCCACAAAATGGCAGTTGTTGAGGGGGGAGAGAGGAGTGGGGGTGAGGGGGGTGTTGTGCCCTCCCCCCCAAATTTTGGGGGTGCCCACCCGATTTTTGGGGGGTGCCTGCCAAGCAGCAGCGAAGTCAAAGGCAAGGCAGAAGGGGGCAGAGATGCTGAGGGGCAGGTGGGGGTCAAGGGGGACCCCCGAGGCAGGGCGCACGGCTAGGAGGCAGCGAATGACCACCTCTACCATCAGCTCTGGGGTGAGAGCCCGGATCCCCTGCACCGCGGGGAGGATTGCCTGGGGGGGGTGGGGGCGACATACACATGTGGGGACCCCCCCCAAACACCCCAAAATATCCTCTTACCCCTCCCAGGGGGCACCTACATCTCCAAATCCTGAGGGGCTTCACCCACCCACCCCCATCAGTCTGGGCCCTAAAGTGCTTTTTGGCCCCAAAACCTCCCCCCCCGAAATGTTGAGGGACCCCCCAAAATCTTGAGGGACCCCCTTAAGGACCCCTGCACCTCTAGTTCTGCAGGCCCCCCCAAATTCTTAGGGTGCTCCCACAGGGACCCTCCAAACCACTCCCAGCCCCCCGCCGCTAAAATTCATCAGGGTTCCCCCACCCCAGGCCCCCCCAGACCTCCTCAGGATCCCCCCGTGTGATCCCACCCCAAAACTCCTCAGGGTCCCCCCCCGTGAGCCCACCAAATCTACCACAGGTTCCCCCCTGAAACTCCTCAGGGTCCCCCCCAAACCTACCAGGGTGTGTCCACCACCCCCAGACCCCCTCAAATCTCCCCGGCTCCTCACTCAGACCCCCCCCCAAATCTCTCAGGGTCCCCCCCCATCAGATCCGCCCCCAGCCCACTCAAACCCCCCGCGGTCGCCCCGAGACACCCCCCAAATCTCTTGGTGTCCCACCCCCAGATCCGTTCCCTAGTGCCCCCAAACCCCACGGGGTTCCCCCCGAGACCTGCCCAACCCCCCCCACTCACGTCCCCGCCTGCATCAACGAGTGGACCAGGATCTTGTTCACCTCCTCCATGGCTGGGGAGGGGTCGGGGGGGACCCCAAAGTCCTCCGGGGGGGCGGAAATGGGGGGGAGGGAGACGAAAATAGGAGGGGGGGGGCGGCGAGAAACACCCAACTTCTCCCTCTCACCGACGGGCCCCGCTGCAGGTCACGTGAGGCAGGCTCCGCTGCAGGTCACGTGATGCAGCTGGTGACGCAGGAGTGCGGCTGCTCCGCGCGGGGCATGATGGGAGTTGTAGTGCGGGGCGGGCGGCGAACGCAGAGTCGCCGCGGTGCAGGACGGGAGTTGTGGGCGGAGCCACACGCGGCGGCGGCGGCGCGAGGTGCGAGGCGGGCGGTAAAATGGCGGCCGTGAAGGGGAAAAGGGGAGAAATGGTGTGAGTGAGGGGCAAGGGAGCGCGGGAGGGTGGGAAATGGTGTCTGTGAGGGGCAGATGAGGGGGAAATGGTGCCTTTGAGCGGCCGCTAGGGGGGAAAATGGCGTCTGTGAAGGGCAACGGAGGGGAAAAACACCCCCTGAAATACCCCCAGCCCCCCCCCCCAAAACCCCTTAAACTTCCCCTCAATCCTCCTGAACCCAAACAGATCCCTCAAGAGCCCTTGGAACTCCCCTGAAACCCCTCAAAACCTTTTTAAATTCCCTCAGACCACCTGATTGCCCACCCGACCCCCCAATACTACCAAACACCCCTGAAATAACTCCCCTCTGACTCCTAACAGGGACCCCCTGAAACCCCCACCCCCGGGTCACCCCTCAGCATGTCGGAGTTGAAGGAGAATGGGGAGGGTGAGTCTGGAGAGGAGGATATGGGGGTCCTGGGGAAGAAATGGGGGTTCAAGGGGTGTTTCCTGAGGGGGTGGGAGGTTCCCTAAGGGTATTGGGTCCATTCTAGGGCTCCAACTGCCCTGGGCAGCCTGTTCCAATGCCTGACCCCCCGGTGCCTGGGGTTTTTTCACGGTCCTCTGCAGCACCAAGCACAGCCCCTTGCCTGGGCTCCTCGGGCCTCTTTCTGGCCAGCGATTTCCTGCTGTTGCAGGGCCAGGAGTCCCGCTGTGCCCTCCCTCCCTCCCTCCGCCTCTCTTCCCTGGGCCGGGTTGGCAGGGGAACCTCAGGGACCTTCAAGCATTCGGTCCCCTGGGCTCTTCTGCCTTGCCGCACCCCATGTCCTGCTTGGAACGGCCGCGGGTGTTTGGCCTTGTCAGGAAGGAGCTGCCGCTGCTGCCTGGCCGCGTGTGCAATAAAAGGGGAGCATTGGTGTCCAGGGCCAGAGCTGCTGCTTGTGCCTCATCTTTCCTGGTCGCAGCCCGGGAGTATCTGCACGGGGCCGGGGCTGGTCGTGGTACTCGGGCCCAGGACTCGTCTGAAGCCGCTGCCCACGCTGGAGCAGTCCGGCAGCCTCTGCCCTGCCGGCAACCCGGGTTTCCCTGGGCCTGCCCCCGCAGGCAGGGATGGGGCAGGAGGCCGTGGCCAGAGCCCAGCCGCTCTCCGCATCCCCCGTGCCCAGCAGGCAGCCCAATGCCTGCCTCCCTGCCAGACCCCGGCCCCGGCAGCAGCGAGCCCTGCCGGTGCCCCCCAGCCTCCCCCGTGCTGGCTGGAGCAGGAGACCCCCGGGATCTCCCCGGGGCGGCTGTCACCAGAGACACCGCCGGGGCCATTCCCTGTGCCCATGGGTCCCGCTGCACCCACCCGGGAGCCGCCCGCGCTCTGACCCACCCGATCGGCTCGGGGCTCCCACGGGCCGGTCGGGGGTTTCCCCCGGAGCAGCGGCCGGGCTGTGCCCGCTGGAAGGACGCGGGGCTGCCGACCGTCCTGCCCGCCAGCCCCTCGTCACCAGCCCCCGAGGAGAGCCCGCAGCCGTCCCGTTCCGCCCCACCCCCCAACCACCGATCTGGCACCGCCACTGGGCCCCCCCGCCCCCGGCGGGCGCCGGCCCCTCGCTCAGCCGCGGGGCGGGCTCGGGCCTCCCGGCCACTGCGGGACGCGTCCGCCTGCCGGCGCACTCGAGCTGCGCCGCTCGGCGCCGCTCGGCTTCTCCGCTGCCGTGGAGCGGAGGCCGGCAGCGGGGCTGAGGCGGCGGCGGCGCTAGCCGCATCTCCCCCCTCAGCAGACCGGGGCGCTGGGCCGGCGTCCGCGGCGGCGCCCGGCCGGCCCCAGCGGCTCCGGCCCGGCCCCGGGGACAGCAGGGACCGCCTCCCGCTGGCGGCTGTTCCGGTGGGGGCCGGGGGCACCGGGGATCTGCAGCTTTTCAGTACCGACATCTCAGATGCAGGTTCCAGTGCGCTTTGGAAGGAGTTTGTCTTGTTTTGGGAAAGCGAGGTGAATGGCAAAGGGGGTTTTTAAGCTGGTCAAAGAAAGTCCAGTCACCAAATCTTCACCAAATCGTGCAATCCCGGTGAAGAGGAGGAGAGTGGAAGTCGGAGCAGAGGCCTCGTGCCTGCGCCTGGGTGTGGACAGGTCAGTTGACTACAAAATCATCTTCCAGGGCACACATGGATATTTATAGTGTCCCTTGTCCCTCCCAGTCTTGTCTGGGAGCCCAGTCTGGACAGAACACCTGGGCTGGCCTCAGTAGCTCTGAGCATCGGGGGAGGATCCGCTCCTTCGAGCTGCTGGCAAAACTCTTCCTGAAGCAGCTCAGGGTGTTGCTGGCGCCTTCAGCACGAGAGTGCAGTGCTGGCTCATGGTGGCCACTGCAGGCTGCGTTCTCCGTTCCCTTCCCGAGGCACCCTGCTCTCGGTTCCAGTCTGGCGGCTGGCTGCTTTCACGGGGCGTAGCTTTTCCAAACAGAACCCGTGTGTCTGTACTGACTAGTCACGAGGACGTGGCAGAGTCCCGGTGCTGGTGCCCTGGTCGAAGTGTTTGTGCTCCATGTTCCCCTTCCATGCCGATGTCTAGGCCATGTCAAATCATCTCCCTGGTTGCCTTCTGTTCTACCCAGTTGCCGAGTGTCCTTCATGCCAAAAGGATAACGGGAGAAGTCTGAGGCCGGTTCTTTTCCTGCTCAAACGCAGCCCTTTCACTTCCTTCCCTGTCATCAGTTTCTAGTGGCAGTGAAATGCCTGGGAATGAGTGAAGAGTGAGGCCGGGATCCAGAATGGTTTCTGAGCTCTTTTAGCCCAGTTGTGAGTTGTAGGCTCCTAAAACACGAGGCCAGAAGTGGCTCTTTGGTGCTGCAGCCTGGCAGCTTTCTCTCAGTCCTGTTCCTTGCCCCAGCAGTTTCACTGTTCCAGGAGAGATTAAGACAGTGAATGGTTCTCAGGTGTATTCTTGATTTTCAGATGGAATTGGGGAGGCATCAACTTCCAGTCTGCTGTTGTTTTTTTCCGATAACTCTGCTGGACTGAAGAGCTTATTCAGTCTGAGCATCCCTGTCACGAAAAGAGGGGCCAGGAGGATAGATAAAGAAAATTCCTGGCCTGGAAGGGGGGTTTCCCAAACCCTTTACAATTTGTCCAGTCCACTAGCTTCCCAAGGAAGACAAACTCCTGTCACTCAACCTGCCCACCACACTCCTGTTAGGGAGAAAGGGAACCTCCTCGGGTTCTTTACAACTTGGCCAGCCTGCCAGGCATGCTGGCAGCGTCACTGAAACCAAAGTCCCTCTTGGTAGCCCACAAGATTGGAGGATATTCGCCTAACCTATTCAGGGACTCTCACTAGCAGTTACACAAAGACAAATCCCTTCAGTATTAAATCAACGATAATAATTTATTGTGTAGATTCGTGACAAAATGCAGGTTCGAATGATACCTGTGATAGGGTATTGACTGCGAAATGGATTTAGAGCAAACACTAAATACACACACACAAAGCTAAACACACAAGCAAACCTAAACACTAATGGTTATTAATAGCTAGCCTGATGTTCATATTTAAGCGTGCAAAACACAGAGCTCTTACCCAATAGGCGTCCCTATGGGGGGGAGAAGATCGGTTCAGCCCATCGACCGATCTCAAAGTTTCGATGGTGGTCTTCTGTTCCCCAAATCCCCCTTTTAATCGTTACTTTTTATATTGTTTCTATACTTTTAGGTGGAGCTTGAGTGACTTTAGTCATACATTCTTTTTATTCTGATTGGATTAAAAATCTCTCGCTTCACATTTAAAGGTCCAGGTGATAAAACATAGGGCGCATGCCCAGTGGGGAGTGGTCGCACCTTGGAGGCGGGTAGCCTTTGGGATGGAGGTGTGTTTTGGTATTATAATGACATTATAATGAGCAAAGTTCAGCTAGAGGACACGATTTCACCATTTTTGCTGGCACGGCAGGAGCGATCCATCTTTCTTGATAGCGGTTGATGCAGTTAACTACAGCAGCCCATTGTTACCTCCAGGAACAGGGACAGATTGTATTGCCTCCGCATCACTCCTGTCCTTGTTCGGAGGTACAGTATGTTGCACTTGGCTGCAGTAGACCTCAGCCATGGTAACCGCATTCCATTCTTGGGATCAGCAAACTGCTTCATGGCCGTTTCATGGCTATTTTTCGTGTCAACGTGTGAACTAAAATCTGGGGAATAGAGTTTCCCTCACCTCCCCATTATCCGTCGTTTTCCCACACATCCCCCCACCCTAGGAAGGAGTTTGTCCACTGCAATCAGGCCACCTCGAGACCTTTTTTTTCTTTCTGCACAAGCTTTTTGGCCCCCAAGTCCCTGTGGGGGATGTGGGTTTGTGTTTTCTGGGGCTGCTGTTGGGTGCTGAGCTGTCAGGATCTCCAGGTGTCTCTCTCTTGTGATCTGGATCAGCTCCAAGAGCACTGTTTTGTGTGTGAACCAGGATTGTTTTTACCCCCGGGCATCACTTTGTACCTCTGTGGACAGAGTTTCCTCTGCCATTTTACTGCTGCATGACCGAGTCTTGTAAGATCTTTCTCTGGTTCTTTGCTGCCTGCCCTTCTCTTTGTGGTCTGCCGAGAGTGCAGAGAGAGCGAGGTTGTGGATTTGTTCTTGCCGCTGTTCCTTGCAGGGGAACCTGCAGGATCTGCCCTGGGACAGAGCGCACCAGCTGGCCAGGCTGAGGGTGCAGAGCAGCGGCTGCAGCACATGGGCCAAGTGGTGACTGGAGGAGACAAGGAGTTGGCAGGAAGAGGCCTCTTGAAGTTCTGGAGAAGGTACTAACGCTGCAGCCGTGAGCAAGGCGGTGCTGGCTGGGTTGGAGCCTGTGTCAGAGAAGTGTTGCCAGTCTAATGTGCTTTGGTGGTGGTGGTGTTTCCCCAGCATGATCTTCTCGCCTCTCCAGCATCCTTTGGGAGGAAAGAGCTGCCCTGGAACTCCCAGTAGCTGTGGAGAGGGAAAGCTGTAGCGTGACCATCGGATGGAATTGTTTCTGCTGTAAGGCAGCTGTTCACGCTCTTGTATCGGCTGTTCAGAGCTTTCAATGAATTTCTCCTGTGTTCACACTTCCAAGCGAACGTTTCTGGAGATGTTGCGTTACAGTGTCTGTTTCTTCACAACTGGGATTTTTTTTGGAAAAGCTGTAAGGTTTTGATCCTTGAGTGTCATGAGTTGGGAATTTTCCATTTAAAATCCCTACGGGAGTTCTCTGTGGAACTGTGTGTTACTGGCATCAGTCTCAAACACTCTGTCCCTCAGGAAGCAGCAGAGCTTTCTGGTGTTTGATGGTTCGTCTGCTACAGGGTCAGGAGAGGGGAGAGGTTTGGATTTTATGTGATTTGTTCTTGACAAATCCGACTTGGCAGTAATTCCCTGGCTCGGTATCTCCTGGGTGCTCACAGGCACTTTGCCCGATGCTCTGTTCTCGTTCTTTTCCAGGTGTTCCAGGCAGCTGGCTGGTCGATAGATCCCCGCTTCACCCTTCCTCTTTTAAAGATGGGCTTTGCATTTATTTTTCCAGACCTCCAGAATTTTATCCCTTCTCCACCCCCCTTTCACAGATCAAAGCCAACTGCTCAGAGACTGGTTCAGCCTCCTTTAAGCAGCACCCAGTGACCGCTGGCAGGCTCAGGCAATTGGAGCCCCTCTCATGTCCCTCTGTGCTCTCTCTCTCAGCCATTCTGCCGCTGTGGCAGAGGAAGTTCTTGCCCCTTTGTCAGCAGAGCTGGGTTTGCCTTAACTCCATCAGGGTCGAGTCTTTCAGGGAAGGCTGAAACAGCAGCAGGATAAATTCCTTTGCCTGGGGCATCATCAGTCCAGACTCCTTCACCTCCCTGGAGGAGCAGTGGGCCAGGCAAGAGCCTCTTCTGGTTTTTCTCATCATGTATTTCATTACAGACAGTTTCCTCACACGTCTTTATGCCCCTCGCTAGTTGTATGTCCTTTTCCGCCCTCATTGTTTTGATTCTTCCCCTCGTTCCTCTCTTTTCTATCTGCCCTCAGCATTCTGACTGAGGGCAGCTCTGTGAAGGGGCTCCTTGCAAAGCTCAAGCTTGCAAGAGAGCCCCAGCCTGCCCAGCGCAACACCCAGCTCTGAGCTATGTGCAGTCCTGATTGGCAGAGATATGCTGCTCCCCTGCAGCACCTGGCACACCAGGAGGTCACCGTCTGAGGACATCAGAGCAGCCTCCAGATGAATTCACAGAATCACAGAATCATTTGGTTGGAAAAGCCCTTTAAGCTCCTCGAGTCCAAACAACCGTTCCCCCAGCACTGCCAGGTCCCCACTAACCCCTGTCCCTCAGCACCACCTCCACACGGCTGGGAAACCCCTCCAGGGATGGGGACTCCACCACTGCCCTGGGCAGCCTGGGCTAATGCCTGACAACCCTCTCTGTAAAGAAATTTGTCCTGATATCCAACTTAAATCTCTCCTGGCACGACTGGAGGCCGGTTCCTCTCATCCTGTCACTTGTTCCTGGGGAGAAGAGACGGACCCCCACGTTGCTCCAACCTCCTGTCAGGGAGTTGTCAAGAGCCAGAAGGTCTCCCCTGAGCCTCCTTTGCTCCAGGCTCAACCCCCCCAGGTCCCTCAGCTGTTCCTCATAAGAATTGTTCTCTAAACCCTTCACCAGCTTCGTTGCCCTTCTCTGGACACGCTCTGGCACCTCAATGGCTCCTGCCTCGGGGGGTGCTCCCGAAGTGCGCTCCCGGCTCCGCGAAAGGACCCGCCGGGGGCCCGTTACCGGGACACGCTAAAGCCGCGCAGCCCGGGGGCACGCTGCGCTTCGCCCTCTGAAGCGGGAGCGGGGGGTGAGCGGGGCCGGTCCGGGTTGGCGGCGGGGCCCGGGCTGGGCAGCTCCCGCCTGTCCAAGGCGGAGCGCGGCCCCGGGGGGTGCGGGCACGGCCGGGAGCGAGGAGCGGGTGCCGGGGACAGCGGGATTTCCGGGCTGTTTCATGCCCTCCCCTGTCCCCCCACCCCGGGCAGGGGCACTGCTGGTGCCGGCCACAGCCGCAGCGTGATGCCGGGAGCAGCCCGGGGCCGCCTTTCCCGGGGGTCATCACGGGGCGCCCGCGGTTCCCCGCCGGCGGTTCCCCCCTTGGGTGCCCGTTCCCGGTGCCGCGGGGAGCGGGTTCCCCGATGCTGCCGTGGCCGCGGCACCAGCTCGGCTGCTAGTGGCATCCCCCGTGCCCGGGCAAGCCCGGGGGGTGCGTGGCGGAGGGGCGGTGGCCTGTGTGAGGGCTCGGGGGGCTGTTGCTTTGCTCTGTGGCGCTGGTTTAGCTCGTTGGTGCCGGGAGCTGTAGCCGTTCGTGTTGCGGTTTTATCCCTTTGGTTTTGGCTTGTCTGGGGCGGCGGGTGCCCCAGGACGGAGTGAGGGTGCCGTGCCCCTGTGGGGCTGGGGGCTGCGGCCAGTTCCGCCGAGGCTGGGGGTGCTGGTGGTGCTGGCCCCGTGCTGGAGCTGCTTTAGTTCCTGTTACTTTTTTGAGTTTCTGACCTCACACACACCCCCGCCCATCTTTGATGTCTTCCTCTCCCGCATCCCTCACCCCTGTCTTTTTCTTATCTCCCTCCCCTTCTCTTTCTGGTCTTTCTCTCTCCCCTTTTTCCTTTTTTTTCTCCCCTTGTCTCTTCTCTCTCCTCCTGCCCTTTCCTTCCTTCTATTCCTCTTTCCCCCACAGGTTTCCTGGGGTTTTTTCTGCACTGTGTCTCTCTTTCGTGCCCATTTTCCTCTCTCCCGTTTTAATCCTTTTTTCCCCATCTCCGCTTCCCTCCCCCTTCGCTGTCCGGGTCTCCCTCGCCCCGGGGTGATGCTTTGGGGCTTCTCCCCAAGTTCTCCTGCTCTCTGTTCCCAGGGATTGGGAACAGAGCCACAGGTTCCGGGGGGAGCAAAGGGCTGGGCCCTGGCTTATGAGATTCCATTGTTGTGGTTAAACCTTCTCCTCTTCTTCCTCCTCTGGTGACGCTTCAGCCTCGACTGCTCGAGCTGCCGGGGGTGCCCAGCGGACTGGCCGGAGCGGAGGCCACAGCAGCAGGGCGAGCCCCTCGGAGTGCCAGGACCGCGGCAGCCCGGAGAGGGCGGGGATGGCCTCGGGTCGAGCTGCTTCGGGGGGTCTAACACGGGAGGGGTGGGGATAGAGCTTGTGAGCACGGAATTAAAATAACACTGTCTGTTCGGTTTGACCTGGGCAGCTGAGAACTCGATTAAAAAGTCGTAATTAGAATTTATGATTTGCCTTTGTAAAGTTTTGTTGCGGAGAAAATCAAACCAAGCCGGACTGTGTGAAGGAGTTGAACGCTGATGGTGCCGGGACCGCGGTTGGGGTGTTCCCTGAGCTGGACACGTCTGTACTTCACCCTCCAGCAGTTCATCGCCCGTGAATTGGTCAATAATGGTCAGTGATGACGAGGAGGGACGGGTGTAACTTGCTCCTGGTGGGCGTTAGTCAGCGGGGTGATGGAGCAGTTCAAAGGCAGCAAATGAACCTTCAGAGTTTCGGGATTTAACTCCAGCTCGGAACTTGCACGGCTCAGCACCCGCCCGGGGGTTCGGTTCGGTTCGGTGTGAGCTTTGTGACACTGTCAGGGAAGGGCAGTTTGAAGGTCAGCGGGAAGGAGAGTTTGTTCCCCGTTATCCCCTTTTTTCTTCTGTTCCCCCCATTTCCCCCCCCCCCCCCCCGTCCCTTGTCCGCCAGGGCGGGGGCTTCTCCACTGCCGTGGAGCGATCGGCTGCCGGGGGGGAGGGGGGCTGGGCTGGGGTGGGGGGGTGGGAGGGGGTGGGGGGGCAGCACCTTGGCCCGCTAATCCCCGTGATGAAAGAGCACCTTAAACATCCCTTTGTTATTCCTCTCCGAGAGGATCTGTGTCGCAGCCCCTTAACGACCCATGATGATGATGAGGTCATTAGAGATGGTTCTTCCCTCAGGGCTCCTGGACAGAAATTACAGGAGTAAAACATGAAAGGAGAGGTTCGGAGCCCTCGCAGAGCCATCAGCTTGTCATGAGTCTTAATTAATCCAGGATGTGATTAGCTAGAGATGGCTGCTCCTCTTAGGGATGCCCTGGGAACCCTGCTGAGGAACAGGTTAATGCACCGCCAGACTAGGAGCCCTTGGGCATTAACTCGTAGTGGTCCTCATGGGCTTATTGGACTCTTTAGAGCAAGAGCTGCGGGGCTCAGTGCCTGAGCCGAGCAGCATCCTGCCTGCTAACCCTGGGCTAAGGTGGCCCTCAGCAAGGGTTTGGTTCCTCTGAAACCCTTGGCTCCAGATCACCGATAGGTCCTCTCCTGACATCCTTCAGTCTTTCTCCTGAAGGAGATGCATGTCTGAACTGGGGAGGGGCTTGTCAGGACCAGCCTGGGTTTGTGTAGAGCAGGACAGACGTGCCTGATGTCCCTGTGCCCCGAATCCCCCTCTGCGGGAGCTGGTGGGGGGATGTTCACACAAATACAACCTGGAAGACCGTCAGACCTCTGCGAGGTTCAAAGGCAGAAACACTCCAGATCTGCCTGGGGCTTCAGTTCAGTGTGAACTTTGTGGCACTGTCAGGGAAGAACAGTTTGAAGGTCAGCGGAAAGGAAAGTTTGTTCCCCTTTATCCCCTTTTTTCCTCTGCTCCCCCAGTTTTTCCCTCCTGTCCCACCCCTGCCTTGTCCCCAGTTTTCCCCTCCCTGGTCCCCACCCTCCCTTGTCCGCCCTTTCCCCACCCGTCCAGTTCCCCAATCCCCCATTCCTGTCCCCCGTATCCATTTTCCCCCTGTTCCCCTCCACCTGTCGATGTTTTCCCCCTTTTCCCTTTTCTTTCCCCTCGGCCCTTTTCCTTTTCCCTTTCTCTTGTTCCCTTTGTCTCTTTCCCCCTGTTGCCCTTGTTAAACCACTCAAGAGTTTTTTCTCGCTTGTGCCCTTCGATTGTCTCCCCCATCCCGCTGAGGAGGGAGTGAGCAGCTGGGGCGGTGGGGTCAACCCAGCAGCCCCTGAAGGGGCCGCAGCCACAGAGGAACCCGGCGGGAGCACAGGCAAAGCGTGAGACAGCGCCGTGCACGGACCCTGCGCCCTGCACCCCTCGCTGCCTGGCTGACGGACCGAGCGGGACCTGCCGCGGTGAGGAGCGGGAGGAGTCTGGGGTGAAGCTGAGCCTGGGAAAGGGGAGGAAAGAAGGTACGTTGGTCTCCTTCCAGTGAGCGTGATCCTCATCTGCCTCTGCTGGGGCATCTGACCCTGTCCCCAGGAAGGAGCACTGTCATCCCTGGGGCCAAGCATGTTCTGGGCAGCCTGGCGCTGGGTTTTTCTCTGCTCAGGCACCACGGACTGAGCTGTACCTGGTGAGATCTTCCCTCTCACCAGCCCCCACCAGAGCAGAACACAACGAGCACAGCACAGCACACACCTCCTGGGCTGTTTCCGCTGTGTTGTATTTCCCGCAGACCTTCGTTAAGTTGAAGTTCTCCCAGGAGAGCAAGGGCTGGCCATCTTGGGATTCTCCAGCGGCTCACAGAACATTTTGTCTATGTCTTCAGCCTGGGTGATGGCCTATACCAGACTCCCACCATGAGACCTTGCTGGTCTTCCCCCAGATTCTTACCCATAAACACTCCACCCTGTCGTCACCATCATTCAATTCTAGACAATCAAAACACTCCTGAACACCCAGGGCTACCTCAGCACCTCTTCTTCCCCACCTGTCCCTCCCGAAGAGTTTAGAGCCATCCACTGCAGCCCTGGGGTTGTGGGAGTCATCCCGCCACGCTTCTGTGATGGCAACTATGTCCTACTTTTCCAGCTGCACAACGGCTTCCAGCTCCTCCTGGTTGCCGCCCATGCTGTGGGCACTGGTGTGGATGCTCTGCTGTTGGGCCGTTGATCCTGCCGTCTTTCTGCAGGGAGAAGCCCCAATTTCTATGTGACTGTCGCCGGTCGGCTGAGGCAAGCCGAGCACGGGGACGAGTCCTTTCCTATCCCTGAACCCCTCTCCTCCGGGAGAGAAAAGGGTTAAAAAGCAGAGATACGAAAAGGAAAAGAAAGATTTTGTGAGACCTCTGAACGTTTGGAAAACTGAAACAAACTTTATTAAAACTAGAACAAAATATATATAATATGCAGGGAAAAACCAATGCAAAATCTGAGAGTCTGTGCAGGATGGAAAGGCGAGGGTTAAACGCGAGAAAAGAGAGAAAGGGGGACGGTACCACGTGCAGTCCGAAAAAATGGCACCGGCCACGTGTGCGCTTTCGTGGAGTGAACAAAGGGAAACCGCGGCTGTTACGAACGCCGGGCTCCAATGTGCAAAAGCGCTGTTCCTACCGGTTTCTTGTTGTGCAGTTTGTAGAAGCGAAGCAGGAAAAAGTGGCAGCGCTGGCAGGCAAAGAGAGGGTAAAGCCTTACGGCAGCCTGCAAAGAGCAGCCTCCAGGCGAGCAGTCTGTCCCAGGCGGCGTGGCGGGGGCTGCCCCGGCGCACAGTCTCGCTCCACTCCGGCAGCCTGTAAGGTCCCTGGAGCCAAGCCGCAGTGTCTGGAGAAGCCTCTTTCCCGGAGCGAAGCTGAGGTCCTGCAGTGCCTCCCGCAGCGCGGAGCCGGGAGTGTCCGGAGAGCAGAAAGCCGCGAAAAGCCCCGAAAGAAGCCGAGGAGCCGCAAAAGCCGGGAAAAGCCCCGAAAGCCGCGAAAACCGCCGAGAAGCCAGAAAACCGGGAGAAGCCAGAAAACCGGGAGAAGCCAGAAAGCCGCGAATGCCAAGAAGCCGCCCGAGCCCGCAGCTTCTTAAAGGCACAGTACCCTCGCGAGAAACTTTCTCATCCAATGAGATGGGCGATCGTAACATGGGAGGGAATAATTCAATTGGTCAGTTTAAAACAAAAGCCTTCGAGCAGTTTTTTTTTCCTTCAAACTGCCACATTCCACCCCTTTATTCCATACCATGTACATTATGCGCATCTCATTTACATTGTATTATACAGGAATTAACAGCATGAGACTCTGGTTCAGGGTGTTTCAGCCAGGGTTAACTTCCCCTGGGGTACACAGTGGACTTCACCATCCTCCTGCATTACCCACCAGGTGTGTCCAGGGCCTTGGGCTGAGACAACACCACGGATGGGTCTGTCTGGGGTTGCAGCAGGGGAAACCCAGACAGCTTTTCCCAGCAGATTACTTTCACACACCACAGGAACTCTATCCCCCTCTATGGTATGTAAAAGGTCTGATTGGGCAGGGCCGGCTCGATTGATTGATCCCCTCGTGTTCACTTGCCAGGTGGCTTCTGCCAGATGTTTATCCCAGTTTCTAAAAGTTCCACCACCCAATGCCTTCAGGGTGGTTTTCAGCAAGCCATTATAGCGTTCTATTTTACCGGAGGCTGGTGCATGGTATGGAATGTGATAAATCCATTCGATACCATGTTCTTTGGCCCAACTGGCCACCAGATTGTTTTTGAAATGAGTTCCATTATCAGACTCAATTCTTCCTGGAGTGCCATGCCGCCACAAAATCTGCCTTTCAAGGCCCAGAATAGTATTACGGGCAGTGGCATGAGGCACGGAATAGGTTTCAAGCCATCCGGTGCTTTCTTCCACCATTGTCAGAACATAGCACTTACCCTGGCGAGTTCGAGGGAGAGTGATGTAATCAATCTGCCAAGCCTCTCCGTACTTGTACTTTGACCACCGTCCACTGTACCATAAAGGTTTTAACCTTTTGGCCTGTTTAATTGCAGCACAAATCTTACAGTCATGGATAACCTGGGTAATTGCATCCATGGTTAAATCCACCCCTCGATCACGAGCCCATCGATAGGTTGCATCTCTTCCCTGGTGACCGGAAGAGTCATGGGCCCACCGAGCAAGGAATAGTTCACCTTTGTGTTCCCAGTCCAGATCTATCTGGAACACTCTGGCTGCTTTGTCCACTTGGTGGTTATTTCTATGTTCCTCAGTGGCTCTGCTTTTTGGGACATGGGCATCTACATGCCTTACCTTTACAACTAACCTTTTCAGCCGGGCAGCAATATCTTGCCACAGAGTGGCAGCCCAAATAGGCTTACCTTTACGCTGCCAATTGTCTTTCTGCCACCTCTCCAGCCATCCCCACAAGGCATTTGCCACCATCCAGGAGTCTGTATACAAGTACAGCTGCGGCCAGTTCTCCCTTTCAGCAATGTCCATGGCCAGCTGGATGGCTTTGACCTCTGCAAATTGACTCGATTCACCTTCTCCTTCCGCTGCTTCTGCAACTCGGCGCATAGGACTCCATACGGCAGCTTTCCACTTCCGTTGCTTTCCTATGAGGCGGCAGGATCCATCGGTGAAGAGAGCATATTTCTCCTCCTGCTCTGAGAGGTCTTTATATGGGGGTGCTTCATCGGTACGAGTGACTATCTCGTTCAGTGGCATCCCAAAATCTTCTCCTGCAGGCCAGTCTGTAATGGCTTCCACAATTCCTGGGCGACCAGAGTTACCTATCCTAGCTCTCTGTACAATCAGGGCGGTCCAATTACTCCAGGTAGCATCTGTGACATGGTGGGTAGATGCTATCTTCCCTTTGAACATCCAGCCTAGGACTGGCAGTCGGGGGACTAGGAGGAGCTGTGCTTCAGTGCCAATTATTTCTGAGGTAGCTCGAACTCCCTCATAGGCAGCCAATATCTCCTGCTCAGTGGGAGTATAATTGGCCTCTGAGCCTTTATATCCCCAACTCCAAAATCCTAGGGGACGACCACGGGTTTCTCCTGGTGCCTTCTGCCAAAGGCTCCAGGTAGGACTACAGTCCCCAGCTGAAGTGTACAGAATGTTTTTAATCTCTGGTCCTGTTCGCACAGGTCCCAGGGCCATAGCATGTGCTATTTCCCTTTTGATTAATTCAAAGGCATGTTGCTGATCAGAGCCCCATGTGAAATCATTTTTCTTCCGGGTAACAGTATAGAGAGGTTTAACAATCTGGCTATACCCAGGAATGTGCATTCTCCAGAAGCCTATGACTCCTAAGAAAGACTGTGTTTCTTCCTTGTTGGTAGGCGGAGACATAGCTGTGATCTTGTTGATCACATCTGTGGGGATGTGGCGGCGTCCATCCTGCCACTTAACCCCCAGGAACTGGATCTCTTGGGCAGGTCCTTTGACCTTACTTCTCTTAATGGAGAAACCAGCATCCACCAAAATGCGGATTATCTTCCTACCTTTCTCATAGACTTCTTCTGCGGTATCACCCCATACAATGATGTCATCGATGTACTGAAGATGTTCAGGAGCACCACCTTTCTCCAGGGTAGCCTGGATCAGTCCATGGCAGATGGTCGGGCTGTGCTTCCACCCCTGGGGCAATTGATTCCAGGTATACTGGATACCCCTCCAGGTGAAGGCAAACTGTGGCCTACACTCTGGTGCTATGGGAATGGAAAAGAAAGCGTTAGCAATGTCTATCGTGGCATACCACTTGGCTGCCTTGGACTCCAGTTCGTACTGAAGCTCCAAGATGTCAGGAACAGCAGCACTCATCGGTGGTGTCACTTCGTTCAGCCCACGATAGTCCACTGTCAGTCTCCATTCCCCGTTGGTCTTCTGCACAGGCCATATAGGACTGTTGAAAGGTGAGCGAGCTCTACTGATGACATCTTGTCTCTCCAACTCTCAAATCATTTTCTCTATGGGACGCAGAGAGTCTCGGTTGGTTCGGTATTGCCGGCGGTGAACTGTGGAGGATGCAGTAGGCAACTTTTGATCTTCCACCTTCATTCTGCTAACAACAAAAGGGTCATCCGAAAGTTCGGCCGATGTGGACAACCGGATAATGCCATCGGCTCCCACGGTTGCTATCCCAAAGGCCCATTTATAACCTTTCGGGTCCTTAAAATACCCTTTCCGGAGGAAGTCTATGCCTAAAATGCATGGAGCATCTGGGCCAGTCACAATTTGGTGTGTTTCCCAGTTATGCCCAGTGAGGCTGACCTCAGCTTCTACCAAGGTAAGCTCTTGTGATCCTCCTGTCACACCGGAGATAGTGATAGACTCAGTTCCTTGATGATCCGATGGTAGCAAGGTACACTGGGCACCTGTGTCTACCAGGGCCTTGTACCTCTGTGGTTCTAATGTGCCAGGCCATCGAATCCACACAGTCCAGTATACTCTGTTATCCCTTTCCTCCACCTGGCTAGAGGCAGGGCCCCTCTAATGCCTAGGGTGTGGTCCACAGTCAGTGGAAGGGTCTATCCGGCTTGTGGTACCTTCTTCATAGGAGTTGCTCCTTTGGCTGCAGCACTGTTTGCCAAAGACTGGAGCAACAACTCTTCGACTGCAGTCGTCATGTTGGTGTGGTCTGCTCTGCAGCTCATGTGCTGGTACCCCGTGGTTAGCGGCAGGTTGTTGTTCCCATCTCCTCCTCTCTTCACGACCTCTCGAGCAGCACTGGCGGTCACATCGTGGCCTGTCCTGTCTGTTGCGCATTGCTCTGGGAGGACGATTTCTCCTAACAGCTGACACATGGGTATACACAGGAGAGGAAACGGTTCTTTGTTCTAACCTATTAATAGAGTCCAATATTTTCTCTGTCATTTTGTCTGTCACTTTCTCCACTGCTGCAATGAAGGCAGAGGTATGAGAAAGACTGTCCTCATACTGGCGAATCCTGTTAGACACGTGTTCTATGGTGAGTGGCCGATTTTCACCCGATCTTTCCCACAGCATTGTGGCCAATGTACGGGCATATGACTGGGGTGCACTCTGCACAAATTTGCGCAGCAAGGGCTCGTTACTGTGCACTTGATCCGGGTTGACATTAACATTCCAGTCACCATAGATGACCTCCTTCATAGCCAGCTCTCTCAGGTAGTTAATACCTTTGCTCAGGACAGTCCATTTAGTAGGGCGGCATTCAATGTCATCTCTGAAAGGGTATCTGCCCTTCACAGCAGTCAGAAGCCGTTTCCAGAGACTGAGCTTTTTTGCCTTTTTGCCAATTGCCCTATCAATAGCACCTTCCCGGGCCACATTTCCCAGCTGCCTGGCTTCTTTGCTGGTTAAATCAATGTTATCAGCTCCATTGTCCCAGCAGCGAAGCAACCAAATCATCAGTGACTCACCATCATGCCTGCTAAATTCCTTTCTAATGCTTCTCAGGTCCTTCCTGGACTGAGGCTGGGTGTTTACCTCTTGGTCTGATGACTCATCCCGTGATGAGGATCCTTGGGAGGGCGGTGCTGTTGGAGTTGCTGAGGCAGGAGTTTTCCCTGAAGGCTTTCCTGGACGCTTTTGGGAGGTGCTTGGTCCTGCATCATCATCAGAGCTATCTGTTGCATAATTAGTCTTTTTCTGGTGCTTAGCACCAGAGGGCTGATTTTTCTTTTTCACAGGGGCAACCTGTGCTCGTTTGGGTGGAGGGGTGGCAGCGGCTGATTTGGTGGGTGTAGTGCCCATGTGATACCTATTCTTGATAATTATCCACCCCTGGACCATGTTAGAGGTAACTGATAACAAAATTATCAAATACAGGAAAATAATACCATTTGCAGAATATCCAGTTTCAATTGCCGTTGGTCCAGTATCAAATGGAGAAGTGTTATTTCCCATCATCCATTTGGTAGTGGAATTATAAGCAGCCACTATCATGTACTGTGCAAAATATACTGGGAGCATTATAAACTGACTGAGTACAGACCAAAACACTGAAATTAGGCATGCCAGGGTGAACACCTTCTTTGCTAAGTGCCCCAGACCAGCAAACCATAAACCAGTACCAATTAAAAACAAGTAATTTGACATCACAGTTGGTGTGCCAGGCACCAGATCATAAAGCATTTTTAAACTGTACTGCTTAAGAGCTTCAAACAGAATCTCGCTTAGCACCATCCTGGAAAAACCTCGTTTGTTTCAGTTTCCAAACTTTAATAAAAATATGAAATATTAAATTATTCAGAAGCCCACCCAGGGACGCCAATTATGTCGCTGGTCGGCTGAGGCAAGCCGAGCACGGGGACGAGTCCTTCCCTATCCCTGAACCCCTCTCCTCCGGTGTTGCCGTTTTACGGCGTGGTGACCTCCTTCAGTAACGGCACGGCGACCACCCCCAGGCCGCTCGGGCCATCAGCACACGGACACCAATGTGGTGGATGGCAAATGGCGTTTATTAGTGCGTGGCATGACATTATATAACCTGGGTTAACGACATCATTTCCGTCTGCTTACATCATAAACTAAACACTATTGGTTGCCAAGAGAGGGGCCCTGTCTTTCCGTACAGCGCGATATCTTCCGGTCGCCAGACCCTGGCTATCCACATTTCCCCCCTCCCTATGCTTAACTAACTGGGTTACAAAATATAAAAATATAAAAAGTTAAAAAATATACAACTAAATTAGTTAAACTATTTTAGTCTTATTCTATAAATTACAACTATAAAATTAGATAAAAAAATATAAAACATACCTAACAAAAATAACTAAAAAATAGTTAAAACTAACAAAATATAGCTAAAAACAGCTAAAAATTTTAAACAAAGGCATTTTTAAAGCAGTTGTTGGTGCTCCACCAACATGATGTTGACCTTCTCTAGCCGGCTCTTAACAAACGAGACGAGCTTATTCAATATACAAGGTCCAAAGATAAGTGCTATCACGATCATTGCGATCGGCCCTATCAGGGTAGAAATCAGGGTGGTTAGCCATGGTGAATGGTTGAACCATGACGCAAACCAATTTTGTTGTGCCTCTCGTTCCTTTTTCCGTTTTTCTAATCCTTCTCGCAATTTAGCCATAGTGTCTCTTACTATCCCGGTGTGATCCACGTATACACAACACTCTTCTTTCAGCGCAGCACACACTCCTCCTTGCTGTAAAAACATGAGGTCTAACCCTCTTCGATTTTGCAACACCACCTCAGATAATGATCTAAGTGATTGTTCTAATGCGCTTATTGATTGTTCGATTCTAGCCAAGTCCTCATCTACTGCTACCCTCAGGGCGCTGAATTCTTTACTCTGTTGTACCAGGGATGCTACTCCCGTACCTATGCCTGCACCTCCCATGATCATTAGGGTGGCTACTGTTAGTGCCGTAAAGGGTTCTCGCTTTGACAGATGGTGTTCCGGGCTAAGCAGTGAGTCATAGACAAATTCGTTAGGATGGTAAAAGATTTTAGGGACTATAGTCACCTGGACACAATATTCTGAAGATTTATCAAATTTGCTCAGCGATAAACAAGGTGTAAGTCCAATAGTTGAACAAATCCATTTGGAATTGTTGGCCGGTATTAGCCACTTTGCAGGGGTTTTTTCTGGTGTCCTATTAGTACACAGTTGTTCTTTGTGTTTTGGGATTTTGCCTACACACACGCCACTTCCCACCACCTGTGCCAATGTAATTCCTTGTTTTTCTGTGTCCCACTTGCACTGGGCTGGATTTAACTCATTTGACTGCGTAGGAGTGTCACTTACTCCTACAGCCTCATAAAAGGGCGGTCTGATTCCATAGCATAACCAACAATGCTCTGTGAGATTTGGGTTGGTTTTATTCAGTAGTTGATAACTAGCTTGCATCATTTTCAAAAATGGATTCTCATAAGGGATTTTAGCGGTGAGAACCGCTTGATCGGTTACCGGGGGGTTCACTGGAATGGGGGTAGGGATCGATAAACTTTCTTTTTTGCGTGGGTTATCATCTTTGATTGCTAGGTTAGGCCCGATTGCTTGTGGTGCTTGTGGCGGGAGCTTGATAATTTGCATAATCATCCCTATGTCTGTGAAAGCCTTGTGAATAAACACTGACCACATTTTCCCCACAGCCCAACCCATATCGGCTGGCTGTAGGATTTCTAAATTTAAATGGGTACAAGTACCTCTATTAACCAGCGACCCGTCAGCACCATATTTTGGATGGTCACACCTATTTGGTCCCCACCTTACTCGCAAAAATTTGTCTTCCTTTTTTGGTTTCCATCTATCACTTGTTACAATGGTTTCACATCCCCAATAGCCACAAAAGTAATACCCTGGATAGTTACAATAACTTTTCCCTGGGTTTGAGGCAGGACACCAATATGTTCCCCATAGTGATTTACCCGGTTGGTTTGGCTGACAAACACCAACTTGAGGAAATAAATCACAAGTTTTTATGGTGAAAGTTGGAGCACCCGCTGTTGTGTTTTCTTTGATCACTTTATCATTGCTGAGATCTCGTAGGACCCACCTGAATGGTCGATGGGGATGATATTCTGTTCTTGCCTGTCCTATTGTGACAAGGTCTAAGATCAAAATCACACAAAGGCATCGCAGCCCCTTTCCATGGGGGCCGTGTCGCTGGTGCTCAGATTCCGTCAATGTGGAACTCTTAGGTGCAGACAGAACATTTGTTGGCTCGTCTTCCTCTCTTGCCACCGGGGTGTACGGGTTACGAGGGCGTCCGATAATCCGGTCCTGTGGACAAAAACTCACAGTTTTCATTAGTTTTATTCTGGAGGTCTGGTTTAATAGACTTAAGCGGGCACCACTTAACTCTGCCATCTTTTTTGACAGCGGCATACCCCCGACCCGTTAAGACTAGTCTCCACCCTCGTTCCCATTCTCCCAGCTCATTTTTAATTATCACCGGCGGGCCTTCTTCTAGCGCTCGTGTGGCCCAATGTTTCTGGGTGGGGCTATTCACCTCTTCCCCCCTGGGGAATTGGTTTAATGCTAATAAAGCAGTCGCTAGAAGACGTGTTTGATCCCCTGAAGGAATAACATTGATAAAACCTTCTGTTTTCGCCAAAACTTCCAATTTAGATTTTAAAGTTTGATTTGCGTGTTCGACTATGGCTTGTCCTGTGCTGTTATACGGAATGCCGTATATTAGGGTAATACCCCATTTTAAAACAAATGCTTGGACAGATTTTGAAACAAAATTCGGACCATTGTCCGTTTTGATCTGACTGGGGACGCCAAGCCACGCCATGGCTGTCAGCCAATGTTGGATGGTCGCTTTGGAGTTGGCCCTAAGGTGTTGTGTGGCTACGATCACTCCGCTATATGTGTCTACAGTTACCGCTAGCCAGGCTTGAGGCTTCAGCAACTGGCAAAGCGTAAAATCTGTTTGCCACACCTCAGAGGCTTTAAGGCCCCTGGGGTTGACTCCACTAGACCACAGTGACGCTTTCTGACAGTGGGGACACATAGCTACTATGTGTTTTGCGTCTGTGGCCGAGATCCCACATGTTTTTGCTAACGCTTTAGCCCCGATATGGAGGGACTCGTGTAGTTGACGGGCGTCCCTTAGTGTCCACAGCCCTTTTGCTGCAGCGTCCGCTTTATCGTTACCTATTTGGAAGAATCCTTTAACTGGGTCATGGCTGTTGATATGGATGACCGATATAGTGCCCTTTCGGGAAGAAAGCGCTTCTTCTAGCATCAATGCTGTTGTGGATGTTGACACACCAGGCCCCGACATGGCCAAGCAAAGTTTGGCCACAAACATTGAATCAGTCACAATGTTAAGGTGTTCAGTTGGGAACAGTCCGCACGCTAGTACTACAGCTGTCGCTTCCAGCTGTTGAACTGAAAGCGCGCGATCGGTCATTTTAATGCAGTGCCATTCTCCTTCCGATTGCCATACTGCTGCTGCGGTTGAGGTCGCCGAGGATGCATCTGTGAAGACTGTTGGTCCTTGTTGAGGCCGGTCCATGATCTTCTGTGGGATGTCGATGTCAATAATTGTCAGCATTTGAGTCCAAGGGGGCTTTACGGCATACCGGACTTCTCCTCCAAATCCGACGAGGGCTATGGCCAGATGCTCTGATATTGTCACTGATTGCGTTGGAAGTTGTTTGCGAAAGGGTAGATATATCCTGGCGGGTTCGATGCCTAGATGCCGTAGAGCGAGTTTCCTGCCTTTCATGATGAGGTTACCAAGACACTCGACTCCTGGGGAAAATGCACGCGACGGTTTGCCCAGGACTATCCATTGTATTGGTCGCGCTTTTTCAGGGGGCCCCTGGGCTAGCGCTCCTACCCCCCCTTTTTCCGTGAAATGCACATATAGATCGAGCGGTGCATCTGGGTTCCATCTGGCGAGCATGCTTGACGGTATCTGTTGTTCGATAAAGTCGAGAGAGCTCATTGCTTCCGTTGTCAGAGTTTTTTGCTCCCATGGGTTCTTTCCCTTTAAAAGATCATATAAGGGGGCCATGATTTCGGGAGGGATCAAGACAATGTTACGAAGCCATTGTAGGGACCCTACCAGCTGTTGCATATCATGGAGCGTCTTGATGTGCCGACAAATTTTTATTTGGGGAGGGGTAATATAAAAACCTGTAATTCCCACTCCCAAAAAACTCACACATGGCCCTCTTTTGATTTTCGCGCTCGCGATTTTGAACCCGTTCGCTTTTAAAGTTTCCGAAACCGTCGACACTAGTAGATCTACCTGACTTCCTGATGGTGCGGCGATTAGGATATCGTCCATGTACTGAATAATAGTTGCGGTTGGGTCACTGCGCCGGACCGGTGCCAGCGCCCGATCTACCGCGATCTGGCAGATGGTAGGCGAGTTGATCATTCCTTGAGGCAGCACTTTCCACTGGAAGCGTAGGTTGGGGTGTTGGCTGTTTGGGAACACGACAGAAAAGGCAAACCGCTCCTTGTCCTCTTCATGCAGAGGTATCGAAAAAAACCAGTCCTTAATATCAAGGACAGCACAAGGTTGTCCTTCTGGTATCATAGAGTTCATAGGTAACAGTGTTTGGACAGGACCCATTGGTTGAATTATCTTATTTACCTCACGCAGATCGTGGAGGAGGCGAAACCCCTCGCCAGATCGCTTGGGTATGACAAAAACTGGAGTGTTCCACGGGCTAGTGGAAGGCTCTATGTGACCTCGCTGTAATTCACGGTCAACTAGCTCAAGAAGAGCGTCCATTCAAGGCTTTGACAGGGGCCACTGCTCGACCCACACTGGGTTAGATGATTTCCACGTCAGTCTAATTGGTGGGAGTGGGTGTACGGCAGTGGCCCTTACGGTAAATTTGTCACTCTGGCTTTTAATAAGGTTAAAGCGTCCCTTCCCAACAGGGGTGGGACTCCTGACATGACATATGGAAAGAGGGTAATAGTTTTCTCTGGCCCCTTTTCGGTATAAAGCGTGATTGCTACCAATTGGGTACTCTTCCGAGCTCGGGTTAATCCCCCTACTCCACCCACCATGGGGGCGTCTTCCAATTTCCAACGTGGAGGCCAATTCATCTCAGAGATAACTGTAACATCTGCCCCGGTGTCGATCAAAAAGGGGACACTAATAGTGGTGTCATCTAAAGTATTATAGAGGGAGCAGAACCCCCACACCACTGGCGGGTTATCACACTTTACTGCCAGGGCCACCCTGAGGTCTCATCCCCAAAGGGTGGTCTTTGTTGCCCCTGAAATGAGGACAGATTCGACTGGGCCATCGGTTGAGCCGTAAAGTTGGTCGCTTCTCGAGGGGGCAGCGAGTTCGGAAGTACCTCGCTCCATCTGGGGTTGGCATAATTGGGCCGCCTTGTATTCCAAGTGGGAGAGGGCTGTGCGCGGCCCGGGTGCCCTCTCCCCTTCCCGTTTCCCTGCTTTTTAGTCCTGCATTCTCTAGCAAAATGTCCCTTTTTCCCGCAAGCCCAACATGGTCCTCTGGAGTGATCTTGGTGCGGGGACCGAGGGCAGTTTATCGCAACGTGGCCCGCCTGGCCACATTTAAAACATGCCATCACATTAGCTATTGCTGTGCGAACAGCTGCCTGGATCGGGATCAGATGCTCTTCCTTTGCGACATGTTTAATCATGTCTGCGATACTTGACCCCACTGGCAGTGATCGTAGGATTTCTTTAGTTGCTGAATTGCACTGCTGACGCAAGCATTCTGCTACAACCGGGCCTTTTGCTTCCGCGGGCAGGGTCGAGGAGTCGACCGCTGCCTGGAGGCGATCCACAAATTGCGTAAAGCTTTCGCTCTCATTTTGCTTTATTGTGGACCATGGCGATGGCTTGACAATGACTCTAGAAGCTATGCGGATAGCTTCTCTGGCCGCGCGTGTAGTTGTCATAACTTCATGGGCCCGCAGGCCTTGGGCCTGCGCCTGGGGGGTGATCATTGTTGGGTCTGTACCCATCAACCGCTGCAAGCTGGAGCCGTGCAGTGGGTGATCCGCCCCGGCTACTTGGGCTAGTTGTCTTGCGCAGTTGTCTTCCCACTCTTGTTTAAAAACAATCATCCCTGCCCCGTCAAAGATCAGCCTACAAGTTTGTTTTATATCAAACGGGAGCATATCGTCTCCCCCAAAGATGCCATCTATGAGGGTGGAGACCATAGCAGAATTGAGCCCTTTGTCCGCGATTGCTTTAACGATCGCTTGTACATCCTTAGGGTTTATCGGCGAGTGGACCCTTTGTCCCCCGTCCGCCACCCGGACTGGGAACGCTAGCGTGGCCGCTGGAGCCCAGTCGGCACACGCGATCTTTATTTTCCTCCAGTCCGTGAGAGGAATTTTTTCTGTTCGCGGTCCCTTTTTATTCCGGATGGGGATGTCTTGGATTTTGACTCTATCTGCCTTTATGTTCTCCTCCTCTGAGTCTGAACTAGTTACGAGCCATTCGTCCCAACTCGCGTCCGATCCGGAACCGGAACTCGACTGGCTGCTCACTTCCGGGTTCCGGCATTTTTTTGTTGTGTTCCGGTCCCGCCCACTTCCCTTGCGGGTGGGCCGTTCCCTCCCTCTTGGCTCGTCCCTCCCTCTTGGCGGCGGGGTGTCCGCCCTATGACGGCATTTTTGCAAATAGCAGCTCTGATTGGCTTGCTGCCCCCCGCCCGCGCTCCCCTCCCTTTCCTGGTCGTCCCCTCCACCCCTCTCCCCCCCTTTCTTCTCTTCTTCTGGTTTGATCGCGCAGTGCGGCTCTGATGGTTCCTCCCCGCCCCCGCCAAGGGTGTTCTCGCCCCGCCCTCCCCTTTGTGGTCCGGCGCCATTTTGGGGTGCATAAGGAGGTGGTCTTTCCCGGGCTGCAGCGCCTCTGGCTTCCTCAGCTAGTTTTCCCCAGAAGGACAGCGCGCTCTGCTGTCCTGCTGTAGGCGGGTCAGGGTCCGGGGGTTGAGGGGGCGAAGGGCTCAGCGGTTGGGGGGCGTGGTCGCCATCTCGGGAAGTCGTGGACTCCACAGAATCATCGGTGTTAGGAGGATGCAGAGTCTGCGTAGCCGCCCCGACTCCCACTTTCGGGGTGACTAGCAAACAGTCCCTTGCTGCCTTCCAGGTTTCTTGCTCTTGGTAGGCTTTTTGCAGGGCCTGTACGACCTTCCCCCATGACTTAAGGTTTTTTCCATGACCTGAGGACATTGTTTCCTCAGCTAGTGCTTTGGTGCATTTCTCCCACACCTCAGGGTGGAGGATATCCACCGGTTGGTCAATGACCCCTAGTTTTAAAAGTCTCGCAACTGCGAGAGTAAAATCTTTGGGCTTACAATCAATACCCCATTGCTTATGTAATTGGGATACAACCTTTACAAGGGCATCCATCCTCCTTGTTGGTCCGGGAGCGTCCTCCCCGCCGGGCTGGTCCAGCCGCTCCGGCCGCCGTTCACCCGATTCCAGGTGACGAGTCCCGGGTTTCGGCACCACTTGTTGCCGTTTTACGGCGTGGTGACCTGGTTCAGTAACGGCACGGCGACCACCCCCAGGCCGCTCGGGCCATCAGCACACGGACACCAATGTGGTGGATGGCAAATGGCGTTTATTAGTGCGTGGCATGACATTATATAACCTGGGTTAACGACATCATTTCCGTCTGCTTACATCATAAACTAAACACTATTGGTTGCCAAGAGAGGGGCCCTGTCTTTCCGTACAGCGCGATATCTTCCGGTCGCCAGACCCTGGCTATCCACACTCCGGGAGAGAAAAGGGTTAAAAAGCAGAGATACGAAAAGGAAAAGAAAGATTTTGTGAGACCTCTGAACGTTTGGAAAACTGAAACAAACTTTATTAAAACTAGAACAAAATATATATAATATGCAGGGAAAAACCAATGCAAAATCTGAGAGTCTGTGCAGGATGGAAAGGCGAGGGTTAAACGCGAGAAAAGAGAGAAAGGGGGACGGTACCACGTGCAGTCCGAAAAAATGGCACCGGCCACGTGTGCGCTTTCGTGGAGTGAACAAAGGGAAACCGCGGCTGTTACGAACGCCGGGCTCCAATGTGCAAAAGCGCTGTTCCTACCGGTTTCTTGTTGTGCAGTTTGTAGAAGCGAAGCAGGAAAAAGTGGCAGCGCTGGCAGGCAAAGAGAGGGTAAAGCCTTACGGCAGCCTGCAAAGAGCAGCCTCCAGGCGAGCAGTCTGTCCCAGGCGGCGTGGCGGGGGCTGCCCCGGCGCACAGTCTCGCTCCACTCCGGCAGCCTGTAAGGTCCCTGGAGCCAAGCTGCAGTGTCTGGAGAAGCCTCTTTCCCGGAGCGAAGCTGAGGTCCTGCAGTGCCTCCCGCAGCGCGGAGCCGGGAGTGTCCGGAGAGCAGAAAGCCGCGAAAAGCCCCGAAAGAAGCCGAGGAGCCGCAAAAGCTGGGAAAAGCCCTGAAAGCCGCAAAAACCGCCGAGAAGCCAGAAAACCGGGAGAAGCCAGAAAGCCGCGAATGCCAAGAAGCCGCCCGAGCCCGCAGCTTCTTAAAGGCACAGTACCCTCGCGAGAAACTTTCTCATCCAATGAGATGGGCGATCGTAACATGGGAGGGAATAATTCAATTGGTCAGTTTAAAACAAAAGCCTTCGAGCAGTTTTTTTTCCTTCAAACTGCCACAGTGACCATTCTCAGGCACCTCTGTGGTTTCTAACACATCACTGACCCTTGTGTCATTAATGCCCCATGGATCTCCACCTTCTGCCTCTGCCAAGGTGACAGACCAAAGGACCTTGAGCTGGCTGGGCTTCCGGTTCCCATCCTGGGAGGGAGCTGAGCAGCATTTGTCACTGCTCAGGCTGGCCTGGGTTCTTCCCTGGTTGGAGGCGGTGGCAGGAGCGTCACCACATTGGACCCTGCCTCCCGAGTCCTTCTGTTTCAAGCCCACCTCTCCAAGGTGGCCAGCCTGCCACCAGAGATCCCCTTGCCTCTGCTGGACAGGCGGATCCCAGCCCTCCCGCCCAGGGACGGAGCTGCTAAAGGTCGAAGCAGAAACATAACCCCGGCCAACGGGAACCTGAGCAAAAGGTTCATCTCTCCGTTGCAGAGGGGAGACCGAGCCGAGGGGTGACATTGCCCAGCAAAGCGTTGCCCAGATGCTCCCAAACACAGGATTTCTTAAAACAAGTGAATTTATTGGCCATTTCCACATGGACGTATCGACAGAGCCTCCTGGCAGGAGTGTCCCAGCTGCGAGAGGCTGCGCAGGGAGCAGGGGCCTGGCTTCTGTTCAGCTCGGTGCGGGGTAGAGGGGCAGCATGATCCCCCAGCAGAGCCTGGAATCAGAGAATCCCAGAACCATTCAGGTTAGAAAAGACCTTTAAGAGCATCAAGTTCAACTGTAAACCCAACACGGCCAAGTCCACCACTAAACCGTGTCCCTCAGCACCACGTCTGCTTGTCTTTTAAAGCCCCAGCTCAGGTGGAAGAAGTGCCTGAGGGCTGGTCTCAGGGGCACGAGCAGCAGGCGGTTGATGATGTTGTCCTTATGGGTGCTCAGCTCTTTGTAGGTGCTGCCCCGTAGCCACAGCTGGATGCGGCCCCGTCAGGACGTTGCTCTTGGGAAGAGCTTTGGCAAATGCATTGGAGGTGCCCACCTTGTCCAGTTGTGTCTTCACCCAGACTGTGGTATGGGTTTCACTTGTGCTCCTCGTTCTCCTCCTCCTCCCTCCTGCTGGATCTTCCCTGCTGGTGATGGCTCTTGGAGTCAGTGCTCCTCTGCCCGAGCAGCCAGTCGAGTGCCACAAGCGTGAGCAGGACATCGACTAAACACCAAAGCTACCAGCACTGTCAGAGAATGCTGAGAACACATTCCTGCAGGCTCTGCTCCTCCATCTCCTTCTGCAGCCTCGTCATCTCCTGCACCTGCAGCTCCTCAGACTCTCACAGGCGATCTTGTGCGGCCACGTCATTTGGATCACCCACCCTCAGCACCAGCTGCATGATGCCCAGGATGGTGAGGATGTAGTTGATGCCCACAGCCATGGCCTGGAGGAGGAGGCAGAAAAGGGGCTCCATGGGGCTGGGTGGGAGGCAGATGGTGGCAGGAGTCATAGGGGCCTGGGCATGGGTGGGAGATGGGGCTGAGGGAGCTGGGAGGCAGCAAGGGAGAGGTTGGTGATGGTGCTGGGGATGGGGGCACATCCCTGCAGCCCCCTAGGCACTCGCCATGGCTGGCAGCCCTGGGCAACTCTGTGCCCAGCCCCAAGGGTGGCACCTGCCCATCCCAAGGTCCTCCCTGCAGTGGCTGTGCCCTTGAAGCAGTCTTAGAAACCCCGCACTTCTGCTCCGGCACCCGCCCAGCCCAGCCTCACCCCCGCCTGCCGCACTCACCACTGTCTGGAGCCAGACTGCCTGGCACCCTTGGGGGCACTGGGACTGCCCGGCACCCTTGGGGACACTCCTTTGTGACCTGTCCTGACTTGGTAAAGACCAAGCGAGAGCAACCTGGGAAACCATTCAGACACTCCTGAACCCGCAGGGCTGCCCCACCACCCCTCCTTCCTCCTTGGCCCTTCTGAAGAATTTAGAGCCGTCCGTCGCAGTGCTCCCTTCGCCAGAGCCCGGTGAAACTTCATGCTGCCATCGCTGCATGTGGCATCGGTGAGAAACCACCTCTGGAGCCAGGCTGCATCCCGGGGTGATCGATCGGCTCAGGCACCCGTCAGGTCAAAAGCCACACCTGGAGGGAAGGGTCTGGCGAGCCCGAGAGCAGCAGGACCTCTGAGCTCACCACAGCTCTCTGCCAGCCGCTTCACATCCTGAGGGCCCGTCACCTGGGACACCGGTTTGACTGATGGGGGCAGGAGAAACAGCCTGAGAGAGGGGAGGGGGAGCAGGATACGTGCCTCCGAGTCCAGCCAGTTGAAGCACCACTGAAAAACTTTACCGCTTTAGCACGAAACGTAAGACAGGAGCCAGAAGGAAAAGAAGGGTGGAACTGGCTGTCAAATATATTGCCTTCTGCTGCCCCCATGGGGAAACAACTCTCCGTTTGCTCTCAGTGGCTGGAGGAGTTTGCTGTCTCCGGGGGATCAGGGTCTGCTGGTTTACTCCAGTAACGCCCAAGCTGTCTCGCTCACACGAGTGGACACCAGCAGTCTTCTGCTCCAGTTCGAGGTGTGCAGGTGTGCACAGCGCAGAGGGAGGGGATAGGACAAAGCTGAGAACAGGCTGTGATGTGAGGATGGATTCCAAGACAGGCGTGACTGACCTTGGCCAGCAGCCCCCTCTCCATGTGGGTCTGCTGTTACCAGCACCCACCGGCTGCTCGAGGCCTGTGGCCTCTGGGGTCCTGATGGTGTTTCGTGTTCACCCCCGAAGCAGTGAGACGTGAGACTCTGTTGTTCCTTGCTTGGTCCTGCTCTGAGCCCGCTGCTGGGGGGGGTTCAGTTTGTCCCCCCCGCCTCTGGGAGGCTCGGGTCACCTCCTGGAATCTGTCTCATGCACAGGGGACCTTTTGCAGATGCCGATGTCACTGACCCCAAGTCTCCATGCAGTTCCGTTGCTGGTTCGTTCCCTGGTTCGAGGCCAGTTTGTATGAACCGGGTGTCACCCTGTCGCTGCCCCTGGGTGACTGTTGCCCTCGCTGGGTGTCGTTGTCACTGACGGTCGGTAACCACTGGTGAGAGCTGGATAAAGATACATCGACAGCTCCAAAAACGTGCTTTCGGAACCCCCGGGTAGTCGCTGGTGGGGATTTTGTAGCGTTCGTGGCCGTCTGTAACACAGCAGGGAGGTTCAGAGGATGCCAGGGCAGAGCTTCCTCCGCGGGAGAACAAACAGTGCAGGGGCCCGGGGCTGCTCGCCGGGACCTCCCGTCCCTGCAGCAGAGGGCAGAAGCCACAGGGAGATGCCTGGGAGGAGTCGCAGGGGGATCTCGGAGGAGTTTCCCGTCAAGGAGCGGCACCGGGGGCCCTCAGGGCGCGGGGCTGCTGCTGCCTGGGGAAGGGGTGCCCGGGGTGGGGGCGGTGCCGGCCCCGGCGCCTGGAGCGGGTGCGACCCCTCCTCGGGGACAGCTCCCCGGGGCTTGGGGCGTGACGCCGCTGTCAGCCCGGTCGGTCAGGCCGTCCCCGCACACCGGGGCAGGCCCAGGGGCTCCTCCCGGGCCCCGCCAGGCTGCTCCGCCACGGGGCGGGTCGCCGCCGGGACGGAGCCGCAGCCAGAGCCGGCCCCGGCCCAGCCCGGCCCTGGCGCTCTCCCGAAGCCCGCCCAGGGCACCGGCGGCCCCTGCGGGGACAGCGGGACCCGGGGGTCGCCGAGCGGCTGTCGCAGGACGGCCGGGGCACCAGGGCCGGCACCGCGGACAGCGCAGGAGGGTGGGAGCGCTCCGCAGCGGCGGCCCCGGCTGGGTCGGACCTTCTGGCCCCCGCTCCTCTGCTCGCCCCACCCAGGGCGAATCCAGCCGAGCCGATCCTGAGCCGATCCCCTGCCGCGGTGGCCGGCGGCGCCCCGGGCACCGGCTGCCGGGCGGGCCGGGGCCTTTCCCCGGGGGCGGGTGGCCGTGCTGAGAAGGGCGGGGAGCAGGCAGCGGGGGGACGGTGTGCTCAGCCCCGGGGCAGAGCCCGGTGCCCGTAGCGGGTGTTTTCCCGAGCAGGGAGGTGCCTCTCTCCCCGGGGAAGGTGTTGGCGGTGCTGCCGGTGCTGGTGGGTCGGTGTTTACAGCCCTTTGTCCTCGGGAAATGGTGGTGGGTACTGCCGCCGGTCTCCTTTCCTCTGCGGCTCCCGTCAGGGCGACAAAGCGCTTCCTGGCGGTGGCTTCTCCTGCAGTGGCAGCCGGGGCAGCGGCTGCTTTTGGGGCTGTTTCCAGCAAACGGCCCGTTGCTGGGGTCTGGCTGGGTTGTCCCTGGTCTGTTCTTGCAGCTTGTTTCAGCAGTCGGACTAAAGAGCAAAGCCCTTTTCCTGATCCGAGGATCTCTGGTCTGTCCCTTCCAGCGCGGCTGAGCTGAACCATGGAGGTCTCTGGTCCCAGCTCCGGGTGAGATTCAGGGTCACAGCCACTGTGATCCTGGAGAGCTCCAGGGGACCTCGCTCTCGGATCGGTAGTTACAGGGTCATGGATTGGCTTTGGGGTGTGCTTTGGTCAGGACTTTTGCACTGTGGCTATGAACGTTATCAGGTGAACTGGGTGCTCTTCAGTGGGGACTCTGGTCTTTCCTTGCCGGCACCTTCCCAAGGTATTCAGGAGCTGCAGGTGGGGTCGGGGTGCCTGATGGTTCCAACTCACTGAACCTGTACCCAGGACATGCAGGAGTCGAGTCCTTTTGACTTGATGCCCCACGGGGCAAGATCAGAAGGTCCCAAGCTCTGCCAGCCCCTTGCATTTTGGAACAGGAAAAAAGGGCAGGGCAGGGGTCTGAACCACCACAAAACCTGAAGGGAATTGAAGGAGCTGCAATATGGGGCCCTTCCTGTGCTCCCTGCTGAGAGGTGCCATTATTGATGGCAGGAAAAAGGGGCTTGAACCATTGTGCCCTTGTGCTGCTTCTCTCAGGTACCCGCGCAGGAACGGGATGAGATAAAAATGCCGGCAAATCCAGTGCGGGAACAGTGCAGAGAACCAGGAGCCATCCCAAGGTACCACTGACCAGCACAGACTGACCTGTAAGAACCTGTAACTGTCACTGTACTGGGTGCTCCTGCGATGGATTGTCACCGCAGTTAGTTGTTGCTGTTACTGATGGCTGATCATGACCTCTACCAGCTGGATATAAACATCTCCAGACCCAGGCGAGATTTTAACCCCACTGGAGAGTGGGGATTGTGTAGAATTTGTAACAGAGGAGAGAGGTTCAGAGGCTCCTGGAGAAGAGTTTCTGTCAAGGGAGGAGGAAAGAGATAAGGTCCGTTCCTTTGAGGTGTCTGGAGCTGCTACCTGGGAGTTCAGACCCTAAAAGCAGGGTCAGAAGAGCCTGGGAGATGCCGGGAAGAAGTCGCAGGTGGACTGTGGAGGAGACAGATTCCTGTGGAGGAGACAAATGCTCTCAGGTCGCTTCCTGGAGGAGTCTGGAGCTGCTAGCTGGGATGTCAGTCCCCTAAGAGCAGGGACAGAAGAGCCTGGGAGATGCCAGGAAGAAGTCGCAGGTTGCTTCTGGAGGAGAGTTTCCACCAGTTGAGGCCCAACTGCTCTGCAGCTGTCTGGGATCAGCCCTTGTTTCCTTGCTGAGGTTACAGCTGGGTGCCTGAAGCAGAATCTGGTCCCAGCTGCTCCTGTGTGGAAGCCCCTGAGATGCCTGCATGTGAGGGAGGGAAGGAGTCGGGCAGTGCTGGTGTCCCCTGGAGCCATGTTAGCCTCATGGGGACCGCGCGGCAAGTCTTGCTCCCACACTCAGGGAGCAGCCGATGGCCAGTGCTGGGGTCAGGAAGGAATTTTCTCCCCTGGCAGATGGGCACCAGTGCTCGGGGGGTTTTCTCCTTGCGCTGCCCGGGGGCCCTTTGAGCTGCGGGGCTGCTCTCTGGGCACAGCCTGCCTCTTGCGGGCCGATCCCAAGCAAGGATCTGCGACGGAGCCGTCCAGCAGCACTGGGGGACGTTTCCACTCCTCGGGTGAGTTTTGTCGAGAAAGGCACCGTCCTGCGAGCGGTTGGTCTGTGGTCGCTTGTCCCCTGAGTGTCCCCACACAGGACAGGCAGTCCCAGGGAACATGTCAGCTGGAGGAGCACAGAGCCACGCTGGGCAGCAGCCGCATATCTGCCAAGGGGACAGTGCTTCGGGAGCTGCGGGATGCCTTAGACTGCAGCGCCGACGCCGACCTGTCAAGCCAGCCTGCTCTTGTCCCTGTCCAACAAGTCGCTCTTTGCGGCATGTGCTTTTGGTCTCCAGAGCTGCCTATGGAAGATCAATGCAGCCCTGAAGGCGAAGCAGATGCTGAAAGCGAAAGCACAAGAAGGAGAAAGAGGAGAGGCCTGGGCAGAGGAACAGGAATTCCAACAGGAAAAGAAAAGGAAGAAGCTGGAGAAAGCCGTGAGGCTGCAGAGATGCCGGAAGGTGCAGAGGGTGAAGCAGCCCAGGTGTGTGCCAGCTCTGCTGCCCATCTTTCCCCCTCGGACCCTGCTCTCAGTTGGTGCTGCTCGCTGGCAGGGGGTGGCCAGGGATTGTTATAGGGAGTAACAGGCAGGGATGAGCGTTCGGAAGATCTCGCGATGTACGGAAAGAATAGGGACCCTCCCACGAAGGCAGACTAAGGGCACGGTTATCAGCTGCCCCTAGTATATAAGGCTTTGTAACTACGCAATAAACGCCATTTTGAGCTTCCTCTACATTAGAGTCAGTGTCTCATTTGGTCCTCGCCGGGGAGGAGCGAGTGTCCGGTACATGGGGGTCTGCAAGCCTTGAAGTGGAAGCACAACAAGTGGTGACCCCGACGTGATCCAGGGACGTCCCCGACTGGCATCGGGAGCGGAGAGTGGCCATGGCAACCCCTCAGGTACTGCAGCAAGTGATTTTATGTCTGAAAGAGGCTGCGAGAAGTTCGAGGGTGAAGATAAAGTCAGCGTCAGTGGAGATAAAAAACTGTATCCTATGGATAATGAGACGAAGACTGATTTCAGGTCCGACCGAGATATTTAATCATGGGAGGTGGGCAGTGATAAAAGAGGAGTTGTTGGAGCAAGATACGTTGGGGAAAAATGAATATGGCCCCACATTTGGAAAGATTCAAAATCTGATAAAGGCGATCCGGTTAGAGCGCGAGGCGTGGGCGGTCGTGAAGGACTGGATCGATGGAAAGGAGGGTGGCAGAGATAGCGAGGGAGGTGGTCGGAGTCAGACTGGGATGGACACTGACTGTCAGACAGGCGCGTCGCTGCGGGGTAGTATGTTAGACTTAGGAGGAGAGGAGGAGTTAGAAAAGTTAGAGAGAGCGGCTCAAGGCCGGGGGGAGCAGGAGGAGTTAGAAAAGTTAGAGAGAGCGGCTCAAGGCCGGGGGGAGCAGGAGGAGTTAGAAAAGTTAGAGAGAGCGGCTCAAGGCCGGGGGGAGCAGGAGGAGTTAGAAAAGTTAGAGAGAGCGGCTCAAGGCCGGGGGGAGCAGGAGGAGTTAGAAAAGTTAGAGAGAGCGGCTCAAGGCCGGGGGGAGCAGGAGGAGTTAGAAAAGTTAGAGAGAGCGGCTCAAGGCCGGGGGGAGCAGGAGGAGTTAGAAAAGTTAGAGAGAGCGGCTCAAGGCCGGGGGAAGCAGGAGGAGTTAGAAAAGTTAGAGAGAGCGGCTCAAAGCCGGGGGGAGCAGGAGGAGTTAGAAAAGTTAGAGAGAGCAGCTCAAGGCCGGAGGAGGCAGGAGGAAAAGGATAGAGAAATTGCATATCGGATGCAGAGGGACGAGGAGCGTCGGGAGCTCTTAAACAAAGGGGAGCGGGAAGAAAAGGAGGATGAGCCAATTGTAAGGCCGAGAATGAAAAATGCCCAAATAAGATTGGCTAAAAGTAAACCGGGGGTGGAGAGCAAGAAAGAGGAAGTACGGGCAGCTGCAGCAGAAATCACCCGGAGTGACAGGACAGAGGAACCGCGGTGCAGGAGAAATGAGGAGCTCTTAGTAGAAGGGCTGAAGCAAGCTATAGTGGACTTGAAAGAAGCGGTGAAACGGCAAGCACGAGCGATCACTCCGATAGCAGTTAAGGAGGCTGCCAAAGAACAAGGTACAAATTGGAAACTGATAGCGCAACGATGTACGTTGGATGGAGTGAAGATTACCCCAGAATTGAGTGCCTTTCCAGTATACACGACAGGAGAGGGACGTCATGAGTGGACTCCGTTTGATCCCCGCCAGGTGTCGCTATTGTACAAGGCAGTGCAAGACAAAGGACTTAGTAATCCAGAAACAAAATTGTTACTTGACTTGGTTATGTCAGGACCATGTCTTCCCGAGGACATCAGACAATTGGCCAAGGGTATCTTGACAGGACCACAGTATACTTTGTTTGCGGAACATTGGGCAGTGGGATGTAGACAAAAGGTAGAGGAGGCACAAACAACTCCTAACCACGAGTTAGCAGAAGTGACTTTAGATCAACTATTAGGTACAGGTAATTTTTCTACGCAACATCAGCAGTTAAGATTACCAGGGAGAGTGATGCGTGCCACCACAACAATCGCAAAGGACGCTTTACATAGAATGGGGATATATGACGCCCCACAGACACCTTGGATCGGAATCAAACAACAGCTAGCAGAGCCATTTTTATGCTATGCAGACAGGCTGCAGCAGGCAATAGAGAAGTCAAATTTACCATCCGTAGCCAGAGAGGCTGTCTTAATTGAAGCTTTACGAGCAGGGGCAAATCCAATTTGTGCAGCGATTTTGAATACACTCTCTTCAACTACACCGTTAGCTAAGTTATTGCGGCAAGTATCTCTCCAAGAAAAAGCCGCACCAAAGCCGCAAGTGGCAGCAGTGCAAGCTGTGGGCCCCAGATGTTATGGATGTGGAGGTATTGGACATCTGCAACGTCAGTGTCTTGGACGTGGCAACCCAAGTACCATACGGTGTTGGAGATGCAATGCTCCTGGTCATATTAGTCGCCAATGCCTCCAATCTGCTCAAGGGATGGGAAACGGCAGAGGGGGCTCTGGAGTTGGCGGACTACAGAGCTCCCCTCAGCCATGGGTCCGCCCAAATCAGAGCAGAGGCAGGGGCAGGAAGCCCCGATGGGTATGCTGGGGAATGGGCCACGAGCAATGATGAATGTGACGGAAGTGCCACCTCAAGCGGCGCAGGGGTCCTTGTCAGAGCACAGCGAGAACCATTGGTGGATGCACTCCATGATGGGATAGTTCCAAATCAAGAAGCGGCATTTTTGACAGTGGGAACCACAGTTAGACCAATGGTAACTGTACACATACAAAGGGAGGTCGAAAGTAAAACAGCGATAATAACATTGAATGCATTGCTAGACACTGGAGCGGATGTTACAGTGTTAAGAGAAGATAATTGGCCTAGTGAATGGGGTACGGTGGCAGGGCTACCATTGTTAGGGGTGGGGGGACAACAGCCCTCTAAACGATCTAAAGACTTTGTAACGATCCTTATATATGATGCGGATGGTAGCCCACTGAGAGCAGAAGTGAAACCTATGCTCATGACAATACCACAAAACTTAATTGGAAGGGATGTGCTAAGCCAAATGGGAATCAGGCTGACATCGCATTTTTGTTAGGGGCCACTGTGCAATGCAATAAAGTCGTAAAAATGACTTGGCTAACAGATGGGCCTGTGTGGATAGAACAGTGGCCCCTGACACAAGAAAAGTTAGAACAGGCTCATGAAATTATTAAACGGGAAAAAACAGTGACATGCTGAACACATAATTCCTACTACGAGTCCATGAAATTCTCCTGTCTTCATTATAAAGAAAAAGAGTGGAAAGTGGTGTTGGTTGCATGATTTACGGCGAATGAATGCCGTCCTCAAAGACATGGGGGCCCTGCAGCCAGGGCTGCCCTCCCCATCTATGATTCCAAAAAATTGACATTTGACAGTTATTGATTTGAAAGATTGTTTGTTTTTACGATTGGACTGTCCTCCCTCAAGGCATGGAAAACATCAACATCGATTCATCAATAAATCCAGTCGTTACAGGACTTAACAAACCAACTGACTGTCAGTACCGGATGGAATTCATTTGCCAGATGATCTTGGGGCTGGCCACGGTCACGCAATTTATTATTCATTAGATCCTATCTCTGTGGTATATTCCTGTCCATTGCTTGTTGTTTACCCTGTTTGTGATAAAGATGAAGTCAAACGACCACTGAACAGTGACCCCAGTAGTGAAATTGGGCATGCATGAAGTTACAGATTATGTGATTGACAGGTGGAGTTTGGGACGGTCCACACATACGTACTGGCCACACGTTATGTGAGGGGCGGCTCTAACCTCTGCTATCAAGGTAGTGCTGTTTGAGCACAGGGGCAAGGTAGTGGACCGGTACCTACCGACGCCTCGTCCCAAAAACAGTCTATGCTGGGGACACTGTGGATTTGAACATCACTTGCTATATGCCCTTGCAACTTTAGGAGTACCACAACAAGTCAAAACAGACAATGGACCTGGGTATAGTGCACAATACTTTAACAGATTTTTGCAACTCTGGGGGATTCGACATGTTACAGGTATTCCCCATTCCCCCACAGGTCAGGCGATCGTAGAGCGGACTCACCAGTCGCTAAAGGCCCTCTTAAGGCGTCTAGGGGAGGGGGAAGGATATGGCGAAGGAAAGAGTGTGCCACCTGAAGTACAAGACGAGTTGTTGGCAAAAGCTCTATGTGCCTGGAATCAATATGTCCGACCCTCTCAACCCAACATCTCTCCAATTCACAAACATTTTTCACAAACGGCGGGTGTAGATCAGGAGTATCCAAGGGTTGAAGTAAAGTTACCTGAAACAACAGTCTGGACACCAGGGTGGACGCTCAGGGCCTTAGGGCGAGGTTATGCAGCGGTGGAAAAGGCGGAGGAAGGTATTAGATGGGTGCCAGCAAAGAGTATTCGACCAGACAAAAAGGGTAAGGAAGAAAAACGGGAAATACAGGCGAATATAACAGTGAAAAGGGAAGATCGAGAAACAATCAAAGTGCAGAAAAGGAGCGAAGAAGCAGTATTGCCGCGCAGAGCAACTGAGGGCTCTGCAGGCCTAGATCTGACAGCGATTGAAGATTTTGTAATTGAACCGGGAGAAAGAAAGTTAGTGAGTACAGGACTTAGCATACAGGTACCGAAAGGAACATACCTGCGAATAGCAGTAAGATCTGGGTTAGCACTGAAGCATAGAATTGAAGTGGGGGCTGGAGTAATAGATTCTGACTATACTGGAGAAATTAAAGTGTTGTTGTATAACCATTCTGCTGAGTCTTTCACAGGAAAGAAGGGATCATGCATAGCTCAAGCCATATGTGAAATGATATGTCAAAGCGACGTGGTACAAGTGGAAGATTTGGACAAGTCGGAAGGAGGACAACAAGGATTTGGTTCAATGGGATAATGTGATGATTGTTTTGCAGGGTCTCTTCCTGAGCGCATTATTGCTGATGGTGGTGGAGATGCTGGGGGCAATTTCTGCAAAGAGCAGATAATTATTGGCAACAATGGGCTGCAACGAAAGGACTCTCTGAAGTATGTTTATACTTGCCAGCAGTGGGGTCAGTTGGGCAAACGTGTGCGATCTTTATCCCACTAGATGAATTTGATACGGATAATAAGACATCGGCCGCGGATATAGCACAAAAATGGGCTTCGAGCAATGTGACCCTGCCCTTTGGAAAGATCTATATGCAACGTATTAACAGTACAGTAATAACGAATGAGTCTCAGCCTTTCGTGAGTTAGATAACTAGTCAGGAATTAAGATGGCAACCGTGCCTTGTTGGTAACGACATAAAGGAGCAGTGTCGAGGGAGGGGATGTCAAAGATGCTTTGAAAGAGTATCATCGCTTTTGCAAGGGCACAAATAAGCTTTAGATTGGTTAGTATTGACTATGAATTAGGGATGTAATTCACCCAAGGTTAAGAATTTGTCTTTGTGTTGTGTCACGTTGAAAAATTGTTGGGATCTATATGGGAGAGAACGGGCAATATTACAAACCTTCTGAATGGAGTCTTAAGGTGGTTAGGAGGGGGGAATTTTACGACAATTATAGTGTGGTGTGTCATTTTTATTATTATTATTATAATAGCTGTATTGCCAAGCCTTTTGATAGCAATTATAAAGTTTGTGTTAGCAAAATAAGATAAATACAAGTTTTAGTTGTAAACTATGCCTTATTACTGCAAGGGGAGGGGGAAATGTTATAGGGAGTAACAGGCAGGGATGAGCGTTCGGAAGATCTCGCGATGTACGGAAAGAATAGGGACCCTCCCACGAAGGCAGACTAAGGGCACGGTTATCAGCAGCCCCTAGTATATAAGGCTTTGTAACTACGCAATAAACGCCATTTGAGCTTCCTCTACATTAGAGTCAGTGTCTCATTTGGTCCTCGCCGGGGAGGAGCGAGTGTCCGGTACATGGGGGTCTGCAAGCCTTGAAGTGGAAGCACAACAAGGGATGGTGCTGCGCAGGGTTTGGAAAGAAGCCCCCGGCAGCTGCCCTGGGGCTCCCGATGGAGCCCGCCTGTGTGGCCCGGGGGCACGGGGCACCTCTACCCATCTCAGCTCTGCCAGGGCATCCACCCACTCTGTGGAGAAGGCGCCAGAGCCGCCCCATAGCCAGTGCGGCAAGAGCTCTCTCTTGGGGGCCAGCAAGTGCTGCTGGTGGACGGTGCTGCCCAAAGAGAGGGAACCATGAGCTGCCTGTTCCTGCCCTTGTGCCTTGCTCAGGGCTTTGTGGCTCTCGCTGCAGGTGCTGCTTTCCTGGTGCTGGCTGAAGCTCCGTCACTGCTGGTGCTGCCGTGCTCGATGGCCACAATAAAAGGATGTTTTGTCTCTTCCGACGGTGTCTGCCGTGAGATATTGGGGCCAAGGGAGAGGTGGTTTAGTGGTGAGTCGTGCCAGGGGAGTTTGGGATCAGCCCTTGGACAGAACCAGGACAATGGGCAAAACCTTCTGCCGTGTTGTCCGTGGTGAGGAGGGTTTGGGTTTGGTGCCACCAATGGCTTCTGTGGCTCTGTCTCCTTTTTCTTCTTTCGTTGAACTTTTTCATGGAGAGGAAAACTAACCGAGACGTCCAAAACCATTCTGGGTTGGATGGTGTTAAAATAACCCAACAGTGATGTTGGCAGAGTGACATTTCAAACTCTTCTTCCACTGCCGGGCGTTGCAGCAGAGCCACAAAATGACAAGCTCAGAGATGAAACCAAGTGTTGGGGCTGAAACTTCTTCTCCTTTGTTTTTTCTTTTGCACCCCCTGATAGTTTTAGGATGGAAAGAAGATGCAGCGCCTCAGGTATTGGGCCAAGGGGCCCCGTCCCTTGTCACCCAGAGCCTCTCCTGGGCTGGCAAAGGGCTGCTTGGGAGCGCTTCTGGCAAACCTCCAGAGAAGAGCCTTTCCCCGCCCCTCTGCCAGGGGCTTCCGCAGCTCTGCCCCCTCCCCAGGACAGCCCCTCCAGCTGGGTGCTCTCACCATCGCAGGGAAGATCAGGCAGCGGCCACCACAGCCGGCACTGCGGGAAAGCTGAGACCCCAAGGGCGAGAGCTGAGGAGGAACAAGGTCTGACACTGGAGAGTCACAAAAATAAACCCAGCATTTACGGCAAATTCTTTTCTCTGTGCAATTATTTAGTTTGGCATTAGCTTCATTTCACTTGCTTTTTCTTCACTTTTTTGTGGTTTTGAGTCATAGAAGTCTGAAATAAAACCAAGTTCTCAGGTTCTAAACTCCAAAAATCTCTGAAGGTTTGATTTAATTTCTTTAATTGCATCCCCCTCCTTCTTCTGGTAGGAGAAGGCATCATTTCAGCCCCGTCAGTCGGGCTTTGGATGAGGTGTGGCAGGCAAGGAAAGCCCGTTCAGGAGTTCGGGAAGGCAGAAGGAGACCACTGGTGGGGTGCATGGGGAGGGCTGCAGAGGTCAACCTCTCCCCTCTCCTGACAGACACCCTGGGCTTTGAGCTGAAGGTCACAGCCTGGATCTCTGCATATTTGCAGGGCTCACCCATGACTTGGAGCACAGAAGGGACTGGGAAGGAGCATCCTGGGCAGCCCCGGGGTGGCTTCGGTGCCACGCCCACCTTTCGATGGGAGCTGGGGAGGGGAAGCACCGTTTCCTTTGAGGGGGAGCTGTGGAAGCATCCCCGCACAGATACCGACTCCTCTGAGCCCCGACAGCCGATCTGGTCCTCCTGACCTTCAGGGACATCAGGGACCCTCACACAACACGGCAAGACTGTGTTATGGGTAAGCACACACTGCTCCTCCACCTCCTGGAGAGGTGCTGGGCGCTTCCTGGAGAGGCTCACGCAGGGGGTGTTCCACACACCTCCACTCTGAAAACGTCCAGACGTTCAAATCTGTGTCCCAAAGAGCCGCTGGCCATCCTCGTCTGGACTAGAGGTTGTCACGGTTTGAGCCCAGACTTCCTTGTTTTGGAAATGTGCCCAGTAGAGTATCGGGATTATTTCATACAAGCTCCATACACCTGGCATCCCATTGGCTAAAAGTGCAGGTCAAAAGATTTCTTCCAGCAGATACTCCTTAAAACCTGCAGCCAGGAGGAGTCTCCTCCTCTTTGGACACCGGACAGCTTCGGAGGAAGAGCCGCAGCGAGAGGGCTGGCTGCCGTCCAGGCCGACAGCCTGCGGCCTGCCCCCCCACCCGGGGCCTAACTCAGAACTGGTTCTGTCTATCGGCGCCCAGCTCTGCTGTGAACTGTTGGGGGACTCAGTCAGCATCTCTCTCTCGTATCGGGTAAGAGGAGAGCTATTCTTCACTCGGCGAGAATCTACCGCTGGATTCGGATGCGGGGGAAGCTCACCCCGCTTCGCGTTCCGGCCGCGAGGGCTTCTCCTTATCCGCATTTGAAGCCGCTTCGGTCCGGAGTGTCGAAGTGTTTTTTTACAGACACTGGAGAGAGGTCTCCCTGCGAACTCGTTAAAATACTTCTCTAAGCTGTTAAAAACTCTTAATCACTTGGCCCGCCGCCATTTTGGACAGACGCCATCTTCTGAGCTGCCGTCCTGGCGTGGCGTCCTCTCCTGGCCTGGGGCCAATCGGCCATAATTGGAGTTTTTCCCTTTTCCTCCCTTTGCAGTGTTTTAACTCTTACTGTATTTTTCCCTGTTTTGCATTTAATATATAGTTGTGTGATCTGATAGTACTTTAGAATTTTTATTAAAAGTTTGTTTCAGTTTCCCATCCATATATTCCGAGATTTGAGTTTTGTTTTCCCTTTCCCCTGTATCAATAAGGGATTTAAGGAGCGTTAGGGACCTTGAGTTTTGCTCGGAGGCTCAACCCCTAACAGAGGTACAGAGGTGCCAGGGGACGGCACAGCCCATTTCTGCTCGAGTCACCTTAGAGCTGAGAGGCAGAGTTGGGGCTTTGTGTGGAGACAGGAGTGAGGCACCGAGCTCCGTGCGAGCGGCTGGGAACGCTTTTAGAAGGGAAGTAGGTGGTTCATGCAGCGTGCATTTTTATGGGATGATGTTTATATTCCGATGTGTTGCACGCAGGGCTCTGTGGATGGCAACGAGATCCTAATTAACCCAATGACGTCCACGGGAAAGAGCAGACACGCAGGTGTGGAATTAATTTGAGATCTCTTGGGAGAATTCTGATGGACTGCATGAGGTCTACAGCCCTGGATCTGCGGTGGCAGGAGGAACAGGAATATTCTCTCTGTTACAGGCAGCAGGAGGGTGAGGCTGAGGAGGATGCAGGGTCAGCACAGCCCCTGGGCTGAGCTTCACAGACAGGCAGCTCCCACCACACTTATAACAGAGAGGCCAGTTGGTCTTGTCAACATCTTCATCCGTCTGGTACCATCTGCACTTCACTAGGGTTGGGTGCAATAAAAAAAATATCCAATCAATGTTGCCCTCATTTCATTTGTCAGATTTTCTCGGCACTTCAAATGGTGCCGGAGTGGACGGAAGGGAGTGGAGATGCCCTGCCCCACCACAGCACCCGTGGGCCCCAGGAGGAACAGGCTGTCAGAAGGGTGTGATCCTGCACAGGCTCTTTGCTCAAAGGTAAGCGACTGGGAATCCAGGGAGGAATTCCTTCTCCTTCTGGCTGCTCCCTCCCAACTACCGTATCGAGGGATGAGTTGGGGAAGACCTCTCCTGGTGGTGAGGAACCCTGTGAGTTCCAGAGCAGCACGATGAGTGCTCCTGCCAATCACCTCCTATCCTTTGTAATACTTCAATGATTTCCAAAATTATAATGTCCTGGGGAAGAGGAGAAACTGCGTTCCACTAATAACACCTTACTAATCAGGTTTCACATGGCGCTGGATGAATGATGAAATCGAGTCCGTCCATTCGAAATGATCACGACTGTCAGGTGAGCTCAGACCAGAAGGAACATCATTGTTCCACCAGCAAATTCAAAATGCAAACGCAACACCAAGTCCCCTTACAGCAGGGACAGCTGCAGAAAGTCCCTTTACAAGCACTGCATGGACCGAGCACCCTGCTCTAGCTGAAGATGTCCCTGCTCACCACACGGGGGTTGGACTGGATGACCTCGAAAGGTCCCTTCAACCCAAACCCTCCTGTGATTCTGTGGTTCTATGTTGAAGTGCATCACGCAGCGGTGTCAGCAGGCGGTTCTGTGGGACAAATACGGAGATCATTCAAGTTCTCCTGTTCCACCTCTGGTGTCAACTGCAGGACGGGGCCCAAGGAGGCATCTGAAAGACGTTTGGCTGCTGGCCAAAGGGAGAAAAGCAAACAAATGAGCATGTTGGCAAGGTGTTTGGTTGGAGGGCAGCGAGTGAAGAGGCTTTGCTCTGGAAGCATGCTCCCCTGCATGGCCCCTCAGGATGATGGAGGAGCCAAGGAAGAGAAGGTCCTTTCTCCCTTGTCCAGGAGAAAGGAGGGCAGTGGGTGCTCCCCGGCCTGGGTGCGGAGTGATGTGAGCTCCATCCATGATGTGGCACATCACGAGTAGTGCAATATTTGGGGTGGGGGTGAATGCCTCAAGAGCCCCGTGGTGCTCACAGGAGTGATGCAGTGCCTGGGCAGCCCTGTGGCTCAGACAACGGAGCTGGGTCAGGCTTCACCAAGCCTTAGTCATGCCTGGGATGGTCAGAGCTGTGAGCCTCTACCCGTGTCTGAGCAAAAGCTCCTGTGTCTGAGCAGATCCTCGCGGTGGGCTCACCGCAACCTTGCCCCAGCACTGAGACAGCCACATCACGTGGTCTGAGCAGACTCCAAGCCAGTGAATTACACATCCAAGGCTGTAAATGCCTTGTTACCCAATCAGCAAACGCCAAACGATCTCTGTGTCAAAGGCAGATCCTTGCCCATATCCTCCTCCTCCCGCTCCCATCACAGCAAGGCTCTGGCAGGGCTCCTGAGGTCCTGCCCAGCGCTGGCACAGGCACAGGAGGACTTTGGGCACGCTTTGCTGTGCCCGCTGCCCTGCTCCCAGCGGCAGCGAGGTTTGATCCGGTCACGATGCTGAGCAAGTCGGCAGCACGCCTGGCTCAGGCAGGTCACACAGATGATGCTCCTTTACCGCCTGCAGAGCCCGCACAGCTCAGTGGGTGGACCCCCAAGGCAGGGCTGGAAGGGACTTTCTCCTGCTATTCCTACTACTTCACCCAAGGACAGTCGCTTCTTCTCAGAGAGGAGGGCAGGGGACCCAAACGGCCTCTCCAAGCCCCAGAACTGGTACGACACTCTCTTGCTTGTTCCTCAGTGGACTAACCTAAACCAGGGCTACACGCAGAGCGGTCGGTGTTTGCTGGGATCTCACATGTCTCCCAGGGGATGGGGAGTCGCTGAAGACTGGGGGGTGAGTGACGTAAGAGGGAGCTCAATGCTTGTTTTCAGGGAAAGGAAGAAGAGGCGATGTCCCCTTTTCCTGCTGGTGGAGAGAAGAAACCCCTGGGGATGTAACCCCCCCACTTCAAATAACATAAATAGAAATGATACAGTCTGTGATTCAAATACACATACCCCATCCTGCGCGGTGCTGGGGACTCTGGGATGGTCACACCACGCTCATCCCCTGCGTTGCTGAACCCCCTGCAGCGCAGCATGGGGCTGGGGAACTGGCTCAGAGACAAGGGGTGGTGGCCACTGCCGCCCTCCAAGGAGATAGAGGTGCTCCAGAGCCCTCTGCTCTCCAGACCCACCACCTGGGTCCTGGCCCGTGTTGGGGCTCCTGGCCAGCCTCGGCTCAGGCTCTCCTGCTCTCACCCCACACCAATGCCCTGCTTGGACCCATCTCAGCCTCCTTTCTCTCCCATCAGACATGGCAGGAGCAAAACAAGACTTTGCTGCTGTCCCAGGACTTGGTGTCAAGGGACACCCTGTGTGAAGCGTGTCCCTGGTCTAGATCCCCCTCTCCATTGTCTGTGCATCGCCGCAGTCTGACACCAAGTGTGAAACCGCAGCGCTCCTCAGATAGGGCTGCTCGGGACAGCAGATACCTGAGGAGACCCTGGTCTTGCCAGGGGGTCTCCACACTGCACTTGCTCTCTCCACGCTCTCACCCCCTACAGGAACGTGATTTTTTTTTTTGCCTGAGTTGAAGACTCGCCAAATGATCTTAGAAATCCAAATGCCTTCGTGGCCACGTTTACGCAGCCATAACCCTCTTCTCCCGGACCAGCTCCACAGGCACGTCACCTAATAAAAGCCGAGTGATCCGTAAGGAGATCTCTTCTGGAAGCGATTATTTCATGCTCGGTCTGAACACGAGTGGTGACTCTGTTGATGGTCCTATCAGACGTGTGTTCCCTTCCCAGCAGAGCTGGGAGAGGAACCCTCTGTCCGAACTTAGGGCTAGGAAGTCGGATGGGGCTGTCAGCAGCCAGCAGACACACAGACCAGGGCTCTGCCTCCGGAGTCGAGGGAGAGTCAAGGCATTGCTCCGCTTTTGATGCTGCCAGACAACATCGGAAGGGGTTGGGGTTTTTGTTCCTGATCTGCAAAACGATGAGGAACCATGAGGTGGTGCAGAAAAGCCAGGAGGACACAGGCCTGGGTTCGTCTGTGCTGGCAGAGAGGCTCTGCCCTGGCAGCAGGACGGAGACCCCCAAGAGGTGTCTTTGTCGGAGCGGGGGAGCACAGCCAAAGGCTCCCCCTGAGCACTCGTAGCGGGCGGCGTTGCTGCGGTCAGGTTCCCACAAGATTCTCCCTCTCGTTAGCGCTCAATTTGTCATTTTGTGTTACTAACAAGTATCTGAACCGCAGAACTGGGGAAAAAAAATAATCCTCCGCAATCTGTTTAATAAGGCACGGGCACAAATGGCATTAGGAGATAATTCTTTAACACATGCAAATTAAACCTGACGGAGGATTTATGCCATCGAACCCCTGGTTCAGATGTTCAAGGCGCCCATCCGTAACACGAGTCCATTAAAAACACACGAGCAGGGACAATCCCGCGGGATCAAGGCAGCATTGATCTCTCAGCCTCTTGCTGGAGACAGGCTGGCTGAGGGAGTTCTGTCCTTTCTCAAGAATTCTGGCTCCGTTTGGTCCCCATGTGGCGCGAGGCAAACGGTCGGTGTTTCTGTTAACCCCCTGCTGCTAAACCACGACCAGCCCGTTTTAAAGCTCAGCCCTTGGAACCGCACAATGAGGTGTGGTGTCGCCATGGGCCGGGGACGTCTCTGGGGAGCGAAAGCAAATGTCATGTTTTTAAACCGAAGCGGTTCTCCCTTTCCCTGGCATCTGCACAGAGACTCGAAGGCGGAGGAAAGGGCTTCGGGCTCTGTGCCGGACTCGGTGTCTGCAGGAACCTTTGGCTTGTTTCCTGTAAAATTAAGATGAATTAACTATGATTAGTTCTACTTTTTTTATTATTCCTGCACTGATGCCACCGAATTCCCCGAGCCAGGCAGGCGAGCAGCCCGTTCCCCAGGACGAGGAAGGGAAAGGCCCCACCAAGAGGCGTCAAATGTCCCTGCCGGCACATGGAAAATCTCCCCTTGCAGAGCTCATCTCGTCTTTATTGCTGTCGTGACCGTGTACCTGTTGTTCACAGCAAATATTGCCGCGTTCAGTTAAAAATCAAGTCTATAAAACCTCTGCAGTGCTTCTGGTTAAAAACCAAACCCAAACAAGTATTTTATTTGTTCTGAAACATTTCCTCGGTGTTGCAAAGAGCCCCTAAGGAAGGTGTTTCTGCTCGCAGCTGCAGGGTTTGCTGCCCTCGTGCTCCCCGCAGCACAGAGCCCCGAATTCAAAACTCCTTTAAAAAGAACTAAAGTGTGGCGAGATTTGCTGGAAGCCTTCACAGGAGACACCCAACGGATCCTTGCGTTCTCGCAGAACCAAGACAGCAGCCGTGGAGGAGGCAGGGGAGCCGCGGTCGCACTGGGGACTAACGCGACCGCAGCAGGACTCAGGGTGGAGGCATCCCCAGGAGGTCTCCGGACCAAGCTCCAGCTCAGAGCAGGACCAGCTGGAGGTCAGACAAGGTCGCTCTGGGCTTTCATTCAGGCTCAGCTTGAGGCCTCCAAGGCTGGAGATGGCACAACCTCAGAGACAGACTCTGCCCCGCGCGGGGACGTGGAAGCGTTGATGTCTTACCGTGGAGCCCAAACCCGCCCCTGGCTCCGTGCAGCGGGCTTTCCCTCGGGCTGTTCTCGCCGCCTGGGACTGGCGAGGTTTATAAATATCGCTGGGCACAGTCAGGTCCTGCCTGGGAGCTTCGCTCCCTCAAAGGCTCCACAGAACCAGCCAGGCTCTGACTTCAGCGGTTTAACGGCCCTGGTTTGCCCAGGAGCACAGGCTAGGCGGGGTTCTTGCTCCCAGCAGGGAGAGTTGGGCCTCTCACCACGGAACACCTGGGCAGCAGCAGCACCAGCACCAGCTCTTCTTCTGGAGCTTTCTACCCACGTCCCCTTCTCCTGGCGGGGGACAGAACGCCCCCGGCCGCTCCTTGCCCGGGGTGCTCTGAGCCCCCCGCGATGTTCTCCTCCGGAGGGCACAGCAGCGCTGCCGGAGCTCGGCCCCAGAGCCCTTGTCTCCCCTCCTTCGCCCCAGCGTCGGGCACAGACCGGTCTCCCATCGCCCCTCGCCCAGCACCAGCTCCGCAGGGCGGGTGGCGGGGCCGGGTCGGGCAGCGCGGTGCAGCCGGACGCTGCCGGGGCCCCTCAGCGGCCGCAGCTCTCGGGGAGGTTCGCGGGCGGCACCTGCCGGCCAGGAGGGAGCGGCCCGGCCCGCACCACCGCAGCCGGTGCCCGAGGGGGCTGTCCCGGGACCGGGGCCGGGGCCGGGGCGGGGGCCGGGGCCGGGGCCGGGGCCGGGGCCGGGGCCGGGGCCGGGGCCGGGGCCGGAACCGCCGGGAGCCGGCGGCGCCCGCGGGGTCCGTGGCGGGGCCGCGGCGTCTCCGGGGCAACGGCGACTGCGGCCGCGCCTGGGACGGCGGCGCGGCGGCGGGAGCGCGCGGGAAGGGCGCGCGGGGCGCCGGAAGCTCCGCCCACTGTACGCAGGAGCCGGCAAGCGGGGAGGGTGCTGAGCGCTGAACCCGCAGAAAACCCCGGAAAAACCCCGCAACAACCCCCCCCCCCCCCCCGACAGCCCCCGGCAGAACCGCCCTGAGGCTTCCCGGGGAACCCGGCTGCGCCGGGCCTGGGCGGGAGGGCTCTGCTCGGGGCGACAAACCGGCTGGATGGCCGGGCCCGGAGTGCGGGGAGCGGAGCGAAACCGCCGGGGCTGCCGGGGGGCTCCGCAGAGGGGTGCGGGCAGGCTGGGGCGAGGGGCCAGGCCAGAGGGTGAGGGGCAACCGGGGCAAGTGGCGGGTCCTGCCCTGGGGTCCCCCCAAGCCCCGGCAGCGCTCCCGGCTGGGGGCAGAGCGGCTGGGAACTGCCCGGGGAAAGGCCCTGGGGGTGCTGGTGAGAGCGGCTGCAGAGGAGCCAGCGGTGGGCCCCAGGGGTGCCAGGGGGCCAAGGGCCTCCGGGCTTGTCCAGCACTGGTGTGGCCAGCAGGAGCAGGGCAGCGATCGTCCTCCTGTACTGGGGGCACTGGGGAGGCCACCGCTCGAATCCCGGGTTCAGTTTGGCCCCTCGCTGCCAGAAGGACACTGAGGAGCTGCAGCATGTCCAGAGAAGGGCAACGGAGCTGGAGCAGGATCTGGAGCACAATGTGCTGAGGAGCGGCTGAGGGACCTGGGGGGGTTCAGCCTGATGGGAAAAGGGAAATTCAGTTTAATAACTGGCTCCCACCGCTCAGCAGCTGGTGGGCAGTTTCGCAGGGTTCACACTCCTGTCCCTGGCCAGAACTGCCTGCCACGCTCCCCGGCTCCCCTTCTCTGAAGGCCCCTCCAAGCTCGGCAGTGGTCGTCCTTCCCCAGCCCTCCCTGTGCTCTGGGTGTCTGCAGTGGCAGCAGCGGCAGGTGATGACCAAACCTGTGGGAGAGGAGTTTGGAGAAGAGAGAGAGGTTCGAGCTCTGCTCCTCTGTGGGCAATCGAACAGAACAGTCGGTGCTGCTTGTGAGAAGCTGCATCCTCCTGGTGCGTGAAGCGTCTCCATTCCTAGGAGAGCAGAAGAAAGTCTTGGTTCCCCCAAGAACAAGCAGCAACAATTTCCCGGCGAGCAGGGAGCTGTTGTGGGGTCACAAGCCCTCCTCTGTGCCGTGCAGATGTGAGACCACAGCGTGGCCAGGCCCGTTTGGTCATTCTGGTTGTCCCCACTGCCCAGTTGTCTTCCCGTCCTCTTCACCCCTCCGAGCACTGGGGTCCCACCAGTCTGGTCCTTGCTTTTCCTCTTTGCTGTGGTGGTGCAGCCACCGTTCCTGTTTCCTCGTCGTGTCTCATCAGTCTGTTGCCCTCTGCTCCTCTTCCGGCTCAGATCAACCCCTCCTTGCAGCAGGAGTCCGCTGCTTCCCACCAGTCCTTGGTCACCGCCATCGTACCCAGTTACTGCTTTATGTCTTGTTTAATCTATCGAGTCTTACAGTCCCTGATCGCCTCCCTCCAAACTCGCACCCATTTATCTTCCTCTGGAGCACAATTTGATTACCTCCTGCCACTTCTCGTGCCAGCCCCGTGCTCTGGGCTCTGACTCGATTCTGCGGAACACTTGCTCTCCCAAAATCATCATTACCCGAGTTATGGTGGAGGCCAGAAGAGATTCCCTCCCCAGATCTGCTGCCTCCTCTCTTCCCGACTTAGGGGGTGCTTTTTTACATTTCATGAGTCTCTCGGGGCTCAAAAACTCCCAGACATTTTGTTCCACAGCTCCAGGCACCCAACAGGCAAATAGCCACGGGAGGTCCATCTAGCTTGGTAGCTCTGACAGTGACCTCCAGCAGAACTTTGGATGGAGGTTTGAAGAAAAGTCAGACACAGAAAACAAATTCCCAAGAGGCACCTCCTGGCTTCTGCGGTTCTGCCCGTGCAGCCTCTTGCTAACGGATGCCGGGAGCTTGGCTGCGCTTTCCCCTGGGCAGCTCCCGGCTCCGGTCAGTGCCTGCAGTGGCTTTGAGGTGGTGCCTCTCTCCCAGTTTCAGGAGCCCCAACTTGCTGCCACGGAGCTGCTGCCAGCGCTCTTGGGTGCTGCAGGGGCAGAGCAGCGTGAATGTGACCCACCGGGTGACCTCTTCTTCATGGGAGCTCTGGGAGGGACATCTGTGCTGTGGGGCTGCCCCAGGCCACCCAGGGCTTGTCTCTGAGAACCAGCTGCTCTTTCCTCCCAGCCTGCATCTCGCTCGCCAAAGACGGAGTGATCAGGAGTGGGGACAGGATGTTTCTGGGGGGAAAACGGAATCATGAGGCACTTGGGACTCAGGGCAAATGGTGGGTTTCTTTCTAAGGCCCCTCAGCAGTAAGATGCACCAGAAATGGGTCTGCAGGGACTGGCTCAGCACCTCAGCTGCAGCCCCTTTTCCATCTTTCTCTGTTGCACAGAGCAAGGACATCCACCGCGGCAGCTGAGCACAGCGACGTGGCCGATGCCACAGCAGGTGCCAGGCGGTGGGTCAGGAGCCCGTCTGGCCTTCGCCTTCCCCCAGGGTTTGATCAGGGTCTTTGGCTCCTTTCCCTCACTCCAGCAGGGTCACGGCGTGATGTTCCTAGAAGAGGTGAAGGAATTCAATTGTGTCATTAGCCGGCTCATTAGATGGAATAGCTCTGGGGGCAAAGCAATGCAACCGAGAACATCTGCTTGGCAGAAGGGCAGCTGTCCCCCGGCCCTGGGGTGGGATGGGAGGGCAGCTGCCGGTGGCTTCGCTGGCTCTGGCACATGTGGGCATGTGACAGCCTTTTGGAGCTGGTTAGTGCCAGGGCTGCCGCTTGGATTGATGGCCAGAGAGACCCTAGACTGAACCCAGCTCAGTTCCGCTGAACTGGGAGACACTGGGATACACTGGGGGCAGCCAGTGCCATGTGCCATCCTGAGCAGGCCTTAGGTCCTTTGGTCAGGGAACACTGATGTGCAGCCACTTCTGCTGTGGCTTCCGGCCACTGACCAACAGTTCCCACCAAGCCCATCTAGGTGTGAGTAGGAGATGAAGAAGACTTACGTGTTTGGCTGGAATTAAGGAGAGGGAGGGACATGCTCGTACCCTGTCAGGAAGTGGATGGGCATGAAGCTCTGAACTGGGATCTCTAATTAGAGGAACCTCCTGGAGACGCCAGCGTGATGGATGGCAGACCCCGTGCTGCACATCTCTGCCAATCCAGGCCTCATCTGTTCCCTTGGTGCCCAGAGGAAAGAGCAGCTCTGGAAGCAGTGTCTGACGAACCGCCAGGTGCGGTGCAGGGCTGGGAGTGTGGCCCGCCTGGCTCACCCGCCATCGGGCAGGAGGTTTTTCTTCCCCACGCCCCGCTGTTCTCCGTAGTCTTGTCAAAGCAAGGTGGCCACTTGCCCTGGTGCCCTCTCTCCCCAGCCGGAGGCTGCGACTCCCTTTCAAAGCAATCAGCTAGTAATCACGAATTAATAAACGACACGGCTCCCCGCGTGGCTGCTGCTGGTGCCCGAGCTGGTGGCCGGGGCAGAAGGCGCAGGGGATGACGGGTCCAGGTTTAACGCTGTTTGTTCCCCAGCGCTGCTTTGGTTTGTTTCAGGGGTTTGTTTACCAGCATCTGGAGCGACGTAGAGAAAAGCTTCTATGTAATCCCCGGCACCTCACCTGACATGATGAGGCTCATTGTCGAGTTCGCCTACAGTGTGTTAAAGAATTTTACCCGTCTGTGGGTAACTCTGGGCTTGCTTTATTCAACAGCTCAGAGTGGGGCCATCACCTCAGTGAGTGGCAAAGCTCACAGCACACATCCTCAATATATAGAATTTTCTTTTCTAACATGATGTCCCGAGGTAAAGTCCTTGACATTTTCCCACCTATTCTCAGTCCTTCATTCTTCATTAATCAAAAAGTCCATTCAATTCCTTTGTCTCAGCAGATGTCTTATTCTTCATTTCTTTCTTCAAGGTTCACTCCAGTTGTCTCGGTCCTCAGTTGCTCGGGTCACAGGATGAGAACCACCTTTAAAATTCTGGGAAAACTCAAATTGTTCTATTGTATTCTATGTCTACTTCAAACGGATAACTACTCAAAATCGTCTATCTTAAGTTAATCAACGATCTAACCTTGAATATTGCCATTCTCCTGCTGATTCAGCTTGACTGGGGTTTAGGCCAGCCTTGGTAAGGACGATACAAGGATAAATGAGCAGCTTTGTTCCATATGCACCTGTATCGATAACTGAAACAATATTCTATTCTCTGATGTTACAATAGTAGAAAACTGATTAATGTTTAATTCTGATTAATTCTTTTACAATTCCCTCCTTTTGTTTTCCATCGCGCTCCTGCGATATCTTCATTTATAATTCCACATTCCATCGTTCATCCTTTTCACTGCGAAAGAACAACAGCTTACACAGCATTGACATAAAACAATCAGACAAACTGTGCGGATTATAACTACTAAAACTACAACAATCAACTTTTTCAGCCAGCCTGCTAAATTCGGGAACCAAGATTTTAGCCAGGAAAAAACATCAGAAAAACCCCAGGAAGTGCCATCCCTCTGGATTTGTTGCATGGTTGAACTTATTTCCCAGATGTTATGAACATCTGTGATTAATTCTCCAGATCGACCAGTGTACATACACCAGCCTAACCTTCAAACCAGTCCAGACTCCTCCCTGTGAAGCCAGGATCATCTCTAATGCCATGCGGTTTTGGATTGCCATTTTTGACAGGTCAGATATTTCCTTTGGAAGGGTAAGTCATCCATGAGCGGTGGAATTTGCAAACTGTTCAATCTCCCCTGGAATGTTGAGAATTGCTTTCTCTAATTCACTCACTCCTAAACTCGGAATTAGCCATCTAATCGATGAATGAAATCCTGTTGGTCGTTCCATTAAAGGGTTCAACGTCCTCTGATTCCGAGTCAGAAAGGTCCTGTGCCATGTGGATCGTGATACATTTCTGGGGTGAATTTCCGAATCCATGGAAATTACTGCTAGGGTACAAATACCTCCCCAGGTTAAGGGTAAAGCTTTATACGCTTTATCTCCACATAACCAAAACACCCCTAAATCACCTGGGGCTCGCCAGCTTAGCTTCAGTCCAGAACTGATGGTAGTTGTGTTTTGACAGTTAGTCCAATTTCCTACAAAAATATGTTTCTTACACAATTTCTGATTCTGACTGCTTGGAGGATCACATCTCTGCACACCATGGCCTGGGGGGTAATTTATTGAATCAACTAATTTTAGGTCCAAAGCTTGTTCTTCATAAGCAGATGAGAAAGCAGTGTTATACCAATATTTTCTCCAATTTGCTGTTTTCGGTATCGGAATTCCTACTCACTGAAATCCTTGCCTCACTGTTGTTGGAAGAGCTGCACAAATCCGGCATTCACTTAAATTTAGATTATTAACAACAGGTTTCATTAAAAGTACATGCATATTTTCTGCTCATGAGTCCTTTAAAATAATTTGGTGTACACCTCTCGGTTTCTGAATTAACAGATTTGGCATGCTTTTGTCACGGTGCCAGTGATCAGGTTTAGAGACAGTCAACGGCCCGTTCAAAAATCTCGACTTAGACACCACAATCCTAAACTGCAAATCAAAGTGATCGTTTGATGAACTGAATGGATGACAGCACCAAGCCCTGCGGTTACGAAATCCCCACAACTGATGGTCATAACAGCACGTCCCAATTCCCCACGTTGATTCGTCCGTGTGAATGTGGTGTACAGGAGAAGGGTTTGCCACGGGATATGGGTAGACCCGTTTAATTGGGTCGGAGCCGTGGGACCAAGCACTGCATGAACCATGAGGTCTCTGCCTAGGATTAACACAGAATGTGACAGGATTTCGAGCCGGATAGATAGGATTCTTCTGTCGGGTCTGCGGACTGCTGTTCGTAAAAAGGACTTGTCCAGGCGCCTTCTGCATTCCTGCAGTTTGACCCGAAGAATTCCAAGTGCTGACACTGTACAGAGTAACGGGTCTGTTGGTGCCGGCCCCTTGGACTCGCAATGCACACTTTGTCCAGAGGGAGGCGCTCCAGGATAAACCACAAGCAGTGCCAAAGCCAACCAGTGCTTTACCACAGCCCACTGTGCTTCAGAACCTTTGCGGGCGTGGGAACGGTGCATCCAGGTCTCTTCCCCAGACACCTTAATAGCATAAAAAGAAGTTAATAAAACAGTATAAGGCCCTTCCCATTTCGGTTCGAATCTATTTTTTCTTTTAAAATTGTTCATATAAACTTTATCTCCAGGTTGTATGTCATGAACTTGGATTTCAGGACTGACTCCTTGGCACCAATAGGCATGGTTACGCATTCGAGACAATGAATTTTGTAAATACAATAGATACTGCATGACTTGTTCATCTCCATCTAGAGACTAGTTTTTGCCGGGACACATGTACCTGGAACAGCAAGAGCTCTTCCACACAAAATTTCAGCAGGTGAAACTCCAGTGGGTCGCCTAGGAGTATTCCTAAGATCCCATAAAACCAGATTTAAAGCATCCGGCCATTTCAATCCTGGTTGTTTGCAAACCTTTACTCATTTCTCTTTTAAGGCTCTATTCATTCGTTCCACCTGGCCAGAGGATTCCGGGTGATGTGGAGTGTGAAGCTCACTAAGGATTCCTGAGGTCTCATACACCTGGATTAATGCAGCAGCTGGAAAATGACTTCCCCGATCTGAATCAATCACTTCAGGACCACCGTGTCTCAGAATTATTTCTTTCAAGCAGGCTTTTACTGCGGCCCTTGAGTCATTCTCTCTAGCTGGGAAAGCTTCTACCCATCCCGTCAACGGATCAGCTGTCACTAACATGTAAGAGTACCCCGGTGCTTTCGGCATCTCTGCATCATCAGTTTGGAGTTTTTGAAAAGGAAAGGCAGCCGGAGGCCTCTTCCCGCTGGGAGGCTCCGTTCGCCCAGAAGCAGATTGTCGGCAGAGTTCACACCCTGCACAGATTCTCTTTGCTGCGGCATCAACCCCTGGAGCCGGCCGGAGTGTCTGGATGCCAGTGCCAAGTTCTCTGGCCCTCCGTGTGTTTTCTCATGACGCCACCGCGAGATCAGCAGTAAGTACCTTTTTGGAAGGAGAGGTCTGTTATTCGGTATCCCTTGTCCTCCTCGTCGGTGAGCTCCAGGACAAGTCCACTGTTCCTTCTCTTCTTCAGGTAAATCCTCATAAATTTTCTCTATTTGAGGAAGTTCGGAGATGACTTCATGTTGTACCAAGGACATTACAGTCACAGTTTGTCGCGCTGCAGCTCTGGCAGCCTGGTCAGCGAGGAAATTCCCTCTTGCGATCATGGGGTGTCTGTTAGTACGTGCCTTTATAGAGATGACAGAAATTTCTGAAGGCAATTGAGTCGCTTCCAGGAGGTCTTTGATCTGTTTTCCCTGTGCGACTGTCTTACTGGCTGAGGTTAAAAACCCCCTTTCTTTCCACAGAGTCCCGGTCGCACGGCACACTCCAAAGGCATATTTAGGGTCAGTATAAATGTGAACTCGAGCACCAATTGCATCTCCAGCTGCTTCTGCAAGAGCAACTATTTCCGCCCCTTGTGCACCTAAAGGTGCAGGTAAGGGTCTCGCTATCAGTCCCTGAGTGTCCGTGGTGACTGCAAACCCGGTACACCTCTGACCTTCCCCGTAGTAGGACGATCCATCCGTGAAGAGGTTCAAATCTGGATCTTCTAAAAGTTGATCTCCCAGGTTGTCTCGCAGCTTGCTAGTTTTGTTCACAAGTAGAACGCAATTATGTTCATCTTTCTGTCCATCATCAGACAAAGGCACCAAGGGAGCAGGATTGAAGGTGTTGCACCTTTCCAATTTCAAATTTTCAGCCAATAACAAAATGATTTCATACCTATGTGCTCTTTGGGGAGATAAAGCTTTCTCCGTGTATTGTTTAACAAAACTTCACCTTCATGGGGTACACAAACAGTCAGTGGATGTCCTGAAACAATTGTTCTTGTTCTCCCAACCATTTCTGCTGCAGCTGCTATTGCTCTAATGCAAAAAGGAGTTCCCTTCGCCACTGAATCTAAAGTTGAAGAAAAATATGCAGCTGGTCTTTCCTGTGGTCCCGATGTTTGTACCAATACTGCCTTAGCCATCCCTTTTGTCTCATCCCAATACAGCTTAAAAGGTTCTGAACAGTCAGGAAGCCCTAATGCGGGGGCAGATCAAAGTGCTCCTTCTAGGGCACGGAAAGCTTTTTCTCTTTCCGAACTCCAGGGGATTGGCTCTGTTTCCTCATTTCGAGTAGCTTCAGGTAAAGGTTTTGCTATTTCACTAAATCCTGGAATCCAGGGGCGGCAGAACCCCACCTGTCCTAAAAATCCTCTTAATTGTTTCTTAGTTACGGCTCTGGGTATATTCTGTATTGCTCTAATTCTTTCAGGATCGACTTCCCGTCTCCCTGGTTTCGGTATAAACCCAAGATATTTTACTTGCTGTTTGCAAAACTGCAACTTAGACAGAGATGCACCATGTCCCTTTTTGACAAGCTGAGTACACGAATACTCAGCATCCCTAATACAGTCATCCTCAGTTTTACTCACTAACAACAAACCATCAACATACTGTATTAAAACAGACTTGCTCAGGAAAACCAGCTCTTGTAAATCATTCTTTAAGATTTGAGAAAAGATCATTGGAGAGCTGGTAAATCCTTGGGGCAATCGTGTCCAGGTCAATTGTTCCCTTGCCAGGTAAAAGCAAAATTAACTAGCTCTCTTCTGCAATGGGGATGCTAAAAAAAGCTCCTGTGAGGTCTAGGACAGTAAAATGTTGTGCCCAGACGGGAATTTGAGTCACAGTCAGGCTGGGATCAGGAACCACAGGATGCGGAGCAATTCCATGGTCATTTACAGCTCGCAAGTCTTGAACAAACCCGTATTCAGGGTCTCCATCCTTCTCTCCCCTGTGTTTGCTTTCTGCTCAGAGAGGTGTGTGATACGGACTACGGCATTCTTCCAGAATTCCTTTGCTGAGGAGCTGTGCAATTTGTTTTTCAGTGCTCGGAATTGCTTCGCTAATAACAGGGTCTTGCTTAGCTGCAGGAGGTGACCCTCCTTTTGGTTTGATCCCAACAGGTCCAGCTGGTTTTAACGATCCTATTTCATCTCCTGACGTAGTCCTGAGTTCTGTAGGGACTGCGGCCAGTTCAAGGGGTATTTTATTTGACAGAATTGGTGGCTGATCTTCAGTCCTAACTATTTCTGAGCCGATAACTATGAACCGGATTGCCGTTGGGTCCAGGGAGATACATGTACCAAATTCCTGCCAAAGGTCTCGTCCCAAAAGGGAAACGGGAGAATTTGGAGAGATCGCAAATCTTCCCCAGACCAATTTATTATTTAAAACCACGGGTAAAGGGGTGGGTAAATGCTTTATCTCCTCCCCCACTACTCCCCGTAGGATCACAGTTTATTTGAAACTTGGGGCATTTCAAAATTTAACAAGGACAAAGGCGCTCCTGGATCTACCAAGAAAGTAACCAAATTTCCGGTTACCTTTGCAGGAATTTGACTGCGCTCATCTACCTTGGTTCCAATGGGTTCCTTTTTTTAATCTTCAAAGTTCATCTTTTTCCCTGTGAATGAGGCCGAGAGGGTCTCGCAGGTGGGAGTTCTGCGGCAGCCGCCACAGGGCTCACAGGGCACTCTCTCTGCGTGTGACCTCGATTTCCACAATACAAACATTCCACAGTGTTGGCATCTTGGGGAGCAGGGAGGACCCTGCCCCTCGCTCCTCTTCCCCTATTTCTTGCCCGGGAGAACCCCCGACCTCGCGCTTGTGGGTTATAGTTTTGAGTAATCGCAGCCGCTAGCAGTTCAATTTCTCTTTCTTTCTCCTTTCGCTCTCTCTTCCTCTCATGTTTCAACTTCTCTTCCTCCTGTTTTTGTCTTTCTCCGTCTCTTCCATCAAAAATAAAAGCAGCAACACTTACAATTTTAGTTAATGTTTCCCCTTGCCAGCCTGGCGTGTGCTTCTTAAAGTATTTGTTTATATCAGGAGCCGATTGATCTACAAACACGCTGATGGCTAAAGGCTCCTGGAGGTTGTCACGGGTCAGTCCCCCATATTTTAATAAAGCAGCTTTTAATCTTCCCCAGTAATGGCTTGGGTGCTCGTCAGGCCCTTGTCTACATTCCAAATCCTTATTCCAATTAGTTACCTTTCCACCAGCCTGACGAAGGGCTTCTGTTAGGTGTTGGGTTGCAGCTCTATGGGCTTGTGCTCCTCCAGGAGCAGCGAGATTCCATCCTGGGTCTGGCTCAGGGCAGGGACTTAATCCTTGACCTTTCTGAGCAATTTCTCGGTCTTTTTGGTGTATTTTTTCTCTGTCTTCTGCTTGAAATAATTCCCTTAATAAAGTTTTCATGTCACTCCAGTTGGGGTATAACCAGTGACAATTCCCGATAACAATCGAGCACATTTTCCATGGTCTTCTCGCAGCCTCGGCATTTTCGACCGCCAGGCTCCTCGATCACCCTGTCTCCAAGGTTCCTGCCTCACAACTGCAGTCACTGCAGGGACTTCTGTGGGCGCACCAGGTCCCGCTCTCGGGTTTGGGATGCAATCCAAACGCGTTGGATACACGCCAACCCTTTGAGAAAAGAGCTTGGTTTCCTCAGCCTCTGGGGCGGAGGGAAGTGAACTTTGGTTATTTCTCAGCACAGGAGTTCTCCTCCTCTGCCGTGCCCAATTATACCCAATATACCAATAATCAATATCTTGACTTCCAGAATCCTCCAAAATGGTTCTCAGAAGTTTCAACTTAGGGGTTTGAATGTTCCTTTAGGAGGCCACTCATCCATGGGCCCTCCTCCTCTGTTCCTTGTCAGGAACGGCCATTCCTCCGGGCACAATGTTATCGATCTCCTTTTCTGTAATCTCTGTGCCAGAGTTATCTTTTTCCAATTCTCTAAAACCTCAGCGAGGGGTGTCCCCCTGTCAATGCTGGGTGCTGTCCCCATCTCAATTCTATTTCTCTTTTCCTTGCAAATTTAAACACAAGAGTTTCTCAGGATATATTTATCTGGAATGACCCATGCCCAAGTCTCGCAGGTGAACTCACCTGATTAGTCTGCCGGCAAATCGAGCGTTGGTAACGGGTCTGTCCAGGGAAATACCCAGTGCTCTTGTGTCCTAGAGTCCTGCCAGAGTCGCCAAACTGTTAAAGAATTTTACCCGTCTGTGGGTAACTCTGGGCTTGCTTTATTCAACAGCTCAGAGTTGAGCCATCACCTCAGTGAGTGGCAAAGCACACAGTAGACATCCTCAGAATAGAGTTTTCTTTTCTAACATGATGTCCCTAGGTAAAGGCCTTGACGTTTTCCCACCGATTCTCAGTCCTTCATTCTTCATTAATCAAAAAGTCCATTCAATTCCTTTGTCTCAGCAGATGTCTTATTCTTCACTTCATTTCTTTCTTCAAGGTTCGCTCCGGTTGTCTTGGTCCTCAACCGCTCGGGTCACAGAACGAGAACCACCCCCAAATTCTGGGAAAACTCAAACTGTTCTATTGTATTCTATGTCTACTCCAAGCAGAGGACTTCTCAAAATCATCTATTCTAAGTTAATCAATGATCTAACCTTGAATATTGCCATTCCCCTGCTGATTCAGCTTGGCTGGGTTTAGGCCAGCCTTGGTAAGGACGATACAAGGATAAATGAGCAGCTTTGTTCCATATGCACCTGTATCGATAACTGAAACAATATTCTGTTCTCTGATGTTACAATAGTAGAAAGTTAAGCTTATGATTAATTCTTTTATGGTGTTGTAACTGCTCCTGTAAGTAAAAGGCCTCTTCTCCCAGCCTTTAGGCAACTCTGATTTAAATTGTCATGCTTAAATTTTCAGAGAGAAAAACCTTCAACAGCAAAATAGGTTGTTTCTGTCAAGTGTGCTACAACTGGAAGGGTTGTTTCCCGACAAGCTGGTTTCCCTTGAGAGCCACCCTAGATGAAGGATGTGTTTTGTCTGTTCCCTTCCCTGAGTTTCAGTCAACTACAAGAGGGGGTGTGGGGAGAGTGGGCGGGCAGCAGGGGGTCCTATCTCTGCTCCTCGAGGGGATTCCTTAGCCCTCTCCCAACCAGAAATAGCTCAGCTGCTGCAGCTGCCCAGCCTGCTTCTCCAGAGCTCTCCTCTGGTGCTGGCACCACCTGCCCTCCCTCCAGTTACTGCTTGTTTCCTGGTTCCAGCAGTTGTTCCTTCGGGAGCTCTCCATTGGGAGACACAGCAGTCAACAGTGTAACGCCTGAAACACGTTGTTGGTGCCGGACTTGTTCATCAGACAAAAGACACGCTGCTTGTCAAATAGCTCAAGTGAAACTCAAGGAAAAACCCATTTCCACTTCGCTGTATTTCTATACTCTGTGAATTTTACATGCTCGCTATTTACAGTGGGGCAAGTGCTTTTTACCTTTAAAAAACCCCCCTCAGATCAGACTTTAGACAGCTCTGGACAGCCCAGCCTGTAGGAACCAGACAGCTTATTCAGACGAGCTGTATTTAATACCGGTTCCGCACTCGTCTCCTGGTGCAGGACCAGTGAATAGTCAGTGCATCCCAGTTTGATAGAGCATTTAGTGACAAAAATAAAAATCCCAGTATGGATTTGTCTGTAACTAGACACTTTGGAGAGACCAAACGGACAACTGAGACTTAAGGCAAGTGACAGTGTATTAAGAAAATGGAATAAAACCTTCTGGAAGAGTATACAAAGAGTCTTGAGAGATCCACTAGAAGGTGTAGTTTAAAAAAGAATGGCTCAAGTTAACAACTAAAACCGAGTTCTTTCCTGGTAAAATTCTCTCCAGAAATGTCAAGCACCACTGATGGCTGGAGTTTGTCTTGATGGTAACGGTTGGGATAAGAAGAAGTTTTGAGTTTTCACGGTCACTATCGGAAATGTCGCGTCTGATGATACAAAGTTGTCGGGTCTGACGGGAGGTTTAGTTCGGGTGTTGAAGGCTTCCGTCAGGAAGTTCCACACCTGGAAGACAAAAGGAAGCAACGTCACTCCCCATCGCGACACCCAAAGTCAAACGGCGCCTCAGTGGTCTGATTTCGGCAAGAGACGTCTCCAGCCTGCGCACGGCTCCATCCGCTCTGGCTCTGCAGAAGCCACCTTGTTAATTGATTCCCAGCACGCCGAGTCCTGGGGAAAAGGCGCAGCCTAACGACGCCCGCGCCGCTGTTCCCAGTCTGGCCCAAGCTTGCTCGAGAGGTTTAGGACAATATCTGAGTCACTGGGACTGGCTTCATGTCAGATAACGGGCATTCAGGAAGGTTTTCGTGTTACAGTCAACACTTCGGTTTAGATAAAAGTCACGGGGAATTGATGGGAGAGGGTGGATTTGTCACTGTGTGCCATCTTCTCTCAGGGTTCGGCCGCCCCAGGTGTTTTTTCCTAGTTAGACTGAATTTAATAAGGCATCTTGCATCTCTCCCACTGTTTGGCCCCTTAACCCTCATATCCAATTCAAGTGAGTTGCCCTTCAACCCCGCCACCTTTTCTGTTCAGACTTTCTTGCCTCACAGTCATTTAAAAAGGGAAAAAACAAAAATAAACTATGGGTTGGGTTGGGGTTTTTTTTTTGTATAGGAACGCAGGCAGTTCGGAAGCCGTGACAGAAAGCAGAGATTCCATCACACAAGCATTTAAAGATTGTTTGAAATAATAGCTTCTATGTGAATAAAAAGGAGTGCCGCAGCCATGCTGTGGCCCCGGGCCTTTGACATACTCCCGGGGTGGGATGGAGCTGTAGCTCCTGCTTTCCCCTGCCCCAGGAGGCTTCCCTTCCACGTGGGGCTGTTGACTGCCCCGGTTGCTGTCTGGCTCACACACACAGCCAGCTGGAGGACGGGATTCTTCCTTCTTCTCCTCTGTTTTCTTCTCTGAACGAGGAACTAAATGTTCCAAGAAGCCTTTCGGTTTCCTCACATCTGTCTCCTTCTTCTTAGGTGGTGATTGTCGTCATCAAAGAGGAGCACAGGGAAATCAAAGGCAGGAAGTCAGACGGAAACATGTAAGTTAAAAACAGAAACACAGATGGGGCATTTGATGCGTACCTGACATGTCCCTTATTTGACCCCAGGTGATGACCTGCACCGTGTGCCAGCTCTTTAGTGGTCATTTCTGCACACCTAACTTACCTGAGACGCAGCAAACGGGCCCTCACGTTGAAGGACACTAGGTCCTGGGTTGTACCCAGACCATGAGCAGGGGCTAGTTGTGGAACACGGGGAATTGACAACCAAGAAAAAGCGTTTGTGGGAACGTAATCAAGACCCCTGTGCAGATGTGGTTCTAACCGCGTGCTCCAGATCTAGTGTGCCTACACAATGCTGTGATCTCTTTCCCGTCTTTACTTGACTGACCTCATGATACGATCCCCAGCCAGATTTTGCGATACAAATAACATGGAAAGAGTGAAAAAAGGCAGGCATGAGAAACACGCAGAAAAGAATTAGGGAAGAAATGGGGGATTCTGCCGGAACCCTTGCTTACTTGGAGTCCTCCTCTCAGTGTTTACCTTTGGACTGCGATTTCTTCTTGACCTTCTTCTACTTACTTTTCCAGTCTTTGCTCCTCTCTCTTGGGGCATTTCAGGTCTGGTTCGCTTCCGCTGCCTTCTGTGGGGCTGCATTTCCTCTTGCCATCTCTTGGTGTTTCTGTCCCATTTTCCCAGGAGGAGCCCTCCACGTTCAAACGAGCTGACACAGGTGGAAGCGCGTGCCTTTCATGCGCCTATTGGGCGGATTGCTGCTGCGGTCCTGAACCATGATGTAAGTTTGCCCTGTGGCTGTAGGCTTGACTCAGCTTGTCAAAGTCTCCATCAGAAGGAGAGGACTTCCTCTCTCTACCCTCTCTTTTTCTGTAAGAGGAATAATAATCCTTGTAGTATCTGCGTTTTTCCCATCTACGTGGTTTGTCTTGATAGTATCTCTCTCTGCTCCAAGTTCTCTCCCCTTTGGAATGGTAATACCGATTCCTGTCGTGGTCTGTCCTTTCTCTGCTTCAAGATCTAGAATGAGAGTTTTTTCCAGAGCTTTTGCCAGCTGACGTTGTAGATGCCTTTGAGGTAGACTCTGCTGCAGAAGAATTTGTAAGTGCGGATGAAGGAAGGGGTTTGCTCAGATCCTCCTCCTCTGCAGCACTGCTAAGACAGTCAGCTTGTGATCCAGTCCAACGTGCAGGCAATTTGTCATGAATTCTGATAGTGATCTTCCGGTTGTTCGAGGAATGTGCAATTGAAGGTCTGGGAATTGCCCGGTTTGGCACACAAGCTCTTGGCAGAGCTGAGGACAGCCTTTTGAGGGTGACACCAATGGTCTCTGCATCCTTTTTTAGGGGTCCATTTCCATTGAAACGACTTGAATTCTGCATTCCAAAAGAAGAGATTGCAAGATGGGTATGTGCAAAGACACAGCACTTAAAGTTCTCAAACATGACATTTTCTTGCCAACTACATCTAACAAATGGCTTCAGCACCTCAGAAGAAAACCCAACAACCACCCTCCTTCAACCATCAATGGAAGTCCAACAATGGTGTTGAGTTCCTGCTTCTGTTTTACAGCCCATTGGTATCCAGTGAGCATTAGTTTTGAAACCCACCTGAACAATTCAACCTTGACTAAAGCTATTGCCCAATACGTTTATTTTCCCCTTTAAACGTGCCCTGCAAGCACTGGAGAAAGTGTTCTGGTACTCAGGAACAAGACAATTTGTTTTCGCTGTCTCAGCTAAAATAGGACTGATGGAGTGGGGGGACAATTCAGGTTTGGGAGGTTTTTTTAATTATTTAAGCACTAATAGCCTACTTAAATCGTCTCAAGAGTGTAGCTCTTGGTGCTTTAGAAAGCAGAGTTGCAAGTATAAAGATGTGAAGCAGCCTGGCTGCACAAGGCAGGATTGGCCCCTGTTTGAGTAATTCTGGTGGTACCAGAAGGGCTGTGGAGAAAGCTGTGGTGTGGGAGGGAAAATAAAACTCAGATGCTAAAAAACACCACCACCACGCCCCCATCAAACCCAAAATCAATCCACTGCCGTTCTATGCCCCACTCAAAGTACCTTCATCATAGGAGGATGAAGTCGTGGTCCCAGAAATCCAGCCTGCTTCCTATGAGCCCCCCGCTGACCAAGGAATGAACAGCGGTAAGAGGGTGCTGGTGAGTCAAAAGTACGTTCTCCGAGTGTCAAATCGTAGCGCCTTGGGAAGAGAGCAGTGATCTTAGTTGAGAATCTTTCTTTCAGCCAAATCTTCAATTCAATCCCATCCTGTAATTTTACAGGAACAGTTTCTATGACACGGACGATGTACCCAGAAGACTTAACCGAGACAACGGACTGAAAACCATATCATGGTCTTCCTAGAGCGACTCTCTTTGCCAAGCCATCCTTACCCCAATTAAGGCATTCATTTCTCCTCTTTTCTAAATGAGCCAGCTGCAGAGAGCAGAGAGCAGACAGACAGCAGACATTGCCCACCAGTGCAGCACTTGAAGGCCAAGCAAGGAAAGAGAAGAAATGACGGGAAAGTTCAGGCATGACAGAACTGGAAGGTACAAACAGTAAACTCCTCCCAGGGCAGAAAGAAAAAACACTGCACAGGAGGCAAAATATCAACCGCGAGAAAGGCAATGTAATCTCAACACACCTAGCATTTGTTATTACCTGGTGTAAAAAAGCACATAAGCTTGCTGGCTGAGAACCGTTCGGAGATCAGAAGGCTCCACTGAGGCATCATTCATTCGATACCAGCGTCCATCACCGGCCTGCAAATGAAGACAACGACACCGTGAGATGAATCGCAGGATTTCCACATGACATCGCAGAGAGCGCACTACCCAACAAAACATACCCAAACAAACCACACAAAACACGTAACGCAACCTTCCCCACCCCAAACAGCGGCTACCAGTAACACTCGGGTTTCTGTGTCAGCACAGATCTTACCTGTCGGAGAACGAAAATAACGGACTGCACGCACTTTATGAAAGTGATAACGCAGACCCTTTATTAGTGCTATTCCAAGCCTTATATACCTTCTCACTCTTAAGCAGTGATTTTCCACTAAAAAGCACCTTCCCTTTATCTTATCAGTTCAGCCTCTACTCCCTGCACTTCCCAGCGCCTGCCCGCCATTTTGCAGCTGTTCTGCCTGCTATTTTTTAACTCGTTGTTTTCTTTCTCCCGTGTCTTCCGCAGCTGCCCACCGATCCCACGGCTTCCTGCATGATGTTCTTTCTCCCGTGTCCTCTGCAGCTGCTCACGGGTCCCACGGCAAAGCGATTATATTTTGCATTTCTGGTGATCCTTAAACTTCTGTCCATGATCGATCGCCGGCTGTTCCCACATTTCCCCCTTCTTTGTTTAGAACCAACACTGCTTGGAGTGATCTGTCCACTAGCCACTGCACACGTGACACAAAACACAGTATACAAATAAGAATACATAAAATCTTTCAACATATGCTAATTGATTTAAGGGATGTCTTCGGTCACTCTGTCTTGTCTTCAGTCTTTGTCCATCATGCCTGAAACTCGTCCGTTCATGTCCATCCTTGTTTACAAATCTGACAGCAACAAGTCCTGTTGCTCTTTAAAATCTCCTACAATTCCCCCTTTTTGTTTTTGTGCTATCCAGATACCTGCCATATTTTTCTTTACGATTACCATGGTTTTATTTATTATGCATGATCCTCCAATCAATATTATCATAATCATAATTAATATTTGCATACCTTGTTTACATATATCTTTAATCCAACCTGTTATACCCCACTGCTGAAACCACCCATCGAGGCCCGTGCTCGTTATCTGCAACTGTTTAACTCCATCCTTCAAGTCCTGAATGCTTTTATGGATCGATGTAGAATGGTCTGACAGGTTCATACAGCACATTCCTTCAAAGTCTTCACATCCATGACCCTGTGCTAGCAATAAAAAATCTATAGCTGCTCTATTTTGAAGCGTGGCATGTCTAATAGAATCAGTGTCCAATAACAATCCACTCAAAGCTCGTGAAGTAGCGTTACTCTGCTTTGCTAACCAACATCCTAATCTATTTAGTGTTGCCAAGGCTTTGGCGGCAGCTACACCAGGTGTAAAAAGAGAAGCTGTTATTATTTCTGCCTGGTTCCAAAATGTGGCCTGTGAATCACACATGGGATCAAAAACATGGTGCGATCGTCTCTTTCGATGCCGTAAAAGGTGCGAATGCTGATGTATCATAGTAATATTTGGTGTTAGTAATGTGAGACGCCCAATTGTACAAGGACCACCCCGTATAGGGGCCGGAATACCAGCCCATGCTCGATTCCCACAGATGAAAAAAAGACCCGAAGGGGGCTTCATAGGTGTATTACTGCCTACAGAAATTTTGGGAATGGTGTAATTGCACCATATGCTACTATTTGTATATGGTGATAAGGTGCTATTTACAGACCAGGATAGATTTCTGTTTTTCCCGGTATAATTAAAAAACACGCAGACAGCAGCCTGCACAGAACCCAACAATCGCACTTCCTGGGGTTGAAGGGGTGATGGGGGGAAGGCGTGTGCCAACCACCCGTCTACTGACTTGTTCCAGACATTTGGACATGCTGGCCTTACAGCCGTCGCATTACAAAAGGCGAACCACTCTGTTGTGTCTATTGGAATTCCCACCAAACATGTTGAAAAGGGATTTTGAGGAGTTGCTGTACTAAGGCAGAGAAAATCTTGTCCGATGGCATTAGCGAGTGTTACCCAAACATTTTCATTAGGCTGTGGGACTATCCAAGCAGTACTGCTCACGATTATTTGGATTCCGATGATGGTGGTTGTGATGACAGTGTGCGCAGCCAAGGTTTTACCCATTTCGCTGGGATCCATTGGACTCCACGATCTGTAACGACACAAGCATATCCTCGTCCCCAAGTAAGTAATCTGTACGGACCCTTCCATTCCCCTGTCTCCTGGTCACGCATTCGAATCAATATATCATGTTGATCTGCAACAGCCACCCCTGCCTTCATGCCCCGCAAGTGCAGTATAATAGGTGGGTGCTCTTGATCTTGAGGAAACCGCAAAAAGTTTAACACATAACAAGCCTTAAATAATCGTGTTTGAGGGTCCTCCGGTCCCCCTTTTTGTTTTTGCAATTGACGCTTCAGGGTGTGATGCATGCGTTCTATGATCGCTTGACCTGTGGGGGAGTGTGGGATACCAGTGATGTATTGAACTCCCCATAATGCAAGGAAATGCTGGAGACTGGAGGCTATATAACAAGGCCCATTGTCAGTTTTCATGGTGCGCGGTACCCCATAGGCCACAAAAACCATGTGTAAATGTTTTATAACATGTTTTGCCGTCTCTCCTGTCTGAGCAGTAGCCCAGATGATATGGGAGAAGCAATCCACCGAAACGTGGACGTATTTAAGTTTCCCAAATTCAGGCACATGTGTGACATCCATTTGCCAAACGTCAAGGGCGTGTAAACCACAAGGATTAACTGCTTGTTCTATTCCTGGCCCTAGTTGCTGGCAACTAGGGCAAGACTGGACAATGGCTTTTGCTTTTTTTATTTTTTTTTTTTTTTTTTTTTTTTTTTTTTTTTTTTGAAAGTGGTGCATCCTGCGCATATAACGGGATTGTGAAAAAGCAATCTTTTAAGTCAATTACTATAATGTGCCAATCAGCAGAAATCTGCATTAGAGCCCGTTGGGCCAGGCCGGCAGACATTCGTAGCACGTCAACAGGAAGCCTGGCCTGCAACCTTGGTTCAGAAAATTGACCCCTTCCCATCATTTGATCAGGGCCTATTGTCCTTAAAGGGTCATCGTCCGGCCTGTCTAGGTTTCGCATGGCTTCTTCGTGAACCAGAGTACCCCACTTGTCCTTCCAAAGGAGTCTTTGCATCGGTGTCAGGATCAGGGCGGCCAGCTGATCACAATCATAAGGAGTTAATAAGTTGCCCCCGTAGATGTTGTCTAGCAGAGCGGTGGTATACGGCGCATGCAGACCATAGGTCATTACAGATTTACGAATTTCTATCACCAAATCCCAATGAAAGGCCTGGTATTCTTGCTGATTATTCACCACCACTACAGGGTAAGCATTTAACACTTCCCCATCTTTCAAAGCCTCTTTTTGAATTTTTGACCATTGATATCGTGGATCTACGTGGCCACTAGGCCTGATTTCGCCGGGGCCGTTGGTGTTCCCCGGAACTGTCGGAAGTGACGGCCAGGACGAGGGCACCGGTTCTGATCGCCTTGGCGGGGGGGGAGATGTCCTCGGGGGGGGGAAAGATGGCGTCGGCGGGGGGGGGAATGTCGTCGGTGGGGGGGAAGATGGCGTCGGCGGCGGGGGGGCCGTCGTCGGCGGGGGGGAAGATGGCGTCGGCGGGGGGGGGGGCCGTCGTCGGCGGGGGGGAAGATGGCGTCGGCGGCGGGGGGGCCGTCGTCGGCGGGGGGGAAGATGGCGTCGGCGGCGGGGGGGGCCGTCGGCGGGCGGGGAGATGGCAGAGGCAGCCTGTTGGTAGAGCCTGCCATCTCCCGGTCAGTTTGCGTCGCTGCCTCCGGCAGCGGGCACTGTTCTCGCCCCGTTACACTCTCTCTACCCCGGTCTGACGGCGGAGCGGACGGGACTGCAAGTGCGTGGGCCCCCAGCGCAGCCTCTGCCTCCGCCGCAGCTTTTCTCTCTGCCATCACGCTCTTAATTGCCTCAGACATTAGCCTCCAGGTAATTGCCAGCCCTTCTGCGTTTTTATCTCCGCGCGAGACTGCCTCCCACAAGAGTTTGCCCGCTTCGTCCCACACGGCAAGGTCGAATGCCTTTGATGTTTCTACTGGCAAGCCTTGCGTCCGGAGCCAGTGTAACAGGCGCCGGATGGCATGTTCATCGTATTTAATCCCTCTCTTAGAGAGGATATGCAGCAGGAGTTTGGCTATCGCCGCTTCTTCTGGAGTCGATGAAGCCTGCCCCATACCGCGCCTCAGGTGCTCACCTTTTTAAGGTCCCTGCGGTATATACCCAGCGTCGCTTCGTGTCGACCGCTGACCCTCAGCACCTCTTCGTGTAGCTGCTGATCCCCTGGGCCGCTGTCGTGTCGGCCACAGTCCCTGCAGATAACCCCAGCGCCTCTTCGTGTAGGCTGCTGATTCCCTGCAGTTTCTCCCTGCAGTTTCTCCCTGCACCGCGTTGTGCCGGTTGCAGTCTCTCTCCGCAGCTTCTCCCTGCACCGCTTCGTGTCGGCTGCAGTTTCTCCCCGCAGTTTCTCCCTGAGTTTCGTTCTTCCTCGGCGTTGGAAAAATCACGTCGGGCTCAGCATTTGTCGGTCCTCGGCGTTGGAAAAATCACGTCGGGGTCACCATTTGTCGGAGAACGAAAATAACGGACTGCACGCACTTTATGAAAGTGATAACGCAGACCCTTTATTAGTGCTATTCCAAGCCTTATATACCTTCTCACTCTTAAGCAGTGATTTTCCACTAAAAAGCACCTTCCCTTTATCTTATCAGTTCAGCCTCTACTCCCTGCACTTCCCAGCGCCTGCCCGCCATTTTGCAGCTGTTCTGCCTGCTATTTTTTAACTCGTTGTTTTCTTTCTCCCGTGTCTTCCGCAGCTGCCCACCGATCCCACGGCTTCCTGCATGATGTTCTTTCTCCCGTGTCCTCTGCAGCTGCTCACGGGTCCCACGGCAAAGCGATTATATTTTGCATTTCTGGTGATCCTTAAACTTCTGTCCATGATCGATCGCCGGCTGTTCCCACACTTACCCCCTGAGAAATCCAACTGGTGCCTACCTTGACGAAGCAGAGATAGTGCCCCGCGTCTGAGCTGAACCCACAGTGAACGAGGACTGCGTATAAGCCATAGACGACTGGTTCTCTGGTGCTTTCTGACAGATATGGACCAATATCCAGATATTCAGGATATTTGACACCCTACACACAGACCAACAAGATTCCAAACTGATCCTGAAATACTTCATGGAACAGCCTGAGGAAAACACTGCTAAAAATCCAGACGAGGATTACAGGAGTCTGTTTTGTGATTCCTTTTAAAAATCCTCTTCTCAGAGACAACCTTTCACAACACAAGGTGCAGAGGGCTCTTTTCTCCAGCCTTAGCTCGAGAAGAGGAAGGTACAGTTTCATGGTCACAGGGGAACTTGATAAGAAAAGCAGGCAGCAGCTCGAGCTGTTCCAGCCACCTTTCTTGGGCTAGAGTTATCAGGCTCTGGTTAGTGCCTGCAGACAGCAACAACTTCGTGTGAAGGAGCATTCGCCTTTGGGAAACCTCCCTTCCGAGAAGACCAAGTGACATTACAGCTGTGAATATACCTTGTTGATCTTTCCACCCATCAAACTGGCAAATCTGCTGAAAAGCAGAATCATGAGGACACTCGAAGAACGATGGATTGTGTACCTCCTTGAGGCAGGAACCATCTTTTCACACCTTAAAAACAAGCACAGACACAGGTTTTACACAGCGTGTTCTTTTCCCTCCCCAAAGTCCAACAAGTTTTCCTCTCTCGCACACTCTTGCGCTATTTGCACGATACTGATGTGGGGAATACGCCTTCTCTTCTCCTGAATCCATCCACGACATGTCAGGTTTGTTCAAGGAGAGGAGAGAGCAGGCTGCAGAACAAAGAAGCGGGGGATGGACAGCTCCTGACCTCTGCACAGCCACACAAATGTCTGAACACTCACCTTGGGTACGCCTGCATCAATAACTGAAACAATATTCTATTCTCTAATGTTACAATGGTAGAAAACTAAGCTTATGATTAATTCTTTTACAGGCTGCTCTAGCCGTCTCCGCTTCGGGGCTCTCCCTGGAGTGGTATGCGGGTGGGTCGCAGTTGGCGCCGCTCGTCGCTTTGCCCTTGGGCGAGTCCAGCGGCAGGTCAGTGCCGGAGCAGCCCAGCTGAGAGGGAACAGTTACGTGTGTTCTGTGACCTTGATTGTTCACAGTCTGTCCCAGACGCTGGTTAGTGGGAGAGCAGACCTAGCCGTGGGCACGTCGCAGCAGCCTGGCTGACCAGGTTGTGGGAAAACAACGGATAGTGGGGAGGTGAGGGAAACTCTATTCCCCAGACTTTAGCTCACACCTTGACACGAAAAATAGCCATGAAACGGCCATGAAGCAGTTTGCTGATCCCAAGAATGGAATGCGGTTACCATGGCTGAGGTCTACTGCAGCCAAGCGCAACATACTGTACCTCCGAACAAGGACAGGAGTGATGCGGAGGCAATACAATCTGTCCCTGTTCCTGGAGGTAACAATGGGCTGCTGTAGTTAACTGCATCAACCGCTATCAAGAAAGATGGATCGCTCCTGCCGTGCCAGCAAAAATGGTGAAATCGTGTCCTCTAGCTGAACTTTGCTCATTATAATGTCATTATAATACCAAAACACACCTCCATCCCAAAGGCTACCCGCCTCCAAGGTGCGACCACTCCCCACTGGGCATGCGCCCTATGTTTTATCACCTGGACCTTTAAATGTGAAGCGAGAGATTTTTAATCCAATCAGAATAAAAAGAATGTATGACTAAAGTCACTCAAGCTCCACCTAAAAGTATAGAAACAATATAAAAAGTAACGATTAAAAGGGGGATTTGGGGAACAGAAGACCACCATCGAAACTTTGAGATCGGTCGATGGGCTGAACCGATCTTCTCCCCCCCATAGGGACGCCTATTGGGTAAGAGCTCTGTGTTTTGCACGCTTAAATATGAACATCAGGCTAGCTATTAATAACCACGGGTGTTTAGGTTTGCTTGTGTGTTTAGCTTTGTGTGTATGTATTTAGTGTTTGCTCTAAATCCATTTCGCAGTCAATACCCTATCACAGGTATCATTCGAACCTGCATTTTGTCACGAATCTGCACAATAAATTATTATCGTTGATTTAATACTGAAGGGATTTGTCTTTGTGTAACTGCTAGTGAGAGTCCCTGAATAGGTTCGGTGAATATCCTCCAATCTTGTGGGCTACCAAGAGGGACTTTGGTTCCAGTGATGCTGCCAGCGTGCCTGGCAGGCTGGCCAAGGTGTAAAGAACCCGAGGAGGTTCCCCTTCTCCCTGACAGGAGTGTGGTGGGCAGGTTGAGTGACAGGAGTTTGTCTTCCTTGGGAAGCTAGTGGACTGGACAAATTGTAAAGGGTTTGGGAAACCCCCCTTCTGGGCCAGGAATTTTCTTTATCTATCCTCCTGGCCCCTCTTTTCGTGACAGGGAGAGAGGCTGATGCATTGGGAAATAAAACGAAATCTGCTTTAATGAGAATAATAATAATAATAGAATGAACTAGGTACAAATATAGACAAACCCAACACCAACCCCAACCCCACCGATTGATGTCAACCACGTCCCCGTCACCACTGGTTCTGGGGGCAGGCGCTGGGGAAGGCCCAGGCTGAGCTCAGCAGCAGGCGGGAACTGGATTCAGGATCTGGGTTCCGGAACTGGATTGGGATCACAGGCAGAATGGACAGAGTTCTCCTTGGACACCGGCCATCGGAGAAGAGAAACGGACCTTTGTGAGGTCTCAGCTTTACTCCGACTGTGACGTCTATGGGATGGACACCTGGATGGTCAGTGCAGGGTCACCTGTCCTGCCCGCTCCTCCCCGCAGCTGCAGCCTCTCCCTTCCTTGTGGGACATGAGATTAGCAGTGACCTGGGTCTGCACGGGAGCAAGGGTAAGCAGAACCAATCCCTGGCCGTGACTGGGAACAGAATCACAGATCCTTTTGGTTGGGAAAGTCCTTGAATCTCCTTGAGTCCCCCCATCCCCCCAGCACTGCCAGGTCCCCACTGACCCCTGTCCCTCAGCACCACCTCCACACGGCTGGGAAACCCCTCCAGGGATGGGGACTCCACCACTGCCCTGGGCAGCCTGGGACAGCCCTACACAACCCCAACGGGACAGAAATGGCTCCTCAGGGACTACCTCAACCTCCCTGGGAACAACTGGTTCCTCTTGTTCCTGGGGAGCAGAGACCGACCTCCCCCTTGCTCCAACCTCCTGTCAGTTTTGTTCGCTGAGTTTCGGTCCATTCGATGACACTCAGGGGCTGGTCTTTAACGTGCGTCTGAATTGCGCTGAACGGGCGAGGACGACGCGCTGCGCGAATGGTTTGAGAGGTCAAGGCTGAGCGACGGCGGTAGCTTCCCCAGTGCCTTCACTGCTGCCACAGCCATGCCGCCAGCGCTGCTCTGAGAGGGAGGATTGTGCCAAAGCCACCTTTAGGTGATGGTTCTGATGTCAGATCCCAACTTTAAAAACACCGTTTCTTCTGTACCGTTATGGCACTGGCTAACCGCCGGCAGAGGAGTGGAATTTTCATAGAAACTTTTATTTTCCTTTTAGCGTGTTGACACTCCCAAAGCTGAACGGCCAGGTGAAGCGCACACGTCCAACATGTCAAACGCTGGCAAAGATAATCCTTGGGGAAGCTCTGACCATGCCCAGCAAAAGGGATCAAGGTCTTAATGTTTTCTTTCATGGCAGAGTTCAGTAGAGTCGCTGGCTTTGAGCTCACAGCGAACCGTGAACAGCAGGGAGCTCCTAGGGATAAGCTGCAGAGAAAATTAGTGCCCGGCAATAGCATGATTTCATGCTCATTGTAAATATTGGCTTTTACATAGAATTCTGCTTGGTTTTTCTCTGGAGAAAGTCACCTTCTGAGCACTTTCTCACCCCCTGGTGCTATTTGTAAAAGCATTCGGAGCTCAGCATGGTCTGTTCTACAGCCCTATGTAGATATGATGGTGGCTGGCAGTGTGCTAGCATGCCCTCCACGATGGACAGGAGTCTTGTTTGAAGAACTACATAAATCAGGGACCTCACCCAGACTGGTGTGACCACGGTGCTTCGGAACCCAAACGTTCTACAGCAGTGCCTTGTCCTGGTCCTTTGAGTCCAAGTGAACAGTGTTAACGTCTGCCAAAAAGGCAAGAAAACACCGTGCTTTGGCATTCCGTTTGCCTCAGCTTCTGTAATGCCGCGTTCCCGGCAGTGTCGGTGTAGTCCAGTGGTGCTGAATAACTGGTTGTCCCATTTGATGAGCCGGGACGTGGCAGGCAGAGGTTGTGTATTGATCGGGGAGCTGATGGCAAACAGACAGACTGACTTGCCAAAGGTGCTGCTCAGGCTCTTGGTCACTGTAGAGCTGCTGCCCTCGATTTCAAACCAGCTAGCTGTCAGACATTTTTCCTCTCCTCTCCTCTTAAGACAGGTTTCCAAGGTCCTGATACAACCACAGTTCTGATCGACGCCCAGGAACCCTGAGAACAACTCACAGACGATCCGCCCACACAGTGCTGTTTCTCGGCGACCCTACAGGGACAGGATCATTCACTTACTGGCGCTGCGCAGCTACAAGAAACCCGAGTTACTCGCTCGGTTGGTGAGGGACGGTGTCTACAAAAAGGACAGGGGTACCCTCGGAGTTATCCTTAATCAGGTGAGACCGCGGAGTTTGTGCCAGCCATTTTTTCCTCCTGCTCTTCTTTTAATCATAATTTTGAGCTGTGTTACTCCAGTATTTCCATCAGAAAGTAACAAACAACTTGTTTAAGTTTTTCAGTAGAATTTATACCCCAAACTCCGAGTCATGGTGAGGAAAGGAAAGAAAGATTAGAAAATTTGGGTGAGTGTTTTTATTCTGCTAGACTGGCAGGCAATAACACATTATTTCTAGCTTTGTGGCTCCTAATCTCTTTTTTTTACCTCTCTTTGACTTGGACTGCTCCACTGCGGGACACTGCCCGCGCGTTCTCTCGGCTGGGTGCAATAGTTGGTCGTAGTATTGAATGTTTCTCGTAATGGGTTTGTGAGGAGAGAAGGTTGGTAATGGCGTAGGTCAGTGTTCCGTTGGAGCGCAGCTGGTGGCCTGTCACTGGTCCTTGGCATCTCTTGGGGTCGGGTAGAATTGCCGTCCAGGGAAGGGTGTTCCAGGCAAAGCGCGGGTGAAAACGGTGGTGGTCTCCGGTTTTGAGCAGAGTGCTACTTCGTTACCGTGTGGATCGTGTCTTTATCTTCCTTGAAACCCTTTTTTATTCAGTAGCGTTTCCAGTGCCCCGTTGAGTTCAGTCCCACTTGTGTTTCTTTATCGTCTCCATCACAATTACTGGTGATCTGTCATGTTGTGCAGGTGAGACTTTTCAGCTTGGTGTTCAAGAGTCACTGATTTTCTACTAAAACAGTTCAGAAAAGGCTTCTTAAAGCATCGTCAGGTGCAGTGGCTCCTCCCTTCCTTTTTAAATACTCCTGTACCCATCGACCGTGGCTGACCCATGCCTGCAGAACTCTGTAAAGTGGGAATATTTCCTATTTATCTGGGGAAAACGCTGGTTTGGAACTCATTCAAGTGAGTGAAATCCAACATTTGTACGGCTTTAGTTGACCCTGCAGTGAATTTTAAATCCTCCTTCCTTGACTATGGGAAGAGTTGTTGCTTTGTTTGCCCAGTACCGGGGCGGTTTTTTCCACCCCAAAGGCACACGCAGTGTAACCAGAGCCGTGTTCTTACACGCAGCTTGAAGTGCTCCATTTATACCGCAAGTTGATGCCACAATTCCAGCAGCTCCGCTCGCAGAAGGGTGAAAGGTGCAGAAGTTTTCTCCTGTCCCACTGTGCTGGGCAACGTTGAAGGAGACTTTCTTGGAGTCTGGTTCCTGTGTACTGCTCAGGGGAAAGCTTTAGTTCCTCATGTCTCAGGCACTTGAGGAAGAACTGAAATTCTGTCTGTGGAGGCAAATGACACCACACTGCGGTCGTGAATGTGATGGTGGAACACACGGGCTGTTCCAGCCACAGTCTGTGCTCGGCCACCGCAGTGTGGCTGCCTAAGACAGAAGAGCAGCGGGAGTCCTCCGGAAGAGGAACAACTCTAGTTTGTACGTGGAGATGGCGTTCTTCAGGCTGAAAAAGGAAAATAAACAGACCCATGAGGCCTCTTCATGTATTTTCCTGCAGTGAAGATTTACAGGTTTGGCGTAGTTTGCCTCGATTCTCAACGCTGATTGGAAGCGGAGAGACCAGCTACGTGGTGCAGAGAGAGGTTTTCCTAGAGGACGTTTCAAATGTGCTCACAGCAGTTTGGGATTCTCTTACGTCCCAATTTCCATGTCCCAGATTGGCCACATTTGTTAAAACCAGTGCTCATTCCATGAGAGCTACGTTGATGTTCACATCTAAGAACCTGGAAAGCTGCTGCGCGATGGAGTGTTGAGCTTTGGTTTAGCTTTGCAGCACCGACCTTAACTCTGTAGTTTTAGGTGTAGTGAACACGTAGGTGTAGTGAACACGTAGGTGTAGTGAACATTTATTTCTTAAATGTCCACCTGTAGGTAGCGAGGCTGAACCCAAAGGAGCACACGTACAGCCTGAAGGATTCTGTATTTAAATTCATCCAGAAAGACTGGCCTGGGTGCAGCGAGACAGAGAAACAGTTGCTGCAGTTAATCCTTTCTAGGTAAGTTCAGTCTCCGGGGACAGGAAAGAGCCCTTTAAAACAGCTTTGTTCTGGGAAGTGAACGTCTGCCCTGTGATGAGAGAACTGTGACATCCACCTCTTCGCCTTGTACCCGGACGTGTTGGGTCCTCCTTACAGAAAATTAAATTCATCTCAGAGTGCCACCAGCACCAGTTTGCAGCCTCCTGAGACTTCTCACGGAGACGCTCCATCAGCTTCTGAGGTATTGTGTGATTTTTCTTGACATTGTTTACAGTATGTTAAGATTTATCACACTTTTTGCTGGTTTAAAATCTGTGATGTGAAGCACCAATAATGTCTTTAAACACATGAAAAAAACAAAGCAATTATTTCTGATTGGATTATCATGATTTTTAGAGGTGATTGTCAAAGACTGTGACATACAGTCCGGTAGCGTAAGGGCTGCTGTATTTAGTGTTCTGTGTTTCAGAACGTTTATGGAAATAGTCAGAAAAAAGAAGTGATTCCTGTCTACAGTGTAGGGGAAGCTTGTAAAGCTCCACAGAAAAGGCATTGCTTTAAGGAGACGTTGAGTATTTTCTGTGATGGAAGCTGCATGTCAGCGCACACTGTGCACAGCACTGAGCTGGGGGTGATGGACTTTCATCACAGAGACAGTGAAAAGAAAGGGGGGTTACCTGTTCTGGTCAGATTGGCACTTCAAGCGCTCTGATAATGGCACTGCTGTGAGCTTCTTTGGGCTGTTGATGGGACAGCATACCATGTGGCTGTGAGACAACAAAGTCTGACCCTGACCCCAGTACCACAGCATCCCGGACTGGTGGGGGCTGGCAGGGACCTCTGGGGATCACCCAGTCCAACTCCCTACTAGAGTAGGGTCCCCAGAGCAGTGTGCCAAGGATGGCATCCAGGTGGGTTTGGGACGTCTTCGCAGCAGGAGGCTCCAGCACCTCTCTGGGCAGCCTGGGCCAGGGCTCACTCAACCTCACAGCAGAGAATTTTCTTCTCCTGCTCACGTGGAGCTGCCTGGGTTCCAGTTTGTGCCCATTGCCCCTTGTCCTGTCACTGGGCAGAGTCTGGCCCCTCCTCCTGATCCCCCTTTAGCTATTGATCAGCATTGAGGAGGTCTCTTCTCAGACTGCTCTTCTCCAGCTAAACAGCCCCAGGGCTCTCAGCCTTCCCTCGTCACAGAGATGCTCCAGCCCCTCCTCATCCTCGCAGCCTCCCTGGACTCTCTCCAGTAGCTCCTTGTCTCTCTTGAACTGGGGAGCCCAGCACTGGACACAGCACTCCAGATGTGGCCTCGCCAGGGCAGAGCAGAGGGGAAGAAGAACCTCCCTCAGCCTGCTGGCCACACTCTTCTTCATGCCCCCCAGGAGACCACTGGCCTTCTTGGCCACGAGGACACCTTGCTGGCTTATGAGGAACTTGCCCACCAGCACTCCCATGTCCTTCTCCACAAAGCTGCTTCCCAGCAGGTCACCCCTGACCTGTCCTGGTGCAGGGACTTGTTCCTCGCCAGGGGCAGGACCCTACACTTGCCCGTGGTTGAACCTCATTAGGTTCCTCTCCACCAACTCGCAGTAGTACCTAAACAATACTGACCCGACCTCTTCGTTTTGGTGAAACCTTTGGGTTTCTCCCAAAGCCTTTTAGCTGGAAGTTGAAGAACTTTGTACATCATAAGATTAGAAGCTAAGAATTAACTAAGCCATGTCTTAGCTGCAAGCGTTTCCTCGTTTGACGGCTATTTTAGATAAGAAAGATGTGTTTTCAATTGTTGCCTGTTCAGAAATGCTCCTTTTTCAGAACAGGAGCAAAACGTAATTCTGATCATGTTTTAAATTCTATTATTATATCATTATTACAAAAACAGCTTTCGAATATCAGTTATACCAGTCCTCTGAACCAGCAGCAGAGATATCTCACCTGACCAGCGAGTGCAGTCATCGTTCAGTGGCCGCTTGCTCATCTCCAGCGAGAAGCCACTGCCACCATGACTCCAGCTCCCCTGCTGCTGCATCCCACGCTCCTTCCCATGTCCAACCTTCTTCAAGCCATCACCTCCAACTCCCCCAGCACCCCTGAGGGCTGGGGGACATAAGACCTGCCAGTTGAGACCGTCAGTCAAAACAGCAATGGCATTTGTGAGGATCAGCAACCAGCAGAGACCTCTTGGGCTCCTTTGGGAGTCCCCACACCTGCCGCGGTGACAGTGGATCCTCCCAAGCCGGCAGACAAGAAGCCTGTGCTGAAAACCACCAAACGAAAACACGGTGATAAGCAAAACAGCGGACACCACCAGTGCCAACGGGGAGGAGATAGACCTTGGCAGAGAAGAAGGTGCCAAGCCGAGAAAATGCTGCCGCTTGGATTCAGGTGCAGGTCATGCTGCACTGCTTTTAGTGTGTCCGTAACCCTGGTGGAACGGGAGCAGCACAACCAGGGACTGGAAACGCCAATGCTCTATTTTCTCACTCGCTGTCTGTTGAGCACTTTGCCATTATTCTGACTTTACAGTCATGAGGAATGAATTTTTTTTCTGCCATTGCAGTACTTCGTAACTGTTAGTTTAAAAAAAACCCAACAAAGCCAAAAAAGAACACTTGATGTCTTCACAGACACCAACCAGGGCAGGATTCGTTCCTTTGTTAAATCGGTGGTGTCTGATTTCAGAGGTTTGACTCGAAAAGGAGAAGGCAGGTTTAGCCCTTCTGTCACAGCCTGCAGGCAGCTTTAGAGCACACCGGGTGCCTCTTTGACACCTTGCGCTGGTGGATCAAGGGGCTTCGAGGGGGTCTCTTCACATTCACCCTGGACATACTGCACTATACCCACGGGGCTTGGGACCTGCTTTGAAAACACTGACGCTCGACTTTATGAACACATGAGCGTCTTTCCCAGAAGCTGGCAACGAAATACTGAACAGCTCGGGGAGGGGAAAGCCTGTCCTACGTGTGCAGTCTGGTGCTCACGCCGAACCTTTCAAATGGACTGAGGCTGGGTCAGCAAACGCGCCTGAATTTGGGGCATTAAACGCTGGCAGCAGAACTGCTCACCTCTCGGCTGTACCGCACGTGCTGCGACTGTTCGTGTGGACTGTTGGCATTTCCCTTGGTCCTGTTTTACGCTTTGGTACTCCCACTGCACCACGTAATCATCTGAATATTAACAGCAAAGGCAACCGGAGTAGACAATCAAACCAGTGGCTCTTTCTCTCCTCGTGAATTACAGCTCAGGTAGCTTAGAGATTGGCGAGAATGTTGGAGCTTGAGCAGAAATAGTGTGTTTAAACAGGGGCAGTGCAAGATAATAACGAGTGTGAAGGATTGTGTTTTTTAATCTTGCTACAAAACCCCAGAAGAGAAGCAGAGAGAGATGACCAGGTGTGCTCCTTCCTGTTCCAGCTCACTTTTCCTTATGGCACCTATTATTATCAAAAAATAGGGAGGTGCTGAAATATTCCTTTAAAAAACTGGGATTAGGGAAAATAAAACTAAAGGATTTCTTCAAGCCGTCCGGTTGGTGGTGTTTGGATATGTAAAAAATCTGTTTATCACGAGAGTCAAAATTCTGCTTTTCTGTAGGAGTTGAAGAAACTTGCGCTGCCCCCGAAGATGATGCTTCATCACCGAGTGAATGGCCAGACTACTTCCTTGTGAGTGGAATAACGATTAACTCTCTTGCCATCCATGGCACACTTGAAAATCACCTGTAAAAACTCTTGTTTAGCTACAAACCGGAGAATTTACCCAACCGCAATTCTAGGATAAGGGCAGCTTCGTTTAAATCCCCCAGCTGCCTTATTCGAGTACCTGGAAGTGTTCAGCCTGGGGGTGTCCCGTAGCTGTTGTGGAGGAAAAGAAGCATTTAAGCAAGTTAAGCAAAAACTTAGAAAAAACCAAACAGATTCCGTTGGCTCCCCACTTCTACTCATGTCTTCCCTCTCCACAGCTGCACGTGGCGAGCACTTTGCTGGCTTCTTGTCGTGGGGTGAACATTGCACTTGATGAGCTCAAAGGTCTCTTCCAGCCACAGCCTCTGGGACTGCGGGACTCTTGCTGTGGGGTGTAACTGGCCAGGAGCCAGTACTCCAGGGCACTGACGGGTTTTGCCCTCCTCAGGAGGTGATGTGACGGGTTTTTATTTTCCGGCTTCCCTGCAGCTTGTGTTTCTGGCTGTATGGCACGTGCCTCAGTGGAGCGGGCACGACGGAGCTGCTGTTCACAGAACTGTTAACTAGAAAAAATCTTTTACCTTTTTTTTGGTGCAGCTTCTGAATTAAAGCTCTAAAAAGTAAAATACTAGCAAGTAGGTGTCACCCAAACATGGTGGGTTTCTGTAGTTCCCTGAGTACGTTCTGCCTGTGCTGACACGTAGCAGTCCAGTCCGTCTCGTCGTTAACTGGTGGAAGCTCAGGGTCTGCACTCGGCATTCACTGTGAAATGTCCCCTGCTGTAAAATCGCACGTTTCCTTATTTTCCCCTTAGAAAATACGTGGCTATCACCTCGTTGGAGCAGCGTGAGAGTTACAAGGACGACTTCAACGCCGAGTACGAGTACCGGACCCTGCAGCAGATAGAGAGCGTCACCAGGAGATTCGCGGAGCTCAGGGAGCAGCGGAAGCCCTTTCTCCAGGGTCCAAAGAATATCAGGTATGGAAGGATGGACCAGTGAAGATGGTGTTTCACCCTCTTCCTCTTCCACAAGTCCCCACGGTCAGCACAGGCAGAGTCCTCAGTGCAGCTATGAAGTTCCACTGATGTGGTTTTCAAAGACTGGCCAGGGTCAGCGCCTGAGGCCACGTACGGCTGCGTGGCCGGCATTACCGGGCTGGCTCAGGCTGTGCTGGCCACCACCGTGTCCTGGTGAGGTGGGGGGGTGCTGGTACAGGTGGGGAGAAGATCAGCAGCACGTGGAAGCCAGCGGCCGCAGTCCCCAGGCTTTCCTGACCCACTGTTTCCCACTACTTCATACACTTCACTGCAGGTTCACAGCCACAACTCCCTCATCTTCCAGGTGGCTGATCCTGGCCACGACTTCAGAGAAGAGTGTTAAACCCTGCTCTTCTGGCTTTCCAGCCAGGAATTCCCTGATCTGGTCATAAAAATCCCACATATTCCCTACCAGAACTCCTTAATTCCGTGTGCAGGCTGAGGGTATTGGGTTGGCTTTTATGGAGGTTTGGGGCAGAAAGCACTGTGTTGGAGAGCAGAAGTGGCCAAGGGTTGGACTAGATGAGTTTTAAAGGTCCCTTCCCACCCAAACCAGTCTGTGGTTCTGTGCAAATCCCTGGTCCTGCTCAGTCAGAGGAGGGGAAACCCTGCAGAACCGGCTTAGACCCTGCACGGGCCATCTCTGCTTGGTGCAGCCTGACAGAACCCTGCGAAAAGCCGTTCAGCCCCAGCCGGCACCCGTCGGAGCATCTGCGGACACACGCTCCTTTTGAGCCTATTGACAGGTTTCGTTGGGTGACACGGGGGGCTGGGGGTTATTTTCGTAGTGGTGGCTCATGGACAGGAAAATGTCTTGGCTAAAACTGAGTGAATTTTTAGTGTTTCAGGTAAATCCGCATTTCTGGTAGTGAAATGTTTTTCATTTTGTCTTCCTGTTCTTTTCTTGAAGGAGCTTCATGAGAAGATCGTAGCAGAGTACCGGCAGATAAGAGAGGTACGTGCCACACCGGATTGTTCATCAC